>JAGFMF010011648.1:568173-581199 GCA_019455555.1 Galemys pyrenaicus | reverse complement strand
CCCTCTCTGGCCGGCAGCAGGGATCGAACTCGTGCTGCAGTGACTGCGGTTTGCTTCATAATGCGTTGCTTAACCCACTGCGCCACCAGGGAGGCCCCCTATTTTGCCAGCTTATCGAGTCCTATCTAGGTTATAAAATGCATCCAGCAGGAGTAGGTCTCTCCTAACAAATATTGAGGCATTCTGATCCTGGAATAAATCCTTAAGTGTATTTTTATTGGCTTAAAAAATTATTAAGATTTGCAAATGCAAATTGTTTTTGAAATTCAGTATTCTTGATGATAAACGAAAACAACAACAGATTGGCATTATAAACTTATTAGAAAGATTGGATTGAGATAAAATACAAAACTGAATAAATTTGAAAAGCAAGAAATGCAGGCCCTCCCTGGTGCTCCAAGGGGCTGAGCACCGCACTATGAAACATCCGCAGCTGCTGCAGCGCGAGTCTGACCCCCGGCCAAGGAGCTGACCCACAGGGCGCAGCAGACCTCTCCTGTCTCCCGCTGCTCCTCTCAGCAGTGGGTTTCAGTAGATCTGCCTGTTCTGCTCCCCACTCTGTCTCTGTCACCCCAGACCTCTGACCTGTACCCTGGCTCTTGTATGCATAAATAAATAAATCCTTTTTTAAAAAAAAGAACAAGAAATGCTGGTTTTCAGCACACTGTCAGACGCGCACTCCTTGCAGACTTCGGCAGAGCCTTCAAAGTGCACGGGGTGCAGCGTGAGCGCGGCTGAGCACACGCTTCTGCACACGGGGCTCCAGCCCACTCGAGCCCCCGTGGTCCTGTTCCTCTTGTAGCCCTGCCCCAAGCACTTTCAGGCTGGGGAGACACGCAAGCAAACAGGGCGCTAAGTGCCGTCAGACCCACTTTGTGCTCCAGAGAAGAGCGGCCTCCTCTCTGCACGGGAAGATGCAGGCATGGGCAGGGCGGCCCCCCGAGCTGGGACCTGGGCTTGCCCCTGGGCGCCACCTGCACCATCCACGCGCATCCCGGCTCCTGCTTCCCGCCTCCTGAGGCGTCCAGAGCCGCCTGCTCCCCTCTTCCCACACCTACAGCCCCGTCTCCGACACCACCACCGCCAGGCACTACTCTCACCGGGAGAGCAGGAATGCCCTCCGGATCCTGGGCCCGTCCTCTAAGCTGATGAGCTGACGTGCCTGGGGCAGCAGCAAAAGGCTGTCTCCAAGATGACCAGAGGCTGAGCGTGCACTTCAGACACAGGTCTTGGGTGGGGACGGCTGCTCCCGGCTGAGCGAGCGGCGTGCCAGAGGCGGGGGACCGCGGGCTGCGTCAGTCGCCCTGAGGGCTCTCGGAGCCCAGCACACCCTCCAAACCTGGCGTGGCAACTTTGCCGTGCAGTTCGCCTGCCGAGGTCTCTATGATATCGTCTGCCTGTTGACCTGCCCCTTAAAACAGCAGCGCGGAGACTGACGAGCCTCTTCCCTTGTCAGTTACCTCTCTGCTCGCTCTCCCCTCGCCCTCTCCATAATGTACACGCATGACGTACACTGCACATACACATGCCCGTCACTCGCACAGACCACGGGCAGCACACACAGCTCGACACGGAATGGCATGCACACGGCTTGCGCGTGCCTGTAAGTGTATGTGTGAGTGGCCCGCGGGCACCAGGCGTTCTTGGACCCCGTGTGCATGTCCAGTGCTGGTAACAGAGTGCTGGGGATGCAGCTTCTCTTCTTACGATGCTCGACACCCTCTCTCCACCATAACTCATCGTGAAATTCACAGCACGCGGAACATAGGCCACGAGCGCTGTTCAAGCGCCTGGAAGGGAAGCCTTCCGGCTGGGCGGCGGGTCAGCAGATAATCTGGGGTCACAAGTCACACACGGATCTTCCGCTCCCTGGGGTCAGCACCGTATCCGGGGCTCAAGCGTCAGCTGTAGCACCTACTGCATGGAGATCCTCGGGAATCGCTCTGCAGGGAAACACTTTGCTCTCCCGCTGGGGCCACAGCAGCAGCACGAAGCCTCCCCCACCGAGCGCGCTGCGGCCCAGCGTCCTGGTGACGCCAGGGAGCCGAAGACAGCTGCAGCCTGAGCCCAGGTCACCTGCTTCTGAGGGGATGGCACGTCCCCGAAGCGCTCGCAGGCGCCAGCGGCACGTGCAGGAAGCATGTCTCCAACCTGGACTGAGGTCCTCGAGGGCAAAGCCACAGAGATCCAGCGGTCCCCCTAGGAAGGCTCCTCTCCCATCCCACCCGAAACACCCCCATGGTACACGCGGGTGACACGGGCCCCGCTGCTGGGCGATCGACTCAGGGATTCAGTGCAGCAAACCATGTTTTCACAGCCCGGGGCGCATGCATCACGCGTCCAGGGGCAGGCTGTCACTAGGAGCCACGTCCAGGTACACCGGGTCACGCAGCTCGCGGCCAGGTGCAGCCACTGATAGCCACAAGAAAGAGAAACACGGCTGCTTTCCGGCGGCGCACTTCTCGGCCACGTAGGGAGCCACCGGCTTCCGGCACCAAGCGTGCAGACCTGGAGACACAGCCTCTCCTCTGGTTCTCCAGCTGGCGCCGGCCCAGCAGAAATCCCATTTAAAATTCCTACAATTAAACTGGCTAATGAGAATCATGTTAACACAAAGTCGCTCGTGCTTTCGTGTTGAGAGAGGATCTTCGCATTCCCAGTTAATAGAGGTTAAAAAAAAAGGACAAATTAATCCAATTACCTTGTTTTTCTTCCCTTATTCCAAGGAAAAGTATGTTTCTTCACAATCAACATTCAGCACATTTCCCTAATTAATGCAATTTGATAAAATGAAACAAATTCATGATGTCATTAGCTGAGATCTGCCTAATGAAGTTGGGTTATATGAAACATTAACTGCAGAGCAAAACCCATTTCTGTGGCCAGGGAAACGCATTCATCATTTCAGCACATCGACTCTGGAAGCTCCAATCACGAGGGCTTATCGCTACAATCACCGCGTCTTGATAAATCAACATGAACCAACACCTTGATCAAGGCGCCGTGAAGCTGCCGGGGGGCAGGGACCCACCGTCGCTAGGTGGGGCGGGCGCAGCTGCCCGTTCCACCCCGCGCCGCGTCCTTCACGTGTGCCACGGCCCAGCAGGCCAGGGTCAGGGAGAGGCGCTGGCTCGAGAGACCACCCATCAGAGCGGAGAGCAGGACGAAAGGCCTGAGCTGCATGCGGTGCGCACGAGGCTCGCAAACACCCTGGCTCATTCAGTCCCTCCAGGCAGCACCGGTCACTTTCCAAGAAACACGCTTTTCACATGTGAGGCTGTCCATGCTCTGGGTTACCAGAGCGGCGCTCCCAGCTTTTATTTTATTGCTGTGCCTGGATTTATGTGTGCAAAGTGTGGGTGCACGTGTGTGTGTAGGTGTGTATGTGCATGGGTGGGGGTGTGTGTAGGTTCCTGTGTGTGGCTGGGTGTGTGCATGGGTGTATGTGTGTGCATGCATAGGTGAGTGTCTCTGTGTGTGCATGTGTGTGTAGGTATATATGTGTAGCTGGGTGTGTGCATGTGTAGGTATGTGGGTGTGTGTTTGTGCATGTGTAGGTGGCTGTCTGTGTGTGCATGTGTGAGTATGTGTGTGTAGGTGTGTGTGTGTGTGATGTGTGTGCAGTGCAGATGTGTTTCAGCTCACACGCTCCAGCACAACAAGATGCCCTCCGCTCCAGCGCATCTCCCGCCTGCGGCCATAGGATCAGCCATCTCTCCAAAGAGGAACACTCCAGGCTACATTTTGGTTCTCTGCATTAACCCGCCTTAAGAGAAAACTGACTTAGCATACTGATTCTTCCCAGACTAACACTCGAGATACTGTTCTTCTGATGTAAAGTTAGAAAGCTGCAATTTGGGAGCCTCCCTGGAGGCGCAAGGGTTAAGTCTCAGCACTATGAAGCTATCACCAGTCACCGCTGCAGCCCGAGCTAGATCCTGGCCAGGGAGGGGACCCACAGGGCGCAGACCTCTCCTGCCTCCCGCTGCTCCCCTCAGCAGTGTGCTTCAGTCCATCTGCCTGTTCTGCTCCCCACTGTGTCTCTGGTGAGTCTTCTCACCCCCTACACCCCTGGCCTGCACCCCAGTTCTTACAGGCATAAATAAATAAATCTTAAATTAAAAAAAAGTTGGCATTTGGCAGCCAATGTATCAAGCCTAACTCAAATTTATGTTTGACAGTTATTAATTTCCCTCATCATGAAAGGCTGATGGTTGATGTCTAATCCCTTCTCTTGCTTCTACCTATGTGAGGGCGCGCGGGCATATTCTACAGACCCCCGTAGACAAGCAAGACCTCGTGACCTATAAAGAGCCCGCACAGTCTGTTTACTAGTTTGACTAATTTGCCTCGGCTTCCGTGCGCCCCTCCCGCAGTCCAGACTGCCAAGAGGTGGGGGTCCCCGCACAGCACGGTCGCCACCGGCACCTGCCACGTGCAGTTGCCAAGTCCACCCAGCGCCCGAGGCTCCTGTGCAGCAGCAGGCGAGACCTTGTCTGGCTGCCGCCGGCCCAGAGCCCAGAGCCCCGTCCACGCTCAGCTCATCGCCGATGCCGACCCGCACGGGCCGCGGGCTGTGACCCCACGCCCCGCCCAGTTCCCCCTCCCTGCCCTGCCCTGGACGTGCTCAGGTTCCTGTGCGACCCGCTGTTCCAAGCACGTGGAGGCCACGTGGTTTAGTTGATTCTAAGGCCGTTTCAGACGTGTCTGCAGATTAGAACCATCAGGCTGTTTGCCTTCTAAACTAGTCTGTTAGGCCCGCCCTCAGAGGTCTGATTGTGGGCAAGGAAATGGTTTGGAACTGGGCACTTCTTTTTTTTTATTTTAAATTCAGTGAATTAATTTTTTTAGATGTATTTATTCATATAAGAGCTGGGTGCAGGCCAGAGGTCTGGGGGTGAGAGGACTCACCAGAGACAGAGCGGGGAGCAGAACAGGCAGATCAATAGAAACACACTGCGGAGGGGAGCAGCGGGGAGGCAGGAGAGGTCTGCTGCATCCTAGGGGTCCCCTCCTTGACCGGGGATGGAACTCGCACTGCAGTGCTGCGGATGCTTCACAGTGCAGCGCTCAACCCGCTGCACACCAGGGAGGCCCCTGGAATTCGGCAGTTCTTAAACTCCCTCAGTACGATGTGCTGAGAACCACTGTTCTCAGTTTTGAGAACCACTGTTCTAAGGGCCGAGGAAGCTCCTCTGACATTAAGCCCAGTCCCCACGATTACCTGCGGAGCCGGCACGTGGAAGGCACCTGGGACCATTCCTGGGACCTGTGCCTGCTCAGATGTAGTGTTTCCCTATAATGGGCTTCAGACAGCAGCCAGCGGCCACTGAATGGGGTATAATAAAAACCCCATTTTTGTAGAATGCTACAGAAAATACTTTCCAACATATTAAGGATTTAAATGATAAATGTAAGACATTTTTAAAAGGAGGTAATATAGAATATCACAGGAAAACTCTCATTATACATAAGAATTTCTTGAGCAAAACAGAAAAGACACAAAGAAAAATGAAAAGCATGGAGTTATGTATATTCAAAGACAAGCATTCCAGTGAAACAAAAAATAAATAAAGGGAACCCTTGCTATACACAAAAGAAAACTTGATGGGTAGTGTAAGTGAACAAAGAATTAGACAAGTAAATTAAATCCAGATATACCCACGGAATGCTTTGCTTTGTGCTATTAAACAGAAAACAAAATCCCGTAAAAGGTAGTTCCACTGAGCTGCCATTGACGGGGGTCTCAAAAGCGTTCGGGCAGTCACGAATAAACCGTCCTAGGTGAGCACACAGATGTAAAGGGCAAGTGGGGGAGGGCTCGGGCGGCCGCCAGCCGCAGCACAGCGCCGAGCGAGCCAAGGAGGCACAAGCAACATTCCAATGACGGAGCTGAGGCTCGGGGTAAACCACTGTTTGAAGCAAACAGAGAAAAAAGCCATTCGGTTGTGCGATCTGGGTGTAGCCATAGGTGGTTGTATTAGTCTATTTTTTCAGAATATTGAAATGAGGTGAAAGAAATACAGAAAAAGCTCAGATGACTAGTTCCCAGTGCTTCCATTAAAAATGACAATTTTTCCTTTAAGATCTTCTATTTTCCAAAAAATGAAAACTGCCATAAAGAAAAATTTTGAAAGTAAAAAATCTTCTTAAATTTTTCCACTTTTGAGATACATTGAAAAAAAATAAATTTATTAGGCCTCCCTGGTGCTCCAAGGGGCTGAGCTCCACACTGCGAAGCATCCGCAGCCACTGCAGCACGAATTCAATCCCCCGCCAGGGAGGGCCCCCCAGGGTGCAGCAGACCTCTCCTGCCTCCCGCTGCTCCCTCAGCAGTGTGTTCCAGTGGATCCACCTTTTCTGCTCCCTGCTCTGTCTCTGGGGAGTACTCTCACTCCCCACACACACCTCTGGCCTGTACCCCAGCTCTTATATGGCTACATAAATCTTTAAAAAAATTTTAAAAATAAATTTATCAAGCACACTCTTTTTTCTGTTTTCTGTTTGCTTGTATGTGTGTATGGTCTGTCTGTCTACCTTCTATATCTAGATATCTGTCCATCCACCCACCCACCCAGTGTATTTCTAAAACCCAACGCACAGGCAGGGCTACAATTTAAAACATAAACATCTATCTCTTAGGCACTCGTATTTCTAACTCATCAGTTCAAATTTACTCTTGATTGCCCTATTTTGCATTTTGTCACAGGTCATTCCGACTTTAATATTCTGGAAGGAAGTGTCTGTTTTCCAAGTGCGTATTAGTCGTGGCTTAAGAAAGTCCTCTGCTCCAGACAAGCGCGGGCTGGCGCTGGAGCGCAGCACGCGGCGCGTGAGCTAAGGAGGCGCTGGGGCGTTCCCCAGAAATACTCATCCTTTGTTATCATCACAAATTTCTTTTCAGGAAAGGGCAGTGACTAGATGAATGGAATGACATGATCAAATGCTCAAGACAAAATTCGGCCAGCCAAGGACAGTAACTCCAGCAAGACTCCGCAGACCAGCAGGAGAAACGCCCCCAGAGGGGCAGACAGAGGGGAGGCGCGCACCGGGACACCCTCTTCCCGCCACCGGCTGCTTCCAAGAGAAGGAAGAAAAGCCTGGACACGGAGTGGGCACAGCCAGAGACTCAGAAAGGCACGGCCCTCCCACGCCAGCGCCGCCTGAGAGCTGGGCGGGGCGCACCTGCCAAGGCGCGGGCAGGGGCACAGCACAATGCTGGCTTCGCGCTCGCGGGAACCCAGACCCAACGTGGGCTCAGAGTGAATGCTGGGAAAGGGTGCTGCAGCAGGGCCCAAAGGCAGGGACAGCCACTCCGCGCTCAGATGAAAGGCCCTGGCTATAAGGCAGGAGGGGACGCGGGCACCACAAGCACAGCAACCCCGCTGGGAGCACGGAACCCGGTCTCGTCACCCCCTTCACTGGCCAGCGCCACCTGGGGAGCGCTGCCCGCTCCACAGCACTCAGAAACTCCTGCAGGTCTGCTCCAAACGTGTCTCTGGGACGCTCGCACGCACCACCCACCACCAATGCCAGAGCGGCCTCGCCCGCCAGTGGGATGACACCCCGGACTCTGCTGCCCACGCTGTGTCCCGCGGTGCCGGGGCGGGGCCAGGATGGGGTGAGGTCCCTGCGCCCCTCAGTCCCTCCGGTCCCTGCACTCACAGACCCACGCCCAGTCAGGCTGAGCCTGCAGAGGGGCCACTCCGAGGCCCGACGTCGGCCAGGACCGTAGCCAGGACGGATCTGAATCGCGTTCCACCAATTACAGACGCGCCTCCTCCCAGGGCCCTCAGCTTGCTAGGTAAATGGACGGGACAGAGAAGCTGACTCGCATGTTCTGGCCAAGCACACGCCCTCCGGCCAGCGCACTCTGGGCCTTAAATGCAGATCCGGAAGGAAAGAAGCGGCTCCTCACTCCCCCTTTGTGCAGGCCGCAGGCCCTGCCCGGCCCTGCCCAGCCCTGCCCGGCCCCCTGCTTGGCCCTGCCCAGCCCTGCCTGACCCTGCCCGGCCCTGCCTGACCCTGCTTGACCCTGCTCAACCCTGCCCGGCTCTGCCTGGCCCTGCTCGGCCAGCCACCACAGCCAGGACGTCGTTCCTGCTCTTCGCAGCTCGCTTCCTTAGGGAAGTGTAGGCTGGATGCCGGGCAGTGAGTCCTCGATGCAGGCGCGCGTGCCTGTGTGTGCACACATGTGCATGCCGCCGCGCGTGCACGAGTGCAGGCAGATATGTCCTGAACATCATCTGAGCACATCCCGAGGCCTCAGCCCAGGCCAGGGGCAAGAGAGACCCACGCCGGCGGCATCGGCAAGCTGACTGGACGCAGGCGCCGCTGAAGCTGCTGCAGGAGCTTGGGTCAGCCGCGCGAGCTGGCCAGTGGGCAGGGGGTAGTGGGCGGGAGGCGCGCGCACAGGGCTCGCCAAGGGGCCCCGGTCAGCCGTGGACAGGGCGCCACGCGCTCTCACCTCTGCAGAAGCAGGAGCGGGCCTGGCCTGACGCTCTGGCGTTATGTAACTTGTTTGCAGTTGGGAGAAAAATAAACTTCTCTGGCCGCGTTCTCTCAAAAACAGAGCAGCACGCAGGTACAAATAAAGGCAGCTTATGCAACGCGTCTGAGCTGGCCGGTGGGTGGGGCAGGAACGGGTTCCAAGGCAGAGCTCAGGATGCGACAACAGCGCTCAGGTGTTTCCCTAAACCCAGGTCGGTTTAACCCCTGGATCATCCTTCTGTCTGGCAGCGGGCCCAGCCTCGCCAACCCCAGGTAAACGGGCGAGCTGTCATCGCTCGATTCAGGTACTTTATCTTCTAGGCCAACGTCCACCCCGGTCAGACTGGGCTCTCTCTGACCTCTGTTCTTCCTGTCAGGGAAAGCACCTGTTGTTCTTACATCAGCCACCAGAGCGTTTTGTTCAACCTGAACAAATTACATGATACACAAGAAATTCTACTGACGCTTTGCTGTTCAAACCAGGTGAGCTGGCAGCGGTCAGGGATTCCTGGGCAGCCACGGCAAAGCCACCGGGTGTGTGAGAGCCAGTGCCCACCTGCAGCCTGCGGGGTGCGGGGTGGGGGTCTGGGGGGTGTCAATCTAAATCAACCAAGAAACAAACATCAACACAGTAAACACCTTCTATGGCGCCTACTGTAAACCTCATTCTGCCATTTCCTTCCTGAGATGATGCTGAATTCGACGGGACTATAATGAATTCTGAGATGCAAATGAAAATGGAGATAATTTGGTGACTTAAGTGACTCCACTTTCGGATCGCTATATCCAGAGTTTCCAGGCAAAGTCTTCACGAGTGATTATGAATCGTGCGGGCTCAGAATACCAAGTGCTGGGAGAGAGGAGGTGGCCCTGGCTCCCCACATCTCGGCTCGGCTTCTGCCCGGAAGCTGAGTGGGGGACCCTGCATCACTGCCCCCCAGTTGTGCAAGCACAGGGAAGTGGGCCTTGAATTTAACCAGTTCCCATCCGAGAAGAAAACTAACAGCTCAGATGCTATTGCCATAGTAAGTCCCTCTACTGGCAAACTGGCAGCTTTTCAAAGTGACCACAGGAAGAATCCAAAGACAAGAGAACTTCAATCAGGGGCCGCCGCCCCAGTGGCACAAGGGGGTAAAGTCTCAGCACCATGAAGCATCTGCAGCCACGACAGAACAAGCCCGATCCCCGGCAGGGAGCGGCCCCAGGGCGCAGCAGACCTCTCCTGCCTTGCCCATTGTTCCCCTCAGCAGTGTATTTCAGTCAGTCTGCCTGTCCTGCTCCCCACTCTGTCTCTGGGGACTCCTCTCATCCCTGCACCTCTGACCTGCACCCCAGTTCTTGTGTGCAGAAATAAAACCTTAAAAAAGAGAGAGAGAGAACTGAGAAACCAAAATAATGTCAGATCCCCTGAAGCAGACTACTAGCGTGTTCTCCAGCATTTCCTCGTGGCTTTCAGCAACATCTTCCAAACGGCATTGAGCCCACAGTACAAGAAAGCCGGTGAGTGTTAGCTTTCCTGACACATCAGAGCAGCCTCTTCTGCGTCAGGCATCTCTGCCCACGCGGACACTGCCGGGCAGGGGTGCTCAACAGCACCTCACCTGCAAGTCACCCCTCAAGGCTAGGGACCCACAGCTTCCGTGCGATCGCAGTTTTGCCTCCAACACGAGCATCAGAGTAAGAAGACCTCTCACCAGCAAGGAACTGCAGTCTAGCTCCCCGCTCACCCTCCGCTCTGAGCGGGCACCTGCTGCCCTCTCATACCGCCCCGCTGCTCTGGACACGCCCTGCAGCAGGCCCACACCGGGGGATAGGCGCCGTGGCGCTCGCTCGCATGTGACTTCCAGCGCTGTCCACGCAGAGAACGAACCGTCACCTCTGCTTTCAGGGCAACGCCGCTCCGTCGAGTGGTGAAGCCACGTGGTTATCCACGCCTGGCGAGTGGACGCTGGCCGTGGCCACCCTGCTGCTCGGTGAGATTGTGCCGGGAACAAGGGTTTGTGTGGACGCATTTCTACTCAGCCAGCCAAAGGAGTTTCCGGTCACTCCATGCTGAAATTTCGGGGAGCTGCACTCTTTTCCAAAATGACTGTACGTGGCACTCCCCACAGTGGAGGGTGAGGGCTGGCTTCTCCACCGCCCAGCCTGGCCACCCACCGTGCGGGCACCTGCTGCAGCCCTGGGCGTGAGCTCCGGGCAGAGCGGGTGCTCAGCCCACGGTGCCGCGCCACCCACGGCCGAGTGCCCTCTGGCCTCCTCCCCTTCTCTGGAGACACACCCAGCCGGGTCCTGTGGCTGCCTGCCTGGGGACGTCTTCTACCTCTGCACGCTGTGTGAGGTCCTTGTCTGTTCTAGGCAGACTCCCTGGTGAGAGATGCGCTGCGGGCATGCTGACAGACTTGATTTCGTCTACAGAAAATATAAACATGGACTTCACCAGCAAAAGGGAGGAGACGCGACACAAGGTATCTGCTCTTGGACATTTTAAAAACCTAGTTTAGTGCCATTATTTCTTTCTGTTCATTTTTATGGCTAATCAGAACCATAGTTGGTTGTTTGGCTAAAAAAATTCATTGTTTCTATGGTGACTTTCCAAGTTGACCCACCTCTCTCCTCGTAATAATTGCGGGTTCTCCCTTTGCTTCCCCTGCACGCCGTTGTGAAGTGCTGAAACGTCTCATTTCGGAGCTACAGAACACCCGTGCATCTAAGCCCACTTGAAAGGTTTGCAGATTACAAGCATCCAATTTTTATACTAGAGTGAGATGATTTTACTCTAATCAGAAGACACTGCTATTCACTTAGTAATTTACCTCTGAGATTGCTGCGGTCCCTCAACAATGAAATGCTACCAGGGATGCATGAACAAAAGACAGCCGTGGAATCGCTATGTGTCTGCACCTTAAGAGCTGGTGAGATGTATTTGGAACTTGTTAGTAAGTGGATGCAATTTAGAGCTTTGGGGAAAAAAGAGAATATCTTAAGAGGAAAATAAAGCTGGCGAAAGAGAAGGAGGCCAGTAAGTGAGGCCTTCACCGCTTTGGGCAGACACTAAAGCCAGACTCTGGAAAGACACCGAGACGCGTCCAGGGCGCCAGGAGGACAGGCCACAGTGGGCTCACTAGCGAGCCGGCACAAAGCCGTCTCAGGGTGGGGGCGAGCGCCGGCTGCTCAGCCATGAGCCATGCTTTCCACCATGTTGAAAGCAGCCTCGGGGACATTTGGGGAAGGACGTTCACCACGGCCCGGGGCATGGATGATCGTTAAGTAATCAATGTAAGGAGAGGAGTCGGCTGCTGGGGAAGCCCGGTGGCACTGCCAGAACAGTGGGTGGGGGCAACGAGGGAGCCGGACAGAGAGGAGAGGCAGCGGCGAGGAAATCTTGGAAAAACAGGTGAGTCGGGTCCTCCCTGCGGGCCCAGGGGTTAAGCACCGCACTGTGAAGCATCCGCAGCCACTGCAGCGTGAGTTCAATTCCTGGCCAGGGAGGGACCCACAGGGCACGGCAGCCTCTCCTGCCTCCCGCTGCTCCCCTCAGCAGTGGGTTTCAGTGGATCCGCCTGTTCTGCTCCCACCTCTGTCTCTGGGGAGTCCTCTCAGCCAGACTCTGCTGCAGCTGCAGAGCTGGACGCCAAGCCCCATCCCCTCGGAGCTCCCCGGATGCTGGGAGGCCGAGCCCCCAGATGCAGAGCCCAGGCTGCCCGCAGGACAAACCCTCACACACGCGCTTTTAGCGGTCTGAACCAAACCTGTTAGAGGTGAGAGGGCAGCGCAAGGCCCACTGTGACCGAGAGGCACGGCACCTGTTGTACGCTCGCTCCATAAATTAATTGCACGAAGCTACCTGGGCAGCATTATTGCATCAAATGTATCCTTTTCCTGCTCAAAAAATTACAGAGTGAAAAATTCTTATTACCTTAAGAGGCAGCTGTAATCATCAAATGAGATAAGTAAAATAAAAACAGCTATCACTGCGCTCCAACTATCTAAATGCCCTCTGTGGATGCAGCATTTACTCCCCTCGTCTTCTGTATCATCCCCTCTAACAGCAGAGCACGAGTTTGCTCCCCGCTCTGCAGCGGCGCCCCCACGCGGAAGTGACGCTTTTCTGTTTCACACCGATCAGGCATGGCGGCTGCAGAGAGGATGCCGTGGGCCCGGTCTGTGCAGCGACGCTTTCCCAGAACCTGTCACGTGGACCGTGAGGGCAGCAAGAACCGAGCCTATAGCTTGGCAAAGCTAACACTAGGCGACGGTCACAAAATGTGCAGCCTCAAAGGGAACATGAAAGTTAGCAAATAGCAAAGGAAAATGTAAGTTGGAGACTCAGCAGTCGGATGACTGTTTTAGTTTGGCTCGAGGTTGGTAGTAAATAAACCCACTGCTACTTTATTTTTTTTTTATTTTATTTTTTAAAGATTTATTTTATTTATGCACACAAGCACTGGGGTACAGGCCAGAGGTGTGGGGGGTGAGAGGATCCACCACAGAGAGCGGGGAGCAGAACAGGCAGATCAACAGAAGTACACTGCTGAG
>JAGFMF010011648.1:527254-563899 GCA_019455555.1 Galemys pyrenaicus | reverse complement strand
GCTCTCTGTGGTGAATCCTCTCACCCCCCCACACCTCTGGCCTGTACCCCAGTGCTTGTATGCATAAATAAATAAATCTTAAAAAAATAAATAAATAAATGGAGTCTCAATTACTTGGCCTTAGCCAGGCAAGCACAGAAATGCTCAGCCTTGAACATATTACTGCACACACCACGTGTATATTTTCTAAAGTAACTCGGAGCCGCCTGACCGGGTTGGGGAATGGAAACAGGAGCGAACAGCAGGCCGTGGCGTGACCAGGAGCTGCCCTGGAGCCGAGAGGGAGAATCACCTCCCGGGACGGCTCTGGAAGAGCCAGAGCCTGTCCTTCCAGGGCCCAGACTTCAGACAGGTGAGCGCGCTGAGCTCAGAGTGCGGCTGTTCCAGACCTGCAGAAGACAGCTGCGGCCAGGGCCAGCCCGTGGCCCTTGCCCTCGCTGCCCACCGCCCCCCACCCGCGGCTCTCCGCCACCTCTGGCCTCCGGGGCCACAGGGCTGGGCCGTGGTCGGCAGCTCTCTCAGGCCACGGTCACCCCACGTCCCGGTCTCGTCCGTGCGACGGGGTCTCACGAGACCCGAGACAGACGGGCTTCGTACTGGCTGCTCGATTTCAGTGCTCCTGATTCTCACTTGGAAGGAAAAAAGTCTGTTTGGGGCTGACTCAGTTTCCACTACAGAACCTACCACTCTGGAGTTGATGCTTTTCTGAAACTGGACACGACACTGAGTCACTTTAGTGAGGGTTTCGTTTCACGAATTTAAATTAATGAGACAAATAAAATCTCACCTTCTTCACACTGTTCTGAAGTAAAGCTGGATGATACATTTTTAAATTATTGAAAATTAAGACACCGGGTTGGGCCTCCCTGGTGGTGCAGCGGTTAGTCTCAGCAGCATGAAGCATCTGCTGCCACTGCAGCTGGAGTTCGATCCCCGGCCAGGGAGGGGCCCCCAGGCGCAGCAGACCTCTCCTGCCTCCCCGCTGCTCCCTCAGCAGTGTGTTTCAGTGGATCTGCCTGTTCTGCTCCCCGCTCCATCTCTGGTGACACCTCTCACCCCTGCACCTCTGTCCCTGCTCTCATGTGCACAAATAAATTTAAAAAAATAAAATAATACACCGGGTGTTCACTGTCACGCAGACACCCTTCAGTTTCCGGCAGGAAAGTAGCACATCGGAGGCCCAACACCAACCTCAGCAGCTCCACACCTGCTTCCCACAGCTCTGGGGCCACAGCTGGGACCGCGCAGGTACGGCAGAACCACCCGCTGGTCGTGTGCTTTGTCGGAGTAGGGGCCACACCTGCGCTGGCACTCTGGGGTTCTGCGTAAGGTCCTCCGGGGGCACAGTTAGGAGACTCGACTCCGGGGTGGCATTTGCTGAGACACAGTGACCTGGGCAGGTAGCATGTGTGTGTGCGTGTGTGCGTGTGTGCGCGCGCACCTGCCACCGCTGGGAAGGGCTCCAGGAGATACCAGTGGCTTATGAATGTTTAATGCCAACCATGGAAATGTATGATAGCTCATTAACATTTAATATATGGCGCACTTTAACTCAAGGTTCATTTTTTTACTGTAACAACTACAATATGAATAATAAACCACTAAATTTCTGTACTTGATTCCTTGTAAAAAGTAGTTGCCAGAACGCCACGCTTGGGCCCCTAGTTTAAGGCTCTCTACGTAGCTGCTCTGCGTCAAACAAAGCGGAGCCTGCGGGGCTGAGCCCAGGGCTGGCCTGTGTGTTTGTGAACTCAGACTCAGCAAGGAGACCCGGGCACTAGGACAGTGCCGAGATGTTCGGAGACAAACATCACAATGTGGCTGCATCCACAGGTGACGTGGGGCGGTTCTAGGTGTCTCACTATCTGAACATGCCAGGGCATATGTGCATATCACACAGGCGTTGTTAGCATTACTAGCGAAACTAATGAATATGTCATTAATTTGTGCCCATTGAACTGTACTCAAAGGCGGTGTCCACGTGACCATCTCGCCTGCAGGCTGCATTGTTGACAGTTATTTATTCCTTAAAACGGTGACTTGCACTCTCTTCAGTGTGTTCTCTGAATCCCGAGTGTTTGTGGACGAACATGTAAGTGATATAACAACCTATGGCGTTGAGTCTATTATTTAGGGGCCTTGGGGTTGACGGTGGGGAGGCTCTTTCATTCTCTGCATTGCGTCTTGGACTGTCGTCTAGGTCTTCTAGACTGGGGCCCGATGAACTGTTTGCACAAAGGACAGGAGAGGTGGTTAAACACCTCCGATTTTGAGGGCCCCGACGCTCTGATCTGACCACCCAACTGACTCTTCCCTGCAGCTCCAAAGACCCTGGCAGTGGGCACAGGGCATGCCTGAGGTCCAGTGAGACTGAGGCTCTGGCAAACTGGCCAGTGGGAAGCAGTTTGTCAAGCCCTTTTCCAACCACAACTTCTCATTTTCCTTGTAGTTCCTGTTGTTTTGGCTCGATGACAACAAATGACAAATGCCATGTTATTTGGCTCTTAGCTGTCCAAAATTACTAAACTCTCCCACTCGCTTCCTTTATCCACTCTGGGCTTTTGCTACCTTAAAACTGCAGCCTTGCAAAATTTGTATGCCACATTGTAACATGCATGCCTGCTCCTATTAGCCTTAAGCCTGCCTTTAAATATTTTAACACTCCTCAGGTCATGTTTTCAGTTATTTGTTCGTGAGAATTTCCACCCGGTGTTTTCTATAGGAGGTTCCTGCAGCTCTGTTCCTAGAATTCCTTCAATATATCTAGCTCAGTCCTTACGAGTGACTGACCTTTTGGTTGGCTATGAAATTATTGAGTGACACTCTTGAATTGATGTTTTTGTAACACCATTACTCTTCAAGCATTGGAAGTGACTGCCAAGAAATGTGAAGCCGGCCTGGTATTTTCCTCTGACTCTGGGTTGATTATTCCTTCTGACTTGATGCCTCTAAGGACATTTTTCTGGAACGCTGACACACAGCAGCGTCACTGCAATATCTTCGCATTGTTTGCTTTTCGGGATCGTCTATGACGTTCCTTCCACGTGTTAAAAATCAGCAGGTCGCTGCTACGTGCATTTTGCTATGGGTTTCTCTAGTCAGCAGATACCACCAGGATGGATTCTCTGGGTATAATTTAGTCACAATATTTACTGGCCGTGTTTATGCTTAATTTGTTGCTTGCAGGTTCCGAACCCTTCCTTCCTTGGTTGAGGTCTTCCCTGTGGTGCTGTCTTGTTCGTCTCCCAGGACACTGCCTCCTCCGTTCCAGGTTTATCCCTAGCACGTCTTGCTGAGCTCGCCGGTTCGTGATCCAGTCTGCTTTCTGTGCACATTCCCCAAGCTTCACCCTGCAGATCTTTCTCTTCTCTTGCGAAAGCGATGGCTTCGCTACATTTTCATTCCCTTCATTCACAGCAGTATACCGACACCACCAGCCCCTGCTCTGGCAGAGCCCGATGCTGCGCGCCGTGCCGAGCGTGTTCCGGCTTCTTCCCCCTTTGGGGTCGTTCGTTCTCTGGGGTGGCCAGGGCTAGCTCTTCCATCTCTTGCCTACTCTGTCTGGAATGAGCTGTTCATCAGCACGCTGGGAAGGGGAAGAGGGCAGGCTCGGGTCTGGCTGGAGGGGTCCGGTTTCCCCTCAGACTCGGGTCTGTGTGACACGCTTAACCTTTACGTCTGCCCAAGGCTGAACACAGGACAGCTGACCTGCTCACAGCAGTCCCCCCTCCTGCTCTCTTGGGGCGCCTGCCCCTCAGGGGCACCCCCACTTTTGGGAATGCCAATGGCTGGTTTCTGGGGGCTGAGCCCGAGGCCAGGGCTGCCCGGCCCTCCATCTCTGCCCGGATCCTTAGCAGCTCCTCCCCCAGCACGCCTGGGAGAAGCCGGCCTGGGGCCTAACTCTCCCACTGCTTTCAGCTCCTTTGCAGGGAGGAAAACACAGAAACGCTTTTATTTGTTTATCCTTCATTAAAAACACAAAGCTCTTCTCGGCACTTTTTCATATTCTGCAAAGTTCCACAGAGACACGTCAGTACCTTGTAACAACACAAATAAAATAAACAGCCCGCGGCTCGGAGCGGGCACGGGTGGATGCGTCCTGGCGGGGCGGCCATCAGTCTCAGCACCAGACTTTGCGGCTCCTATTTTCATATCTGGGGGCAGTTTTTGATCAATGGAGATGGACCCTAAGACACTGGGAGACGCTGCTGTCGAACACAAGAAATGCCCACCGCACGATACGGTCATGAACTATCAGAGGCGTCAGGGTCTGGGAATGCGGGGAAGTCCTGGCTGAGCCGGGGTCCGGTGAGAGCCCAGCCTGGCCGGCAAGGCTGTCTCCTCCCGTGTCCCCGCTCCACCACGAGCAGAGAGCCAGCCAGAGACCCCAGCCCCGACCTAGCCGCCCTGCGGTGCCAGCGCCCAGACCGCCGCCCTCAGCCCGGTCGCTCGAGGGACATACTCAGGCATCGGAGCACACTCTAGAGAAGGGAAGGGCAGCGGACAGATGCAGGGGGTCACTTATGGGGAGGGGGAGCAAGCGGCGCACAGGGGCACGTCCGGGCCTGCCCTGCAGGACGCTGCCACGCGCAGTAACGCCACTCTGTCGAAACCCACAGGGTGTGCAGGACACGCGGCCAACCTGAAGCCACGCACACTCCTTGCTCCCCTCGGCAGGCGCGGGCGGCGACTCTCCGGCTTGGGGGATGGGAGCTGGTGCTCTGAGGCTGCCAGCCTGACGGGAGCTGCGGGCTTAGCCCCGACGGCACTGCAGATGGACAGAGAGATGGCGGCCCAAGAGGGAGAGTCCAAACGTGGGGAGCCCTCCTGCGCCCACCAGGCCCATCCTCCGATGAAGATGAGCGGGCCAGAGATGGCCCGAGCCGCAAGCGCGGCACCTGCCTGCCTTCAACGCCGTTCCCGGAGGTGGACCCACCCGGGTGCCAGCGATGCCAGGGCTGAGACGGGGAGTGCGGGGGCTCCAGGGCCAGGGCGCAGCGTCCACACATGCCCACTCCCGCACATTCTCACACTCACACACTCATACATGTTCACATGCTCACACATTCACACGTGCAACATTTCATGGCTCCATTCCAGCTGTGTCAACAAAATAACATAATTAGTTTATAACCTACCCGGGGCCTCCCTGGTGGCGCAGCTATGAGGCAAACTGCAGCACAAGTTCGATCCCTGCCACCAGCCAGGGTGGGGACCTACATGGCGCGGCAGACCGCTCCTGTCTCCCCACTGCTCCCCTCAGCAGTGTGTTTCAGTGGATCCGCCTGTTCTGCTCCCACTCTATCTCTGGTGAGTCCTATCACCCCCCCACACCTCTGGCCTGCACCCTGGTGCTTGTATGCATAAATAAATAAATTTTTAAAACAAAAGATTATAACCCACCATGAGAGATAAATACCCACAAACCGACAGCTACTATGAAATACTTCTGAACAGAGAACAGAAGTCTCCCATGAAGAATTCTGGAGTTTATGTAGCTATTTCACCATCAGAGGCTCAGAGCACGCACCTCCCCGACTGTGCTTAGTGCCTCTCAGAGAGCGGAGTCCCAGAGTGGGGGAGGAGCGAAGACTGGAGCAAACCAACAACCCTGCCGCTGCCAGGTGATGTTGGTGGCGCAGGT
Source organism: Galemys pyrenaicus (assembly GCA_019455555.1). NCBI lineage: Eukaryota > Metazoa > Chordata > Mammalia > Eulipotyphla > Talpidae > Galemys > Galemys pyrenaicus. Next base: position 558,255 of record JAGFMF010011648.1, on the reverse strand, counting down.
GAGCCAGGTGGTGCAGGTGAGCCAGGTGGTGCAGGTCAGCCAGGTGATACAGGTGACCCGGGTGGTACAGGTGACTCAGGTGGTGCAGGTAGTGCAGGTGACCCAGGTGGCGCAGGTGAGCCAGGTGGTGCAGGTAGTGCAGGTGACCCAGGTGGTGCAGGTAGTACAGATGACCCAGGTGGTGCAGGTGAGCCAGGTGGTGCAGGTAGTGCAGATGACCCAGGTGGTGCAGGTAGTGCAGATGACCCAGGTGGTGCAGGTGAGCCAGGTGGTGCAGGTAGTGCAGATGACCCAGGTGGTGCAGGTAGTGCAGATGACCCAGGTGGTGCAGGTGACCCAGGTGGTGCAGGTAGTGCAGATGACCCAGGTGGTGCAGGTGAGCCAGGTGGTGCAGGTAGTGCAGATGACCCAGGTGGCGCAGGTGAGCCAGGTGGTGCAGGTAGTGCAGATGACCCAGGTGGTGCAGGTAGTGCAGATGACCCAGGTGGTGCAGGTGACCCAGGTGGTGCAGGTAATGCAGATGACCCAGGTGGTGCAGGTGAGCCAGGTGGTGCAGGTCAGCCAGGTGATACAGGTGACCCGGGTGGTACAGGTGACTCGGGTGGTGCAGGTGTTTCAGGTGGTACAGGTGTGCACTGACGGGCCTAAATGCACTTTCTCCCGGAACCCAGCACCACACCTGGTCATGAGAAAACACCCGACGTGTCTACACACGAGCCACCCAGACGCTCAGCACCGCCAAGGCCGTGAGAACAGAATGCCGCAGAGCGTCGAGGCCAGGAGACACGGACAGAGACGAGGTCTCAGTGCACACGCAGGGCCCGGGACAGAGGGCAGCGGGGCAGGGAGGGGTCCACCGCCACGGGCAGCGGGGACAGAGCGAGTGCCATGAAGCGTGACGCGCGCCTACTGGCGCGGCACACCGCAGGGCCCGGGACAGGGGTATGCAAGTCCAAACTGCTCAAAATTAATGAAAACCAGTCGCTAGAATATAGTTCTCAGAAAATGAAGCACCAGAGGCTCTCGACGAGCTTTATTCATAGAAGACACTTGCTTTCCTCATAAGCATCACTTGTCACGTTGCCCAGGTGACGGCTGGGGGCAGGAGTGAAGGTGACTCAGGGAAGGGGAAGGTGGGGCACAGCAGGAGAGGCCCCGGGGTGCAGCCAGAACACCGTGAAGGTTGTTTCCCAAAAGACTCAGCTCCCGCTGGTCACAACAATTATCTTTTCAAATAAACTGTGTAAGAATGTACCTCAAAAACCTAAAATGCTCCCACAGCAAGGGCTGCAGAGGGGCGGCACAGAGGAACCTGCCCCCTGGGTGGCACTGGAAACTCACAGCCGCCTCGGGAAGCCGTCTAGGTTTGCCTTTAAAAACTGACGTGGCTCTGGCACCGGCCCAGCCACCTCCCGCTGGGGCATCCGGCCAAGGGCCACGGAGCGGGTGCCAGCCGTCCCTGCAGCGCCAGGCCCAGCAGTTGCAACACGGGCAGCCCAGCTGGCCCTGCCAGGGCTGTGCGTCCAGCCCGGAGCTCGGGGGGGCCGGCGTGGCCAGTGCATGGCAGGCAGGCATGTTTGCGAGTCAAGCACCCGACACCGTACCTGGTAGGGCCCGCAGCCCGGAGCGAGGGCGCTTCCGAGGAGGCGTGGCGTAGAGGGAGGAAGGTCGCAGGGTAGGAGGACTCGGTGAGGAAAAGGGAGCTGAAAGCAGAAAACACTGCGCAGGCAGTGGGAACACTGGCTGCAGGTGGCGGGGGAGAGGCCTCTGAACAGGGGAGGCCGAGAGACAAAGGGGTGCGGGGCGCGCTCCGCCCCAGGTACGGCTGCAGCAACTGCACCCCCAGCCAGTTGGCGCCCTGCTGACAAGGGTCACAGCCGTTCCCTGCAGGCAGCGGGGCCTCGGCTACCCCGGAGCCGGTGCGAGCACCCAGCATGAGTGGGCAGAGCCGGGACAGCCACGGCTGCGCTCACATGGGGGGAGGGTGGCACAGCCGGCCTGGCCAGCGCCGGACGAGGTCAGTCTTAGCCTCATTTTTCCATTGGTCAAGAAATCAGGGCTTTAGCTGACATTCAGCTCTCTCGAAGCGGGCCTACTGGGGCCAGCCTGTGGGGGCGACCCATCTGGGGGAGCCTTCTAGATTGAACACCCACATGCACACCAGCCCTGGCCCAGGGTGGCGAGGCTGGGAGCGCCGGGGGCTCTGCGAGCAGCTCACCGCTGGCTGTCGAGTCAAACTCAGCAGCAGATGGGCTCGTCTGGGGGCGATGCGTAGTGGTGCCCGTTCCTGTGTCAGGCTGACACGACCTTCGGGTCTTACTGTCTGTCTGCTGGCCTCTTTCTGTAAATCTTATTACTCTGCACCCTGTAACGTGTTAGATGGAAAAGTGCGAGAGGGGTGTGAGCTTAAATCCGGACCTGCCACGACCTAGTTCCACGATTTTCGCGGCACCCGGGGTCAGCCCTGGGATTGCCGAGGGTGGGGCAGTGTGGACGGGCAGTCCCTGCTCAGGGCTAGTCTGCAGAACGAGCACGCTCCTGTGACCGGTCATCAAGTTTAACTTTATTCACGAGCCACGAAGGCCAACAATAACTCGTTAGCCCGCAACACGTTGATTAGGTTTTCTTTGTGCTCGCCGTGAATCTGGAGCACGTGGCCTGCCCCGCACGTCGCGCCTGTGCTGGGATCTAATTGTGGCACAGCTCGCCCAGTGCACTGGTGCGCTGTAATTAGGAAAATTGCTGTTTTGCGTTCTTCCTTCCAACTCCATGCGTATGCTCGCCCCATCACACCAAGTATCCTCTCCTCCAGCTCTGGCCCTGGCGCAGCACCTCACCAGGCACAGTTTTTAAGCTTTACATGTTCTGTGGCTGAAACAGCCAGCTGTGGGCGGGTCCATCGCGTCCTCTGCCTGGACCAGCAGGATTTCCCGTCCTGCCTCCCGCACGGCCAGGTGAGGCGCCCTCGATGGTGTTCAGTCACAGGATGTCCGGGCAGGGCCCCGAGAGTCCCGATATTCCTTGTCATTGCTAACATGTCTATTATTAGCGTCTCCACTTATACTAATAAATAGTTTCTCACCAAGCTGTCAGAAGAGCGGGAGCCCTCAATGTCGATGAAAGCCGGTCTGCCAAGTTGGGTCTTGCTTTCAGTGCCGCATCTTCGAAGTGCTGGTCTAGATCAAGGTCACCTGTGCATTCTCCTGTGTTTTCTTCTAGGACTTCTGTAGTTTCAAGAATTGCATTTAGCTGTGTGGCCTGTTGTTCACTTCAGACCCCTGCTCCCCCTGCGTGAGCATCTCTGCTTATGCTGGACGAGCTGCTGCCCGCCGCCCCGCGTGAAGCAGGGAGTGGCCTCTGTCGCTCCTACGAAGGTCCGCTGCCCGTTTCTACTCAGGGCTGTTCGAGCACTTCCTCGGACTAACCTGGGCTACCCTGCATCTCCGGGCGCGGGCCTGACGGCCGCTCCATGTGGGTCCCCAGATCAGACCCTGTCATTCTACTTTCTTCTTTTTCAGAGGTGTTTTGTGCATTCCGGGTCCTTTGCATTTCCAGGTGAATTTCAGAATCCGTTTGCCAGTTCTTACAAATCATGCTACAGTATTGCTTGGGATGACATTAAATTCATAGGTCAAATTGGAAAAAATTGATTTAACTATAGTCTTCTAAATCATGAGTGCGGTGTGTCTTTCCATTTATTTGGGTTTCCTTTGATTTTTCAAAGCGGTGTTTGGTTGTTTTCAGCTTACAAGACTTTGAAATATTTTAATTCCTGATACTTTATCTCAAAGTATTTCATGCTTTTGATGATATAATAAATTATGTTGCTTTTAAATTCCCATCTCTGATTGTAATCGCTAGCCCTTGAAGTCTGTAATCACATCTTATGAGACGCTGATTGAGGTGCTCTGAGGGCTGCAGACTCGGCCTTGTGGGAATCGGGGCCTGGCTTCCCCTTCTGGTCCCTCCGTCTAAATGTGCCAATCAGCGGAGTGAGGCCTTGATTTGATCTTTCGTTGAGCAGGATTTCCAGCACTGGCATCTGGAACAACCAGCACTTGGTTCTGCTTAGCCCTGCTGGCGCGTTTGGGAAGGGCCTGCCGACCCAGCTGCCTCCAGACCATGGCCACACGGCCGGTCACCCCCACACAGAGCCGGCTCCACGCTCTGGCTCCCGCGCAGTTTGGAGACGCGAATCTCTTAGCCTAAACGAAACTCCCATGTCTTCACTTACCTTAAGACATGTGGCCAGGCCTCCCTGGTGGCGCAGTGGGTTAAGCAACGCACTATGAAGCAAACCGCAGCCACTGCAGCACGAGTTCGATCCCTGCTGCCAGCCAGGGAGGGGACCCACATGGNNNNGCAGACCTCTCCTGCTGTGCCCGCTGCTCCCCTCAGCAGTGTGTTTCAGTCAGTCTGCCTGTTCTGCTCCCCACTCTGTCTGGTGAATCCTCTCACCTCCCACAACTCTGGCCTGTACCCCAGCTCTTGTGTGCATAAATAAATAAATATTTAATTAAAAAAAAAGATATGTGGCCACGATGTTTGCACAGACACAGAAGATCAGTTTCTCAGCTCAGTTATGAAATTAGAAGAGTTTTTAGTGCAGTAACCAGAAGAAGCGCCTGAGAAAGGACAAAAGCTTTGGCAAGGGAGTCTGGAGACAGCACCGATGGCTGAAAGCAGCACAGCGTAAGCAGCAGATTGAACAACAAAATACCGCAGTGTTAGCCACAGATTAAGTAGCCACACATCCACGCCGCTGTAAGCAAATAATTTTCAAAATTCACAGGATATAGTTTCAAAATTGAGAAGACATAGAACAATACCGACGTCGCACCGTTCTGCACGCTAAGGGATGCCAACTTTGTTGGGTGCAAGTTTGCAGAGAAACAGAACTGTGTGTTTACAGACCCCGAGGCGCTCCCGCCCACTATACATTAACTGAAAATAAGTCTGTGATGCAGACACCTGACAGTGTCACTGCGGGGGACAGAATGACTCTTTACCAAGAACAAAACATGTTCTCAGGGCACGCCCACCGTAGCCAAGCCTCCGGCGAGCCTCACACAGACCCAAGCACGAGCCTCACACAGACCCAAGCACGGAGCTTCCACCGAGCAGCCCACCGCACCATTCAGAAGCAAGTTGTGAACGCAAAACCCCAACCTGGCCCAGCCCCGTCCAAGTTTCAGAGCTGGAGAGACAGACGGCCGCAGACGAGGAAGCCAGAGGAGCCTGCAGGGGCCTGGAGGTGCTGACCTGAGCGGCGGGGACAGACAGGAACAGAGACAAGCCAAGCAGTGACTGCAGGGGAGGCTGCGGGAGGCACAGGGAAGCGAGGCGGTGCTCTGGTGTGGGTGCGGGGAGGCCGCACCCGAAGTGGGGGGCCCTGGAAGTCTAAGTCACCCACAGTGTTGGGAGCAAATCAATGTCAGCTCAAGAGAAACAAGCAAGAGGAAACATCACCACTGACTCGCTGGTGTGACCCAGCACCAGGTCCTGGACCAGAGAGGCCACTGGGGAAACCTGCTGGGAGCTGAAAAATCAGCACCGATAACTGCTAGATTTTCATCATCGATTTATGTTTGTAACTTTTTATACTAATAAAAACTAGGTGGAAAGCGTAGGTAAGCTGCATTAGTTTTGATGATTTTCTATGAATCTAAGATAATTTCAAAATAAAAGGTAAAAAAGTCGATCGGAACTATGAGATCAAAAGCAACCTCAGTTTTTGTCCAGAACACACTGTTCTGAGGAGGCTTTCGAGCTTAGTCCTCAGAAAACCGACTTTCATTAGTGCATCCCACTGACGCGACATGTGTCATCGACGCATTGCATTAGAACCGCTGCAAGTCTGTGCGGCAGCCCGACACAGAGAGGTCAGCGGGCCTCCTCGTGCTCGCGGAAACGGGGCTCCCTCTCGCGGCAGCCCGACACAGAGAGGTCAGCGGGCCTCCTCGTGCTCGCGGAAACGGGGCTCCCTCTCGCGGCAGCACTCACTCTGGACATAAACCTCTTCATTCGGGTCGCAGTAAACCCAGAGCCCCTCGCTGCAGTGCAGCACAGGCTCCCGCGGGAGGGGTCCGTGACCCAGCCGGTGGGCGCAGCCACGGGGTGGGCCTGGGGCGGCACCGCAGCTGCCCCCAGCCATCCAGGCAGGCCCAGGCCGCCCTGGCTCTGGGGCACGCAGGAAGCCTGCGGCCGGCGCTTCTGTTGGCAGAGCACTTCTCTCTGCAGACTGAGATGTCAGCGCACACAGAGAGCGCCTGCAATAAGCGACGATTTCACCGGCCTTCTGGGTCCCTCGACAGCCACGCGTAATTACAGAGAAGTCGGGAGGAGGTTCCGGGAGGGCCTGAGGGACGAGCCGTCTCTGCCCACTTCTGTATGGCAAATGGAAGCGCATTTTTCACAGCTGAATCTGGAGAGCGTCACGCCCTGATGCCGGCCCACACGATCCCCTCTCTCTCCTGGCGAACCCCTCGAGCTCTGGCTGCAGGGGCCGCGGAGGCAGACTCGGTGGCCGACTGCGTGCTCTCTCGCTGCTGTGTTCCGAGGGAGCGATGAGCCCTGCCCTGGGGCCGGAGACGTGCTTGGGGCCGCCGGCACGGACGCCCTCTCCACATGCAGACTGGCACCCACCCCCTCCTGCAGAGCTCCGCTGGGCATCGCTGCACCCGCATTCCTCCTCCTAAGGCCTCTCGCGTAACCCTCAGTCCGTCTCCCACCAGCGCGCCGGCAGCAAGCCCCACGGCCTTGCCCCTCCGCTGCCCAGGGCCTCTTGCTTGTACCCTGCATCAGCCGACGCACGGCTGCCAGGCCTGGTCTGGCCTGCACCCTCTCCTCCGCCCGCCTGTGCTCCCCCATGACGTCAGACCGGACGCCGGCTCCCGCCACAGCGCAGCTGGACGCCAACGTCGTCCGCCCACACGGAGACCTGAGCTTCCTCATGGACCCTCCCACGTGTCCACTCCTGGCCAAGGCCAGGCTCTCTCTGCAGCACCTGTCACGTCGCCTGCGGAGCACGGCTGTGGGCTTGCTTCTGGGCAAAGGGCTGGCGGCCGGCAGCTGCTCTGCTCCGGATTCCTGGGTCGGAGCAGGGCGAGCGCACCCGTTCCTCCCGACCCTCTGGCCGGTGCTTGGGCTGGGGCCGCAGCACGGGGCCAGCAGGACCCTGCTCGAGGCCGGGTCAGTGTGACCGTAAACAAGGTCGGCTTGAGTTTCGAGTTATTCAGGCATCTAAAATCCGTCCTTTTCTTTCAACACACCTCTGGATTTTGCCTTTGTCATCATAAGCCACCAGACATCCTGTGTGGCCGTGTGGCTCTAAGGTCAAACGGTCGGGCTCAGTTCGACGGACTGCCGACTTCCTGCAGGTGCTGACCCTAAAGCCGCTGCAGGAGCTCGGCAGATCAGCCCGCGGGAAAAACACGGTCGTCCCCCTGGGGGTTCTCCAGTGTGTCCTCAGCCTCACCCCAACTTTGCAAGCCCTGGAGACCAACTGCAGGCGCCCCAAAGAGAGCAAGCATGGAAACGGGGAAATGGAACGTGCAGAGCAAGGCTCGGGTCGCTCATCAAGACGAGAAAGGGCGAGAACATCAAGAGAGGAATACCAGGTATTCTGTGGTTTGCAGAAAGTAACTATTTGGAAAAACAGCTGCATTTCAAAGCACGTTTAAGGGTGCGCTGAATACCGAGCACTTAGGGCCTGCAGGCTGGTACCACACGCACCTGCACGCTGTACTTGTGGGCAGGAAATTGGGGTCTTTCCTCCAAGTTCAGCTGTTGGCCCATGGAGCCACCCCCGCTCCTCCCCAACAAAGGCCGACCTCAGACGCTCCAGTGATGCCGTCAGTTTCACGTAAATGAGCGCCATTCGTAAGAGAGCTGTGCAAGCCCTGATACTCTCACCAAACTAAGATCTCACTTTCACGCATAGAAGCTCGAGACAAAAAGAGACCTTTAGCCCGTCACGCCAGACACTAGCCGATTCTTTGGCTCGGAAATACTGTGACGGAATTCCACTGAGTTGACGGCGAGAGGCCGATGGTGCCGCGAAACCACGCTGCTCGTGTTCCTAGGGGCCAGCTGTCTAGTAAGGTTGTGCTTCTTTTGCCGACCCGCTCTTCCTCAGAAATGAGAGGCGCCGACACGTCGGCACAAGCAAAGAGGGGATCGGCGAGCGGCCGCAGCAGCGTCATGAAACAAAGACTGGGAGGCGCTGCCAAAGCAAAGACAACTCCCGTCCACAAGTCGATGGCATTCCGAGAAGTGGGCGACTCGCTCCCGCCACGCGTCACCGCACATCGCAGACGGGCCCTCCCCACGTGGGGAGGAGGCCCCGGAGCGCGCACCTCCGGCTCTCTACAAGAGAGGGGCTGGCATTAGCGAGGCCGGGTTCGCCCCACTGTGCAGTAGGCACACCGGCAGGCGAGGGCATCAGAGTGCACTGTCCACTCCCGGTGCCCCCAGCCACAGAGGGGTCCCCAGCGTCCTCCCGTAGGAACTGGAGTGCCCGACGCCAGCCTCTCCCATGCGCTGAGGAGGCTACGCTGCCGACACACCGAGCGGCCAGCGCGAACGGCGAGGCTGACCTGCTCGCACGCTGACCCTGCCTCCACCCCACCTCCTCACTGCACACTGAGGGCAGCGAGGGTTTCCAGTGTCCGTCCTTCATCTGACCATTCCTTGGCGCGCCATGATTCCGCGGACCCCGCTCAGTGGGAGGCAGCCTATCTGCAGCTGCGTGAGCCACTTTTTCAGAAAAATGAAGTTAGAAAACCACACACTTCCAACGCTGCAAAATTCTGACTCCCACCAATGTAAGCCTTGGGAGGCAGAAGTGGTTTGGACGAGGGAAGGAGTATGAGACAGAAACACCAGCCGCCTATTTTTGGATCTAAATTTTTCAGAGCGCCGAAGTGAAGGGTGAGGTTTGTGAACAGAGATGAAGGGCGCTGAAGTTCTCCTTGGCTTTGAGTATCAGCTCAGATCACTCCTTTGCCATCTTAGCGCTCTGCATGTGGGCAAGAAAATACTCCCTTCACTTGACCACCCTCACCTGACAAAGACTCGCAGTGCAGAGGGAGCCCAGCTCGCCCCCAGGGCCCGTCCACCTTTGTGAGTCAGGAGACGCCACAGGGCACCGGCGTCCACCCCCAGGCCACGAGCGTGCTGGGCGGAGACCAAGGACTCAGGCAGTCCCGGCCCTCCCCGCCCACTCGGCCCCGGGCGCGGGCAGCCAGGCGGGCGTCAGGAGAGCCCAGAGCTGCACTTCTCCGTGAGCCCCCATTGTGCTGTGCACCCGGCCCTGGCGGCAGCACCCGGCCCAGGGTTCGTCCACGCCGGCCTCCCTCTGGGGCTGCACCTCGAAGCTGCCTCCCTCTGCTATGGAAGCCGGATGGAGACGCTGGACGTGCCCCATACCGCGCTGCCCAGACAGGGCCTGACCTCAGCGCGGCTCCGCAGCCCACCTGCCCTGCTCCGTCCGCCTGCCTGGCCTGCCGGGCCGTGGGTACCGGGAACGCCTGCTGGAGAGGCCGAGGCCTGGGGCCTCACCTCACTTCCCAGGCCTCAGTCCACCCTCCTCATTTCTCAGGTCCAGGAGACTTCCCGAGGGCCCAAGAGCGCAAGAGATGGGGACGTTGTTTGCTTTAGGAGAAAAATCCAAAGACCGAAGCACCTAGACCTCAATTTTATTTCTAAGTAGCTAGTGTAGGCCCTCAAAGGTGCCCCCTCATTGCATTAACAGAAGGGAGATATCTAAGTCAAAAATAAAGACTGCTTAGGGCCTCCCTGGTAGTGCAGCGGGTTCAGCACCGTGAAGCATCCGCAGCCACTGCAGCATGAGTTCGATCCCCAGCCAGGGAGGGACCCACAGGGCGCAGCAGACCTCTCCTGCCTCCCTGCTGCTCCCCTCAACAGTGGGTTTCAGTCCATCTGCCTGTTCTGCTCCCCACTCTGTCTCTGAGGAGTCCTCTCACCTCCCACACCTCTGACCTGCGCCCCAGCTCTTGTATGATAAATAAATCTTAAAAAAAAAAAAGACTGCTTAAACAGTTAAGCTAGTCCAAGACGTCTGAATTTATTTTAAGGGCTAAAAGCACCCTTATCTTCTAGGATGACTGACTCAAAACATCCTTTCTCATACATAATGTAATGCAATTTTTCATTTCTCTGTGTGTATGTGTGTGTGTGTGTGTGTTCAGGTTTCTCCACTTAACCACATGACAGGCCACTCGGAGCCAGTAACTGAAGCTTAATGGATTGGCTGAGACTGTTGCTGCTACTTCTGTCTAAGGAAACAGTGGACTCAGCTCCCGCTTTATTCTAACCTCACTGTGGCACTCGGGCCGTGGTTTCCATTTCCCTTGCTTCCTAACTTACATCAGTGGTGCAGTCCATTTCTGAGACACATCATTCTGGGAACAGAACTTTGAAGATCCGGGCACGCGGCTGATCTCTCTCCCCAGCCGAGTTACTTTAGAGTTAGTGATGAGCAAGCAGAACCTCAGGAACACAGTGAGAAGAAGCTCAGGAACATCTCCCTCGACGTGCCCGCTCTGAGAGAGCCCGTGAGGCTCCAGGGAGAGGACCCCGGAGCTGGCCGAAGCTCCGTGGCCAAGGACAGCCTGCGCCCCCAGGCCCACCCCCTCCTGCACCTCCCTCTGGGCTGCAGAGCTTCTGGTGGCTCAGCAGAGTCCACGCACGTGGGTGATCGTGGGCCACCGCCAGGCCCAGGGCGAATGAGAACGGTAGCTCTTTTTGATCTATGTGCCTTTTTATTCATATTTAATGAGTATGTAACCCGTTCATTCATAACGTGCCTCTATATAATGCGGTGATGCATCAGGTTTTAAAAAGCTGCACAGCAGAGCACAGGCCACATAACTACGTATTTTCTTTTAAAATTGAGGCCTAATATACGGATTCAGAGAAGACTGAAATTAGAAACGATGTTACGATGCACAGCTCAGATTCCCCAAAATCTCAGTGACCTCACTGATGGAGCAAAGGGGACATTACTTATGACTGCTCTCAGCCAGGAGCCAGCACGGTGGGCACCGGTGTGGACACGTGCAGGAAGGCACGGCCGGGGCCCCCACTGGCCCCCGCAGACTCCCGCGGACACCCCGGCTTGCAAAGAAATCTCCAGCCGGGACTCCTGGCGGCCAGGAGATATTTTTCACATTTCAGTCTAATTTCAGCCTTGCCAAGGCCATTTTTAAAAAAGAAAAATAGTCCGAAGTAATAGAATAATATTACATTTTTCTGGCAAAGTCTGAAGTCAAGAGTAATTCTAAAAAGAGGAATAAATGGTCTCTCTTCCTGCGCGCTGGCTCCAAGGACGGCTGCGACACCCACCCGGGCGCCGCATTTTTTAGGGTAGCAGTGCTGGGCGTGGGCCCGCGGCGAAGCGCAGGCGTGAGTCTTTGCACACAGTCATGTGCTTGCCAAATGTTAATCTCAGCACAAATTCCGGTTTTAAGTGAAGCTTTTGTGAATTATCGCTCGAGGAAAACAAAGAGAAGGCTGCACAATTCTTCCGTGGACACGCGCCGGGCCCGCGCCCTGCCGAGGTGAGGCCGCTCGGGCGGGTGCTCGGGCGGGTGCTCCAGCGTCCAAGCGCAGTTCCCCCCAGGGCTGGGGCAGGCGCCCGACCCCCCGAAGGCGTCAGCTCTGCTGCGGGTCCCCGCGGCCCCTGTGGGCTCAGCCGCCCGGTGTCTGGACCTGGGTCCCGGCGTTTCCGGGGAGTGACCCTGCCTGGTGCGAACGCGGCGCCTGCGGCCGGTAACAGCAGCGCCGGCCCGGCCCGTCCAGAGCGCCGTCCTGAGCGCTCTGGGCTCCCTGTGACCCCGCAGAACACACGAGGGCTCCGGCCACCCAGGGTGCCCCGTCTGCACCCCGTGGGACCCCACCTGCGGGCGCGGGGGCGCCCCGTCCGATGCCTTCCGCGCTGGCAGCGGCCGCCCCTGCGATGAGCCCCGGAGGCGCGAGGTGGAAGGGCCCCGCGCAGACCCCCAGTGTCCACCCCGCGCTTCCGTGGGGCTCGGCTCCCGGCTGATGCCCGCCTCGGGCTGGGGCACGAACCCCACCAGGGAGCTCAGGGCCCTCGCGAGGGGGCGGGGGCATCTTTAGCTCCCACCGCCGGCTACTCCGCGGACGGTCGACGTCTGAGGCCGAGCCTGAGCCACGGGGTCACCAGGTCTGGACGAGCCGCAGCAGGGATGCAGCCATCTGGGTGCACAGTCCGGCGCGTGCTCCCTGAACCGCTGTCTGCAGACGGTGTCCAGCGCAGCCATGGGCAGGCCGGCCTGTCTCCACTGCCCCAGAGCCCAGGCGAGGTTTGCTCTGCCACGCCCTGGCTCCAGCCCCTCCCGCGGCCCTGCCCGGGGGAGCGGGGTCCTCCGAGTATACTGCGGGAGCAAGTGCTTCTGGGTGACCCCGACTCTGCAGCCGGCAGCCTCTGACCCAGGAGATGTTTCACTCAACAGCAGCACTAACCTACAGCTGCTGCCTTAATTAAATAAAAGTGCAAATTAACCTACGAGCGAGTCCACATGAACGACAGATAAACAAGCCAAGGAAAGCTGGAGAAGAAAGGTCTTTAAGAACATTTAGAAAATAAAAATATAACCGAAAGTTGACCGCAGAATGCTTGTTTTTGAAAGTGAAAACGGCCAGACCTCCAACACGTCTTTCTGCGCTAAGCTCTGGGAAGCAGCTCTCTGACCTGCGTCTTTTTCAGAGTCCCGGGCCGGCGGCTGACCGGCACTTGACCGCCTGCGCTCCATTCCCCTCCGCCACTCACTGTTCACGTGCGCTGGTCCTCCAAAAGACCACAGTTAAGGAGGAAGCAGTACACAGGCAAAATTAAGTGTGACAAAGAAAAGCGATACAGCTTCTGGCGAGCAGGTTAACTTCCAGACAGGTCACCCCGGCTGCACACGGAATCGTGACTGACGAGGGAAACTTGCAGGGAGAAGAGAGAGAGGAGGGAGGGAGGCTGTCCTGGCCCCCCACGGGGGCTCTGTAACAGGGTGGTCCCAGGAAAAGGGGAAGTTCCAAAAATCCTGGTTCCGCCCTAAGTGGGTGGAGCTGAGGAGGAGGAAAAGATTTCTGGAGAAAAAAGAAGAGAGAAGAAAGGAAGATGGAGAGCAGCAAGGAGACCTGGAGGAGGCACGTGGAGCAGAGGGACATGTGAAGAAACTGTGCTTGCTTTTTGGTCTTGGACTGGTTGGAACAGATGTGGGTGAGAGACCCGTGGGGAGGTTAGCAATGGCAGCTGTCATCTTGATTTTGATTTTGCTCTTTCCCTCCCAGATTTGTCTGCCTCTTTCTGACCCTTTTCTATGGGTCTCTACTGAAAGGTCCTTTAGACGTGTGGCAGGTTTTTGGGCCTTGCTTTGGGCCAATCCTATTTGGCTGGACTTTTACCATCAAGGAGATGGGTAACTTTGGATGCTTGACTTAGTAACTATATTCTTTGTTCTTTCTTTATTGTACCCTAGTTGTATTAAAGTTCCTTTCCATTAAAGGTTTTGTATGTTTGTCTTAATGCGGCGGATGGCAGAACCCATTCAGAGAGGGCAGGCTTGGGGGTTCTGGGTGCTCCTCTCCCTGCCCTGTAACAGCTCCACACCCAGAGGGCTGGCAAGGGGCGCTTCCCCGTGGCCAGCTGTGCCGCTCCGGTGCTCTCTGCATCTCCGCTGCCCACCGCACCAACGGGCTAGACTGACGCACTCTCGGGAGGGAGCGGGACGTGCCAGGGCAGCGTGAAGGACAGCAGCGGCGCCACAGAGGGTGCAGACAGCTCCCATGGGGCGTCACCGGAGACCATGCATCTCGGGGGTCCCCTTCCTGTCAGGGACCGTCCTGGAGAGCCACGGGGGCTGCTGCTACATTTGCAATATCCATTCCGTCCTGTATGGAACGTCCCAGGAATGGGTGTGCAGGACAGAGGACAGGACAGACATGATGGAGGTGCACAAAGGGGCCGGAAGGAAGTAACTTCACAGAGTCCCTTGCAAACTAGCTAGGTGCAGGGGGTACCCCACAGCGCCCTGACATTGTCAGAGGAGGCCTGAGTCACAGCAGGAGTGTCTGGCAGCAATCCCTTATTCACCAGCTGACTCCACAGGGTGAAACGCCCCTCATTCTCAGAGGCCCTGTGATGGCCCAGCTGCAGCCTGGGGCTGCAGTCACACCTAACCCTGCTGGGAGGAAGGTGGTGTGAACTGGCTGCATCTCAGAGAGGCCAGGACTGCTCTGCGCACAGCAGGCCTTGGGAAGGACTGACGGGCCTTTGGGTCCGGACTAGGGTGCATGTGAGTGGGCCCGCGCACAGACTGCAGAGGAAATGGTGGAATGAGAGGCCTGCAGGGCCCTGCAACAGAAGCACTCAGGGATTAAAGAGGTGACCTTTGCCTGGGCGGAAACACGCACATCCCCGCAGAGATTCCCCTCCAGAGCCTGCTGGTGTGGGAGCCTTCGCCATGAATAATTCATCCCCATCTATCTCTTGAAGAGGTGTTAAATTGCCCTTTTGGCATGTCTGTGGTTCCTGAGGAACGCGTTCACACCTCATTATCACTCCGTGATGGACTCCCAGGAGAGCCTGTAATTGTCTTCCACCCAAGGTCTGTCAGTCTGGCCCTGCACAGCTGCCGGCCAGTGTGACTGCTGTGACAGGGCGGCGGCCCCGAGGAGGCAGACAGCACCCGGCGTCTCCCCCGGCTCCAGAGCCTGGCACTTTCCTCTGCCACCCCCCAGACGAGAATGCGGCCCCGCCTTCCGATTATTTTCAGAGTTAAAGTCCCCGAAAAGGCAACATTAGGGAAATTACAGTTTGTCTCCAAAAGTGCTATCCAGACCTATCTTCCCAAATCCAACAACTTCCCTCTACCACTCACTCACAGAACAACCGCCAGGACTCATTTACTGCTTTAGGCAAGCCCAAGCACTATCTCAATGCAGTTCTAAAAACCTGCAAGGCGCTTCTCTCTCCCCCCCATGCTGGAGACAACTGCCCGGCAGAGGCCACAGCAGCCCGTGCTGCCCGAGCCGCTCCCCCACTGCCCACAGCTCCACTGCCTCCGGGCCCTGCAGCCTCCCCCACCTTCCCTCCGGAGTCACCAGAGAGGCCACACGCTGAGTTGAGGGAGGTGGAGGATTCAGACCCTGCCCAAGGGGTCGCGAGGCCTGGAGTGCCCTGTGCCCAGGTTGCTAGGTGTGGGTGGCCACGGCCACGGCCACAGGCCAGAGAGCCAGGCTGGGCCTGCGCGACAGTGCTGCGGGGGGGGGGGGGGGGGGGGGNGGCGCTGAGGACTCTTCGGACAGCGAGGTCACAGCTCCTTCCGAGACGCGGCCACAGGGAGCTGGGCAGCTTCAGCTCTGGCACGGACGAGGCGCCTGTGACTTCCGGGCCTCTCGCTGCGACCAGACGCCTGGGAGCAGCACAGTGGGCTGCGGAGGCCAGAGGAGCAGAGCCTGTGCCAGCAAAGGGGGCCCCGCGCGGGCAGGGGCCGGCACGCCGCGCGCTTTGACCGGCTAGCGGGAGCGGGAGAGGCTGGTGTGTTCTGCTGCGGACACAGCCTTGTCCCCAGGCCGCAGCCCCGGGGACGCGGCCCAGCCCCGGGGAGGGGCCCCCGCGACAGAGGAGCCTCTGTGATGCCGCTTGTTCTCCTCGTGACGACGCGAGCACCAGTGCTGGGCTCTAGTTGCCCAGAAACAACAGAGGAAGTGACGGGGGAGTCGTCACGGCACAGACAGCAGCGCCTCCCGGCGTGGAGGAAGAACGGGTGAGCGGCTGGAGGTGCCCAGCTCTCTCCTCTGCGGGGCGGCGGCCTCCTGCCCCCTGTGCCCGGGCAGGTGCTTCTCCAGCTCTCTCCCCTGCAGGGCAGCGGCCTCCTGCCCCCTGTGCCCGGGCAGGTGCTTCTCCAGCTCTCTCCCCTGCAGGGCAGCGGCCTCCTGCCCCCTGTGCCCGGGCAGGCGCTTCTGCTCCCAGCTCTCTCCTCTGCAGGGCAGCGGCCTCCTGCCCCCCTGTGCCCGGGCAGGTGCTTCTCCTCCAGTCTCTCCCCTGCAGGGCAGCGGCCTCCTGCCCCCCTGTACCCGGGCAGGTGCTTCTCCTCCCAGCTCTCTCCTCTGCAGGGCAGAAGCCTCCTGCCCACTGTGACCTGCACCTGCCGGGGCTTCTCCGCACTGGCCCCTCAGCAGAGGCCGCTCCCTCAAGGCCGCTGCCTGCAGCCACGAGCCTCTCCCAGCAGACCTGTCCCAACGGGGCCGCTCTCCTGCCGCTGTGTCCATGCCGCTGTCCTTTACTCTCCTGTCCCTTCCCCTAAACCTGCTCTTTAAAATAACCACTTTCTGTGCCTCATGCAGAAACTCGCCTGAAACGCGCCACGAGCCCTGGACGGGGAGTTCTGGGGAGACCTTTCCCACAGTGAACCCAAGAACCCGCTCTCCAGACCCAGACTCCAAAAATGACACCACTGTCAGAGCCACTCTGAGCAAACTCAGGACGGGAGCATCACCAAAGAAAACAGGCAGGACACGGGCCTTGTGGGCAGACTGCGGGCACTCTGATGGCCAACCCCGGACACAGGTGGAAAAGGGATTAAAAACGCAAAATGTGACTATTATAGCTAATTTAAGACATACAGCATCCATTCATCTGTCAACCTTCAGTTTTAGGATCAACAGCTTTTCTTTAAACTTAGACACATTGTGTGTGAGCGCACGTTTCAAACAGGATTTCAAATGCTGATGCTAAAGTAACCTTTTTCTTTTTTAAAGATTTATTTATTCGTACAAGAGCTGGGGCACAGGCCAGAGGCGTGGGGGATGAGAGGACTCCCCAGAGACAGGCGGATCCACTGAAGCACACTGCAGCGGGAGGCAGGCGAGGTCTGCCGCGCCCTGGGGTCCCTCCCTGGCCGGGGACCGAACTCGCGCTGCAGGGGCTGCGGATGCTTCACCGTGCGGCGCTCACCCCGCTGCGCCAGGGAGGCCCTAAAATCACCTTTTTCTTTTGTTAATGACGCTTTACCAGTTTATTCCAGGAACCAGCCCTCTGAGAACAAAGATGCTTAGCACGTCTGTGGCTCTCATGTGCGGGCGAGGGTGAGGGCGAGTGCCTGGGCGAGTCCAGAGGCTCAGGAGGGGCGCACCCGGTCAGCCGGGAGCTCCCACTCAGTTCCCGACGCCAGGCCTGGGCTCTGAAGGGCAGACCTTGCTTCTGCAGCTCGTGGAGGCTGCGGTGGTCCAGAGGGTGCTTGTTGCAGGCTCCTGGCGTTGCATTTATACTTTATTTTTTTTTTAAAGATTTATTTATTTATGCATACAAGCACTGGGGTACAGGCCAGAGTTGTGGGAGGTGAGAGGATTCACCAGACAGAGTGGGGAGCAGAACAGGCAGATGGACTGAAACACACTGCTGAGGGGAGCAGCGGGCCAAGCAGGAGAGGTCTGCTGCGCCATGTGGGTCCCCTCCCTGGCCGGCAGCAGGGATCGAACTCGTGCTGCAGTGGCTGAGGTTTGCTTCATAGTGTGGTGCTTAACCCACTGTGCCACCAGGGAGGCCCCACATTTATACTTTATTAAGAAAACACACGGCAGCCATAGACACATAGTGCCCAGAAAAGGCTGAAAGAGCGTCCGGCAGAGGACCAGGCTGTCTGGAAAGAGCCGTGTCCTTTGCACCTGCCGTCCCTCTTCAGCTGCTTCTGCATCCTCTGTGGCTGCTGTCGCGCTGGTGTTTTCTCCGGTTCATCCTTCCACCGGTGAGACCTTCACGAGCAAACGCCCTCCTGTTCTCGGAACATCAGCTCCTTCGTCCAGAGCCTCCCTTCGGTGCGTCCCCACATGCCACCTGGTGCACACTCACTGCCTCTGTCCTCACCCTCAGGGAGCAGGATGCACAGCGTGGCCTGTTCACACCACGGCCAAGTTAGCGTCATGCGATGGACCGCAGATGCGGGGAAGACAAGGCGAGGCTGGGCACGAAGTTCTGTCTGCACCCAGCACAGCAGCGTCCAGGCCAGCACCTCCACACAGCCTCAGCGCGGCCTGGCCTTTCCCACCTAGCAGGTGCTCTTGCTTCTGCTGCAAATACCCAAGCACAAGAAGTCACCACAGAGACCCCCTCAAACTCTCCCACACTGAGAGTCCCACCCCTGTGCCACGGGGAAGTAGTGCAGCCCAGCTCACCCGAGGCCTCTGCCCATCTCTTCTGCTTCCTCCCGGCTACACCAGGCCACCCTCTCTCGCTGAACCCCTAGCCACTCCGTGGTGGCTTCTCTGCATCATACTCAAGCACGGCCCAGCGGCCCTCCAGGCTCAGGAGCTCCTCCGGTGCCCACAGGCCCCTGCCGAAATGGACCGCAGTCCTGAGATGATGCCAGGCCAGAGGCCCCGGCCCCGTGCCCGAGGAGGTGCTGTCTAAGGCAGACCCCCCCCCCCACGGTTCAAGAGATGGCACTTTCTGAGGACTCCTCCGCCTTCTAGTTCCCCTAAGTAACATGTGGGTGCGAGCACCTTCGTTGGGCAAAACAACGAAAGTGCTTCAGAGAGCGTGGTCAGACGGTAGAGCAGCGACCAGGGCAGTGAGGGCGGACCTGCGGGAGCAGGCCAGCAAGGCCCAGGAGCGCGGCAGCCCTGGGGTCTGCGGCCTGATGGAATCCAGGGCTCTGTCAGCGATGCTGCCATCTGCTTCTGTCTGAAGACAAGCTCTTCTGAGCAAAGCAAGGAAAACCCACTGTGTTAGATTTACACAATGGACACATCTGAAGCAGCTTAAACGCTCGGCGATACGGGGTATTTATATTACAGCGCACATCAAGATGGATTACATGGTCTTAAAATCTATGCTTTGTATCTGGTGCATGAAATTCATAAATTATGCATGAAATATGTAATAAATAAAGCGAAACATAATACCCTTTGAGATGTAAATTTGCCTGTGTATGATTTTGCTACATTATTAGCTTAGAATATGACAAGGAAGGAAACTCTCGCCGCTTTTTCTTTAAGGATCTAAGTCCCCTTCTTTCCACTGTGCCCAACACAGAATTAAGAATTTCACATGGATTATCCCATTTCCTTCCGGCCACACTCGACAAACGCAACAGCAGTAACATTTGCACGGTCATGGGCCACTGGCCTCCTTGTGGACGGAAGATGGATGCCCTGGACACTGCGCTGGCCTCGAGATGTGCCCGCGTTCCATGTGAATTATAGTGAATGCACACCATACACAACACACACTGCACGCACAACACACACTGCACACACCACACACAACACACTGCACACACAACACACACCATGCACACCACACACAACACACACCATGCACACCACACACCACCCACTGTGCACACCATACACTGCACACACCACACACCACACACACACCACACACAACACACACTGCACACACCACCCACTGTGCACACCATACACTGCACACACCACACACCACACACACAACACACACTGCACGCACACCAAGCACACCACACACCACACATAGCACATTGCACACAACACACACTGCATACACACCACACACAACACACACTGCAGTACACCAAGCACACCACACACCACACACAGCACATTGCACACAACACACACCGCACATGTCACGCACACAACACACACTGCACACACACCATACACACCACACACACCACATGCAACACACTGCACACGCCACACAGCACACACACTACACAGCACATTGCACACAACACACACCGCACACACCACATGCTACACACAACATACACTGCACATACAATGTAATCACTGCACCACACATACCACATACATACCACACACAACACATACCACAATTGCCACGCAGCACACATACCACATATACAGCACACGATATACCACACACCTCACACATCACACACACTACACACACCCACACACACCTCACCGAAGCAGCAGGCGGGAGGCGGGGTCAGGCGAGGAGCGGCAAGGCCAGTTTGCACAGCCCCCCACCGGGCCTGCAGCTGGGGTCCTGGGGCTGCGCCTCAGTGGGGCAACCGGCGTCGTGGGACCCCAGACACGTGGTCACTGTCGGGGCCGCAGGCGGCTGAGCTCCGTCAGGGCTGCCCAGCCCCAGAGACTGTGGGCGCAGCAGGGCCGGCCACGTGGAGGTGGCGTTCGCCCGTCCGCTGACCCCGAGAAGCGCTGCTGCGGGCTGGGTCCGCGCCACCTGCGGAGGCGGCGCGAGGGGCCGCAGTGCGCCTAGACCACCGTGCGGCCGCGGGGCCCCGAGTCTTCAGCCCAGGCGGGCGGCCTCTGCAGCGGCGCGGCCGGCCTCAGGCCCAGCCCCCTGGCGCTCCTGGGAGGGCAGCTGAGCTCAAAGCGGCTCCAGGGCGCTCTCCCGCCCCAGCAGCGGAAGCCAGCCCGGGCGCAGGCGCACCCCGTTGTGAGCTGGAGGGCGCGGGGCAGCGGCCAGTGGGACTCGGCGCCCAGGGCTTCCATGCCAAAGCGCTGGGACGTCGCCGCTTGCCCGCTGGCCACGGTGACTTCCCCACTCTGTCAGTCTGGAACACTCGGGGGCTTTCTGCTAGTAAGCGCCCTTCTGGAGCAGTCTGCCGTTTAGCTACCTCGCTGGGTGCTCAAGCCTGTGACCCCAGCGGAGATGCTCATTGCCGATAGCATAACAAGAGCCAAACCCCTAGAGCACATTTCTTGTCACAAAAACATCACCGAACTTCTGAGCAAGGAGCCAAAGCATCTGAGACAGGCGAGCGTCTGCATCGCCCTCGCTTCCCAGGCACCCCTTCGGGCTCAGGGCTGGCGCGGCCGCAGCTCGGGGTCCAGCTCAGCGCGGGGACCCAGGTGGGCGCACACCAAGGCTCCCTGGCCAGGAGGCAGCGCCAGGCTGGTGCAGACCGCGGGAAGCAGCAGTTTTGCCCCCCGTTTGAGCTGGAAGGACGGAACAGTCACCGCAGGGCTGCCTGCACAGCCCCTGCCGCGCGGAGGGACGCCATCTCTGCGGAGAGTGCCCAACTCCATCGTTAACCCAGTGCCTGGGAGCCGGGACCCCTGCTCCAGCATCAGCAGCAGCCCAGCAAGGTGGTGCACCCCGATTCTGGCTGGGGTACAGGAGGGAGGAGCCAGGCGTGGCGGGAGCCAGGCGTGGCGGCAGCCAGCTGCCCCACCTCACAGCTCACTCTGCCCCCTGCTCCCGCCACCCACGCAGAGGAAGGTTCAAGGTCACCTTCCAGCAGCAGGGGTTATGGGTCCTTACCAGAGGGTGTCTGCTCCCTGGGGGGGGGGGGCGAGCAGGAGGTGTCCTGAGGCGCCAGACTCCCAGGGACAGGGTCATGAACTTTCTCACCCCTGGCCAAGGTGCCGCTAAGCTCCTGGCCCAGGCGTCAGCCACGTGGGGCCGAGGCTCGCCAGGCTGAGTCCTGGGCTGCTCTCAGCCCTCTCTGCCCTCTCTACAGAAGATGAGCGTCTCCTTCTGCGCCAGGCACGGCCCCTGCCTCTTAGGAACTCACTTGCTGACGAATCGCTTCAGACCATCTTTTGTCCCAGGCCGCTGAGCGGCCAGCAGCTCCTGCGGTTTGATGGGGCACAGCAGAGCTCACGCCTTGACACCTCCACCCCAGCAGCGGGCTCTGCCCAGAACCCCACCCTCCAAGCCCTGTGTCCTTCACCACTGAGTCTGTGGCACTGGCTCGCCGCCAGGCAGGGGATGATCACACTCAGTGGCTCTGAACCCCACTTGAAGCCACTTTTGGGGCTCCACATATGTCGACCGTGAGTCAGAGGAGCGTGTGTGGGATGAAGGCGAGAGTAGCCACCTGGATTAAGGCGGGGAGCAGGACGGGGCGGCGGAGAAGGGGCGCTGCGGTGCAGCCAGGACGCTTCGGTCCTGCCTGTGGGGTCCAGGCTGTAATGACCTTCGGAGATGCCACAGCAGGCGGGGTGCACGCCCATGGGGCTGGGCCCTGGCAGGTGGCCGGGCCTCCTTGCAACATCCCACCAGCCAAGGCAGTACCAAGGGGCTGACCTTGGGGACCTGCATCAGGAGAACCATGGGCTATGTTCTTGACCGCCCTTTAAAAGGGGCCAGGGGGCCTCCCTGGGGGCGCAGGGGTCGAGTCACAGCTCTGAGAAGCATCCGCAGCCACCGCAGCACCAGTTCGATCCCTGCTGCCGGCTGGAGAGGGACCCCCCAGGGCACAGCAGACCTCTCCTGCCTCCTGCTGCTCCCCTCAGCAGTGGGTTTCAGTGACTCTGCCTGTTCTGCTCCCCACTGTCTCTGGGGAGTCCTCTCACCCCCAAAACCTCTGGCACGTACCCCCGTTATTGCTACACACATAGAAAAATAAATAAAAGGGGTCAGGTTACACACCTGCTTCTCAGCCTGAGCCCGAGTCCAAGTATCGCATCCAAAACACACGAGGGCCGTCATTCCGTTCTCGCGGCACAGGGTCTCCACTCGCAAATCCCCTTTCACTCAACATATAGATTTTCCACCCTGAAGCCACTCATTACTTCAGCCATTTGTTAAGCTCCAAGGGCAACCCCAGCCCCTCACTCCCCGGGCCGGCGCAGCAGCCCCTGCAGCAGCCGCGGACAGTGGCCCCGCCAGGACGCTGGGGCCCGGAGCCCCGGGGGCAACTGGATGCAGGCGGGATGCCCTGGGGGGGCCAGGCCGCAGAAAGCACGCTGGCATGGAGTCGCCCTCAGATCCAGTTTGCACGTAAAACGCCATCTATTTTGCTGTGGCCCAAACTAAACAGGTAGGAAGAGAGAGGCAAAGAAGGAACCCCAAAATTCAAATAAAACTTGGAAATCCACCTGCGTGCACTGAGGGTTTCATAACTGCGCTCACAGACGTACAGCACGGGGATGAGAATTAACGCAGCGCTTCTCACTACTACATGGAGTGGTTTTGCCATTGATTGCTCTGTTGCACCTTTAAAGAATCCCCCGCACGAGTCTGTTATTTAAAAGACAGCAACGCCTTCGAGGGAGGCCCCAAACCAGAGCAGCAGCACCTCTGACTGACTCTGGGGCTAACATTTCATTTTGCAGAAATCCAGGAAAGCAAAGCTGCAGTCCCTCCATAACCACTTGACAGACTCGGAGCAACCCTTCACACCATATTAAAACGCATCTCTCCCAGAAACGGGCCGCTTCTACTTGCAGTTGTGACGGTCATGGAACCCTATGACTTGCACGCCTCCAGCTTCAGTGTCAGCGCAGATGGTGATAGGAAGACGGTCTTGGGCCTCCCTGGGGGCGCAGGGGCTGAGCGCCACACTGTGAAGCACCCGCAGCCGCTGCAGTCGAGTCCGATCCCAGGCCAGGGAGGGACCCACAGGGCGCAGCAGACCTCTACTGCCTCCCGCTGCTCCCCTCAGCAGTGTGTTTCAGTCCATCTGCCTGTTCTGCTCCCCGCTCTATCTCTGGGGAGTTCTCTCACCCCCACACCTCTGACTACACCCCAGCCCTTCTATGCAAAAAATAAATAAATCTTTTTTAAAAACACTGCTGTTATGTAGCAATTCTAAGTCTACATAGTTTTTCAGAAATCCTATATTTAGAATTGTTTTACATCAATCATGAACACCTAGGCTGAGAAAACCAAATCTGGCTCACAAGACCTGTTTCCTAAAGCCTCCGAGCTCAGCCTCAGCACAGGTAGCCATCCCTAAGTGAAAAGTCGATCACCCTCCAAACGATCTGTGTCAAAGGCCCTAAAATTCAGAGGCAGCAAAACTTTACATGGAAACAAATTCCAAATTAAACAAACAAGCAAAGCAGCTGCTTCGCCGGAGAATGTTGGCAAAGGGCTAATTGGTCCCAGCGTGACCCTCTTCGCTGAACAAGCATCTGAAGTCATAAAGCTTTTGTCAAAGTAAAGTGTAAGAAGGAAGAGGGGCAGCTGGGGGCAGCTGCAGACAGGGGCCTCCCGCCCCAGTGGTCCCGGGGCTGGAGAGGGGCTGTGTGCTCGTCACAGCAGGTTAGCAGGTTAAGACAGGGCTTCCCCGTGTGTGTCCTCTGAAAAGTAAGAGTAACACGAAGACTAAGGGAGGGCATGCTATCAGCCATGTTGAATGCCTAGTGGCACTATCTCCCTCTAATTCATCCACTTGTCCAGTCCAAAACACGCAGGAGAAGGCCCTCTCCTCTTTGCAGAAGGCCCGCATCAGACACAGGCGGTGATGAGGAGAGAAGGCCTGCCTTTGTTAAACTTACATTTTAATTGGGAAGTCAAGGAGACCCATAACAAAAACATCATGAATAATTAAAACATTTTGACAGCTTCCTTTTGTTAGTAAACTAAAAATCAACATATTTAATGCTGCCACAAATAATCTTATTTATATTTGATAAGCTCTCCTTGGCTGTGCCCTGATGCATTGGGCCTGAAAGCCGAGTCCCTGTGCGGTGGGTGACACGGGAGGGGAGAGGGCCACGGGCTCCGGGGTCCTCTCGGGAGAGGAACAGGCCACGTGCGTTAGCTGGGCACGGGCACCACAGGGGTCATTCAACAGTACAGCTGTGAGCCCCCTCGATCCCCACCGCAGCTCTCCAGGCCCGGCACATGCTCCGCTCTGCAGCGTCCTGAGGCGCAGTGGGAGGGACAGGGCGAGCCCCTTCCCGGCGGCACCCGCGTACTGGGCGGCGGACACACGACCTGCACTGCACGGAAATTGTGACTTTACTAGATTGTTTTTCCTAATGCCATTCGGTCCTGCAGAGCTTCTTGAAACTATCTTTCCTGAGTCTGGAAACATCCTGGACATTATCTCCTCCCAGATTGCTTCTTATGCATTCTCTCCTCCCTGTCTTTGTGAGTGCAGCTGGAGACACATTTAAGTTGTATATCTTTACTCTTCACATAGTAAAGCTTGTTAGGAGCCATTGGGGGGCAAGCACTCCCCTTCAGGAGGAGCCCACACTTCAACAGAGGCCGGGACACAATGAGCGGAACGCGCTGCCGGGAAATGAAGCATCTGCAGACAGTGGAGGCAGCCCCAAAAATAAGGCTAAGTAGAGATTATTTTGTAAACAACAGAACTTATCACAACCAGAAAGAACCCAGAAGAAATCCTAAAGGGCATGAAAAATAAATGGCCCTAATTTATACACACAGGGACGTAAGAAATGATAAATGTGGGAAAAGGTAAATCAGGGCATATATACACATATATATATAAAATATAAAAAAAAACACAGCGAAATGTTTGTGGTCTGAAAATATCTTCTACATTAAAGCTATAAGCATTAACTCAGTATCTGAAGACAGCCTATGATGGGGTCGCTATAGATAGAACAGGAAGTCTCTTGCATTTTCTGGAAAACTGAGGGCTTGCTAGTTCAGAGTACACGAGCTGAAACATTCACTCCAGAGAACCATTAAGGAGATGAAAGCAAGGTCCCCATCAAGTCCCTAGAGAATCAAGTACGTGTGACAATGAAGTACGTAAGGGAAGACAGGGCTAAACCCACATATATTCAAAAACCACATAAACGTAAAAGAAACCCATACTCAGTTAGCTGCAAGGTGAAGCAGCTTAGATTTTAAAACAACAGCGGTTACGGGACATGCATTAAACAAGGGATGCAGAGCTCTTGAGAGGGCTGCGGTGCACAAAGCTGCAAAGCCGTGTAACTCAAGGACTTAGCAGGAAGACCAGCAGACACAGTGGCGGACAGCGCCTTTCGGGGGGAAGCACATTCCAACCTGCACTAATGACATCGCCTCGAAGCACAGGGCGCAAGCTGCGGGGAGCAAAGGAGGGACCAAGTGGCCCCGGCAAAGTGACTTCAGAAGCCCCACCGAGGATACCAGAATAAGCACACGCAGTGTTTTGAGAGAGAGGACACCGGTGGACCAGCTCCAACTGGCCGGAGTAGAGTGTTGCACCCAAGAGACAACAGCAGCAGCGTTTCCAAGCACCAGCACGGAGCACTTGCCGGAACGCGCCTGCGTGATCCTACCACCATGACGACCGATTCCAGAGCTGGACAGGTCACAGTCCAACCTGTGGCCACAGCGCAACGCACCGGAACTCAGTCACACGGTAACGGACTCTCCAAAAGGCCAAACAACACATCTGTACATAAAGCCCACGTCAATCTGTAGTCACACTGAATTGGAAACATTTAAGATTAATAGTACTAACCAAATTATTAATGAAAACACAGTATGTCAAGACTTGAGAGGGCAGATAAAACCTTAAATAAAAAGCTTTTAAAATGTTTATCAGGGCTCCCCTGGGGGCGCAGCCCGTTGAGCACCGCCCTGTGAAGCATCCGCAGCACAGCAATAGGAGCGCGACCCCCGGCCAGGGAGGGGCCCCAGGCGCAGCAGACCTATCCAGCCTCCCGCTACCCCTCAGCAGCGCGTGTCAGTGGCTCCACCTGTTCTGCTCCCCGCTCTGTCTCTGGTGGTTCTCCCACCTCTGGCCTGCACCCCAGCTCTGTGTGCACAAGTAAATAAATCTTTAAAAAAAAAAAAAAAAGACCTGGAACCCTGTTCAACTAAGTTGCAACCTGAAATGAAATCCGCAGCACCGTGAGGCACGGTTCCTTGGGATGCCTCAGGGCACAGCGGCGGGTGGCAGAGCCGGGCAGCGCCGCTGGCCAGGGCGGAAAGCAGAGGCTGTGACGTCGGCGTGGCGCAAGGAGTCACCCGGGAAGTCGGTGGAGACACGCCAGTGAGCAGGAGCCGGGAGGAGAGAGGCCAGAGCCAGGGCCGGGCCCAGCCTGCCCCCTCACGGCTGCTCCGGCGGCTCCTCTCCTCGTCTCCAAACGCAGCCATGCTGGGGCTCATCTTAAAGGGGAAAGCCCAAGCCCGCCCTCCAGCCCATCTTACCAGGGGCCGGCACAGCCTCCCCCAAGGGCGAGCCGGCAGTGGGCCCCGAGCCTGTGCCAGGAGGTGGACAGCAGCAGCACGCGGGCTCTCTGGGGGCTTCCTGCCGCTCTCCCCGGAGTGGGAGCCGGCGGCGTGCACAGCTCGGCCGGCCGCGGGGTCACGTCCCTGCGAGCAGGAAGACGCCGCAGGTGCCCACAGGGCAGCTCCCGAGAGACAGGGACGGCCGGCTCGGCGGCGCCGGCTGAGAGCAGAGCCAGACGGAGCCAGGCACGTGCAGGACACCAAACGCGCCCAAGGCGCTGAGCCACGCGCGGATCAGAGCATCCACTGACCGGACCATTCGGTTAAATCGTGAATTATGCAACTTTATTTAAAATGCCGTGGAGCCCCTCGGAAGTCTCAAATGCGAGGCGTGCCTACAGCGCTGCACGCGATGCTGTTGAATCAGCGGGGCGAGCCGCGGGGAGCCGCGGGGACCCGCACCGAGCTCGCAAAAGCCAGGGTCGGGGCGCCGAGCCCGCCAGTGCGGACGCCCTGCCCTCGCTGCCGGGCCTGGGACCCGGTACCATCCGGTCACTGACTTGATTTTGCAACTGGAAGCCACGCTTTCCAGGAGCAGCCTCTGCAACAGAGCCGCAGCGCAGGGTGCGGGCGCCCGGCCCTATTCCGGGAGGACGGCCTCGAGCACAGGATGACGCGAGGATGACGCGAGGACAGGGACCCAGCGCGCGCCAGCCCCGGCCTGCAGGTGCGGAGGGGCGTGCAGTCCCCGCCGTCGGGGAGACTCGCCCAGCCCCACGGCCTCTGCACCGCAGGTTCAGGCGGAGCCGTCCGCGCCGCCGAGGCCAGCACGCTGCCAAGTGACCGCTTCCTCCCCGTAGCTAGCTCGCCCCAATGTCCACGCGGCTCTGCAGTCTGCAGGGCTGAAACACCAGCGCCTCCCTGCAGGAGATGAACTGGGCAGGAACGCAACGGGAGCCTTTGGCCTCGGGGCGTCATAAACTGCGGCTACAAAAGGTCTCTCCACAGTCTTGGAGTCCCTGGGTGGACTCCGGGTGGACTGACCGGTCCCCGCCCGGGTGAGGGGGCGCCAGGAACTTGCTGGGCTCGGTGCCATAAGACAACGTGGCCACAGGTGGACACCTCCGTGATGGTAGTGAAGTCCCCGCAGTGTACAGAAAGTGGGTGAATTTTTTAGTGTGTTCTTCATAACATGGAAAGCATTTTTAAAGCTTCCACAGCCGCTGTCCTCTGTGGCTCGCTCCAGCGCTCTCCGGCCCTTCCCCCACCTTGAGACGCGGTCAGCAGGTAACGCAAGCACACCTGCGGGTCTGTGCATCTGCAACCTGCACAGCGCTCGCAAGGCCAGTGGCCGCCCTGACTCTCACACAGCTGCCCTCGCTTCTTGGGGGCCAGGACACTTACCGGCTACTGGTCAGCCGCCCTCCAGCGTGACCCGGGTTCAGGGGAACCACGGTGTGGCCCCACAAGGCCCCTAGGCATGTACCTGCCGTCACCGTTGACAGGGGCTATCTTTCAAACTAGGGGTGGGAGGATTTAAAAAGTAAACATTTTGAAAATGACACTGGAAAAGTTCTCAAAGAAATATATATGCCTCTCCTCTGAAGAAAATCGTTTTTGCATTTTTGTTTTAAACACTTCTCAGTTTGGTTATGCATTTGCTTTGTTTCCTGCTTAAGGAATGAAGTTTTAGAGAAACACTGTGGGCCCATCACCCCTCTCTCCTTACAGGAAGTCAGAGTCAGCAGAATATGGTTGCCTTCCGACCCGTAATTTCAGACTTTAATACATGATTTGTGTAAAAAGCATAGATTGTTTTATCACCTTCAAATTTTCACGTGAATGTGAAGAATTTCAAAAGCAAATCAAAAGTGTTCTCACAGAATTAACATATTATAGATTTGGGGAGAATATTGAAAGTTTTAGCGCCAAAGTTGAACTGTGGTAAATACCGCTTTCTGTATTTTTCCATGGGGTGAATCCAAAGCACCTCACTTAAGGCGAGGCCCATACTCTCTCGCAGTAGACCTTTTATTCTTATTTAATGCAATGGAAATATCTTGCGGACTTCATTTCCTAGCTCAAAGCAGATTAGCAGCCAGGAGGGCTGTGATAACAGCAAGAAGTGACAGCCCCGCGGTAAAGAGATGAGACAGGCAAATTACCCCCGGAGGAGGGAGAGAGCGGCCATCGGAGGCTCAGCACACAGAAGACAAACCCCAGCCTCGGCAGGGCCTGAGCTACGGTCAGAAATTATTGGACGTCGGCAGGGATATGAAATCACCAGCGATAGAAAACCAGCCCCTGAGACACAAGGCGGAGAGGACACGGCGACGCTGCCAAAAACAAAGGCTCAGGCTCGAAGCTCACGCTCCCAGGGTAAGTTTTCCAGCTGCTCCCCCAGGATATCGGAAAGACAAAGTGCTCCTGTAATTAGCAGTTTCAGAGAGCGCGTCAATGAAGTACGGCAATGTGCACAGAATCAATGGCAAGAAGCAGAACATTCTTCAAGTGACGTGAGGGGGCCGAGAGATTCACATGGTCCGTAACAGTCACTCCACAGAAAGCAAGGGGCAGTTTGCTTTGGGAAACAAATATTTGCTCTGAAGTGTTACAAATTCTTGTGTTGCAGATAAAACGCAACCCCCTGTGGAAACAGGTACTGTTATCTCAAGAGTGGCCTCACATGTCTTACATTTACCTGTTGGCTTTCACTGTCTGTTTCCAGGTGAACTGTATCAGCTGACCGGTCCCAGGGGCCAGACGGGCGCCCCCACCACTGCCCGTCCCAGGCCCGGTGCCCTAGAACCGCCGGAGGGTGTGACAGAAGAAGGTGCGAAAACCTGGTCCTCAGCAAAACACTACAACTGAGCTGACACCTAACATTTCATGTGCATTCAGGCATCCCAAGAACTCACCAAATCCCCGCCATGCATTCTGGGGTATTTTCCTTCAGCTTCTAGGGTTGAAATAACATATTCCCTTGATTTAACAAACAGCTTTATTTGGAAAACGTGACTGAATGCACATCCGGTGGACAGCGGCAACGGAGCAAGGTGCTCTCTGGAGACCCCTAGAGCTCTGACCTCCGTGCTCCACCTCCACTGTGAGCAAGTCAGTGTTTTCTTTCTGAACACCCTTCCAGTGAGAACTGTACTTCCCCGGCCTGCTTGGAAAGATGTCCACAAATCGGGTTCTGGTGACCATCTTAAAAATGTCAGCTCATGCATTTATTCTAGCTTCCAATACACCGTGACCCAAGCTCCCAAAGGGAAAACCAGGTGAACTTGAACACGGCCCCTCACAGCGGCTCTTTTGCTTGCCAGTGAAATTACGTCAGGGGAGGCACGAACACAGAAGAGGAAAGGAAAGGAGGAAGGAAGGAGACGTCCGGAAGACAAGATGGCACCAGCCACCTCAGGGCCGCCGCCTGGTGGAGGCCGGCATGGAGGCAGCGCGCACCAGATGTGGAAGAGTATGGGGACACGCTGTCCCTCAGGGCCTCTGGGCTCGATGCACGTAAGTGGATGCAGGCGTAGCTGGACGTCACCTCCAGAGAGCAAAATGGTCAGTAACAGGTGCACAGTGGCAGTGTGTCTACCCAGTGGAAACCAGAGGGATTTTGTTCTTCTTTTCCCTTCCTGTATTTTCAAGGGTTAGCACTCTGTTCATTTCTTCACTTCACACAAGAGGAAGAAACATCAACAATAAAGTCAGACCCAATGATCATAAGCCGATAATCACCTTTTCTAATGCTGTCATGTAAGTTTTCAAATGTTTGTGAATCTTTTTCTTTATTTATATGTATTTGATGTCAGTTGTGGTGCCCATGGACTTCCCACCCCATTTCACCAGTGCTCCCTCACCTCAGTCTGTGCGCTCTTTCTAAATATTTTCAAGAGAGAGTTCACTTATCCTTCCTAAACTGTGATTCAAAGTCCATCAGCTGATATGTAAAGATAATGTTCAGAGCTATTTCTGAGGATACACATAGTATCTAAAGATGGGTGCGGGGCCTCCCTGGTGGCGCAGTGGGTTAAGCAACACACTATGAACCAGACCGCAGCCACTGCAGCACGAGTTCGATCCCTGCTGCCGGCCAGGGAGGGGA
>JAGFMF010011648.1:430398-526976 GCA_019455555.1 Galemys pyrenaicus | reverse complement strand
CCCGCTCTCTGTGGTGAATCCTCTCACCCCCCACACCTCTGGCCTGTACCCCAGTGCTTGTACGCATAAATAAATAAATCTTTAAAAAAAAAATAAAGATGGGTGCAACTCAACAATATCAGCCTAGGAGGGGGTCACGTCACCTCTCAAGGTCGTGTACAGGACTGCGCTCAGGTGCAGCTCTGAGTACAAATGGCACATGACGACGTGTGGGTGATCCCTTCCTAGGATGTGAAAGCTGAACATTTCCGCTGACTTTGAATCATGCAAGTCATAGTGTATTACACTGCTCTTAGAGAACGCACTCAGTCAACGGTAATTTGCCTGCCTTGAAGTAGGTAGCTTTCCAGAAAGCATAAGTGTACACAGTGTTACAGTGAAAATCAATATTCGGTATTATAGATCCAGTGTAGCCTTCACACCTTATGAGCAACGCACTGGAACACATGTATTTGTGATGTCACACAACGTCACCCTCTCAAATGAACAGGGGTAAAGATCTCAGGTGTAGAAGGCACACACTTAGAACATAAAAGGTAAAACCAGTATTTTATTTTTTAACAGTATTCAAAAACTAGTAGGTAAATCACAGCTTCGGCGTCAGCACTAGAGACAGCATCACTCCCCTTGCTCCGCCCTCTCACTGATGCTTTTCTACGACTCCATCAGAATGCTAAGATCAAAGGCATCGACGCTCACAAAAACATCTGCCATAAAAAATAGGACGAGGGTTTGTTTTTGTTATTTCTCATAAAGTATATACCATGTATCTGTTCTTCTAGTCTCGTACATTAAATCATATCTGATAACCCAGCTTTTCCAGAGATGAAATAAGCTACTTTCACAGCTACACAGCTGACCGTGTCACTCAACACCAGTAGAGTCTGTTTCCCATAAAATAGCTTCCCGTCCATCCTCCTGGGTTATGGGCATAGCGCTGTCCATGGTGTCACGTACGTCCCAGTACGTGTTATATTGTCCAGAGCCGACGTTAGCGGATACAAGAAATCTCAAAAACAAAATATTTCCCAAAATGGCAAAAAAGCTCCAGTCATCAAGTAAGTAAACGAGCAAGTCAACTAAGCCCACTGGTCTCAGAACTTCAGTGTGCGGCTGAGAACCGTGGTCTCCGCGCTCCAGCGGGTGCCAGCACCCAGCGGCAGCCTCTCTCCGCAGAGCCGCTCGCTCGGAGGTCAAGTGCTGAATAAGGAGAGTGTCTCTTCTCAGTCGCTAGCTAATCCTCCTGCCCGCCAGACCGTTCCCCACTCACTAAATTCTGACGAGTGAATGTGCTGCGTGTGTGTCAGTCCGTAAAGTAGAATGATTACATTCTAAAAATATAGAGTAGAATAATTACATTCTTTTGAGTCACCATATTAAATAAGGATTTCAGGTGACTGATGACAAAAAAAAAAAGATCAATTTGGAGACATAAGCCATTTACTTCCTAGGAAGAATTAACATTCAGTTTCATGACCTTGTGGGCAGCAAAGACCTTCCTGCAGTGGAGCTGAGACAGTGTCTCCGGCGTGGGGGTCGTGGGCAAACCATCATCTCACACATGAGGAGCATCTCACCATCAAGAGCACCCACGGGCCTAAATTAGTGGCCGAAGCAAAACACAGGTAGGTTTTCTGACAGTGTCTTGTGGCAAAACAGCTCTCAGTGGAGAGGCTTATTAGAATTTAGGTGGGCAGGGGCTGATGAATTCCTCTCCTCTGAGAATTTCCCATGTTGTAGTTCCTTTGCAAACTCCCTTTCCTAGACACTCTCCTACTAAGCCACTCTGGCCTTTAGGATCAGGTTTCGAGTTCACAAATCTCTGGCCTCTTTCTGCTGACTTCCTTTTCTGAGATCTGAGATCGTCTAGTCTGCAAATCACATCGCTCCAGATACCTGCAATCTGATTTCCTTTTCTTTGAGTGAAATTTCTGTTCTCTATCTGAAGTGCCTTTCTAGTGTCACATCTCAGAACTTGCCTCCAGGTGGAAAGTGTGCACCAGCGCCCTGCTCACCCCATCTTACTTCTTCCTTTCAGGAGCTGTGATCCAATCTCTGAAAACAGTTCTTCCCTGCAGTTTTCCAGCTGTTTATGGGGAAAGGTTAACTCTAGACCAACTTTTCCTACTAGTGCAAGTCAGAGACATTGTGATAAGGTCTAAGTTAGGTAAAATTCTCTTGAGCACTACTTTAAAAATACATTTCATAATCTACATGATGTTATACTGAGTTTAAAAATTTGTAGCTCCTAATATCAGTTGTTGAGTTACAGTAAAACTATTGTATTCAAACATTATATAAGCCCCATATAATTAGCAAAAGTACATAGAAATAAAAAGAGGATATTTTAAGAGAGATTTCAAAGTTATACAAAGACTAACCATTCTACATGACAAACTTTTCAGGATTTGAAGATCTACAGGCTGGCTAAAAGAACATGGAAGATACAATTATATTTGATGGGCTACATCACACCACATCTAGAATAAACGAAGTACAGGAAAAAGTCTCGCCTAAACTTCTTCCCATCAGATCAAAATGCCTAAAATTATGCTCCTGATATTTAGTGCCCTTTTAGTGTAAAATAAACAGCTTCATTTTTAGAGGCCTGAAGACTTAATCAAAACAAACACTTGAATGGAATAAATGTTCAACGAGGAGAGCTGTTGAAACTGACTGAGTCTCTGTGTGACAACCGACCGCAGGAGCCACTGGGATGTGCAGACACGCTGTCACCTCGCCCTGTTCCCAAGCGGGGAGCAGGGTGCTAAGCGACCACGTGGGGCTCTGCAGCGGAGGGGAGAGCAGGCTCAGTCTGGATGTAAGCCCGGAGGGGTGGAGCTCATCGGTGCGGGGCCAGTAAGGACACGGCGGGAGCAAGGCTACGCCGTCTTCCAGGGGCTCACCCGAGGTAGGCCGGGTGGCCCAACAGCACCCCTCGGTCCGTCTGGCAGGATCCCTGCTGAAATGACCGATGCAGAGATGACCACGAAAACCGCAATGCCAGGCAGTGGACGAGAGCTCGGCAGTCTGGTTAGACGGTGAAAGCCAACCAAGGGACTGCCGCGCCCAGAGGGTGGGCAGGGTGGGAAGGGCAAGGTGGACAGAGCGCGCTGGACGGCACTGGGCTGTGGGCGGCCTGGGGCCGTGGGGGACCCCACGCCATGGACTCGGTAGGGCGGGTCCTACTCTTGTCTCCGCTGTAAGAATAAGCCATTTTTAAAAGACTGTGATGGAACAAGAGAGAATCTTTTTTTTTTTTTTTTTTTAAAGATTCATCCATTTACGCATACAAGCACTGGGGTACAGGCCAGAGTCCAGGGCGGTGAGAGGATACACCAGAGTGGGAAATATAACAAGCAGACCGACTGAAACACACTGCTGAGGGGAGCAGCGGGCACAGCAGGAGAGGTCTGCCGCGTCATGTGGGTCCCCTCCCTGGCCGGCGGCAGGGATCGAACTCGTGCTGCAGTGGCCGCGGTTTGCTTCATAGTGCGCTGCTTAACCCACTGCGCCACCAGGGAGGCCCGAGAGAATCTTTCTAATGATCCTCTCTCTGTCTCTCTCTCACCCCAGAAGACATCTGACGATATCTGGAAGCATTTCTGTTGTCACAATGGGGGCAGTAAGAGCGTATATTTAGTGTAATAAATGTGTGAGTAAATAAAGGATTTTCAAATTAAACCTTTGGCCTATGTTCTTTTTCATATATTAGTGTTAACTCTGTAGTTACAAATCTTTCAGTGGAAAAATATGAGCGATGATATTCTCAAGACTCACCATCTCTACCCTTTTTAAAAAAAATCACACTACTGAGACCACTCTATTATCAAGGAAAAATATATATCTATTTCCTAACAAACCTAAGTAAATGTACTCTAACTCTAATTTATTTGAAAGGTGAAACACACTTTCTAAAAGTCGAACAATGTCTCAAGATGGAGAGAGCCATGGTCAACGGTAACATTCTGATCGCTGGTGCCGAGACCCTAGGTCCGAGCAAGAAGAAAACGTGAATTGTGAATTCCTTAGTCCTAGGAAAATGTTCAGCAATTTCAAATTTGAAAATGAATATGAAGAAGCAGAAATGCTGTAAAATTTCATAAATTTGAAAACTACCCTCAAAGGTATTCTCGTGAAGTGGTATCAGCTTTAAGAACAACCTTTCACCTATTTACTCCCTGTTTAGCATCAATGAGATGTTTTCTACAGCGATTTATTTCTAATAAAGTAATAAAAAATGCATGGGAAATATAATTTCATCTTATCAATTAATATTCTTTTTCTTCATTAGTAACTAGTTATTTGAAGTGCACACAAGTCACTCGTGTGTTAACCTTTTTGCATGGAGTACAGATGTATTTAGGGAAAACATCTCTTTCCCCTTTAACAGACCTGGAAAGCAGATCTCTGTGCTCTCCTGGTGTTTCAAGTTTGTCTTTTAATTCTAAAATGAGTCTCTTTATAAATTTGGTATTTTCTTAACTGACTAATTACTTGAGAAGAAAATGTAAAGAGTAATTGTATTTGACTTCAGGTGTCCAGGGGAAAAAATCAATCATTCTCCATTTAATATTTATTTACTTAGTAATTATTAATCAGAAGCTTAATGTTGTCTGGACTCACAGTCAACTGGGTTTGGGTTAAGTGAATATTTTTAATTAAAGGAACTGAGCTCCGTATATTCAACTCTAGATTTCGCCCCAAAGGCAGTACTTGCTCAAACAGTTAACCAAAACGAGCACTGGCGTGACACTCACAGGTTTGCGAGGAAGTCCATTTGGAGACTGGCAATCATGACTTAGGACACAATGGTTCGCGTTTAATGCTGCTTTGCGTGAAGGTTATTATTCAAATTAGCAGACCCCAGCACTCAAGCATACAAAAACTTAGTGACTTAATTACAAGTGAAAATGCTTTCATTTTGTGCACACTAATTTTTTCAGGGAACAGAAAAATGTAGAGATACAGATTTCGTTCTCTCAAGTTTTTTGAACGTGTTTTATTGCTTCAGAGGATGGCCAGATGGATTCTGTATACAAATCAAAGTAGTTTTTATATGCTCTGAAAGTTTCTAATTTCAAATTTCTCTTGACTTACAATCTAGGCTTACAGGAGCTGAAATGTAATTAAGAAGTAAAATACGGCGGGCCATGTGGCCACCTCGATGGACGATGTGTCTCTGCCAATGGAGTAAGTGGACGAGCCCAGGACACGGCTCCCCCACAGCCATTAATCAACATATTCTCCCTGCCTGCAGGGCCTGACGGTAATAATAAACGGCACCCAGCACACTCCAAGTTTCATACAGAAGATTAATTTTATTGAAATCTACCACTGGACCAAAAATAGACAGG
Organism: Galemys pyrenaicus; assembly: GCA_019455555.1. Lineage (NCBI taxonomy): Eukaryota > Metazoa > Chordata > Mammalia > Eulipotyphla > Talpidae > Galemys > Galemys pyrenaicus. Next base: position 521,619 of record JAGFMF010011648.1, on the reverse strand, counting down.
CCATCTAAAAATAATTCTAAGTCATAACAGGATTTCTAGTGACCTTCTGTGGTCAAGCACCGGGCAGTGAAGCACAGAGAAGAGGCCAGGGTGTGAGGGAAGCTCAAACCTTGGTGCTGAGGTGCAGAACAAAGCCCTTGTCTCCCCAGAAGCGCCTGTTTCTACCAGCCACTATTCACAACTTTGCTTATCAGAGATGCTTTGGGATCTGGAAAGGAACAGATGGAATGTGAGGGCAGGACAGTTCTGACCGTCTCTGTCTGACCATTCGGTCTTCCAGGGTCAGCGTTCAGAACGGTCTTACCAGGTCAGACAGGGCGGCAAGCTCTGCGGGCGGCAAGCAGTGCCACGGACACCTGGGGTGGTGGCAGATCCCCCAGACGTCCGGAGCGGAGGTGCTGTCTGTCCGCCTGGCCTTGCCCGTGCCAGGGTACACTGCTTAAGGAGGGACAGCCCACCCGCCGCTCACAAGAGGACAGGCACAAGCCATGCCACTACGCAGGGGACAGCGAGTCCCGGGCTCTGATGCGCTGATCGCCGAGCCAGAGGCCTGAAAGCTCCGTCTTCAGGCGTGCTCATCCCCTCTCCAGCCTCTCTCCTCCAGGAACCCTTGGCACGGTGTCCCGCTGTGAGTGATGGGCATCTCCAAATGCGTGGGCTCGTGCCCCTGGACCCCAGAGCCACCAAGCTGCAGGCGGCGTTTCCCTGCAGGAGCACAAGCGGCCACGCTGCGTCCGCGAGGCTGGCGGCGCCCGGGACGCGCGCACCTGCTCTCCGCCGTGCCAGCATCCGCGCTGATCTCAGCCACATGCATGGGCCCACCCTGTCTGCCGGCTCCTCGCGCTCCGGGCGCCCAGTAGTCAGCGGGGCCGAGTGCAAGTTTGCTGGAAGCAAACGGCACCGTGACACCGGCAGAGGGCGTGGGCGCAGGACGCGCGCGGTGCACCTGCGTCCTGGCTGGCCCTCAGCCCCCGGACCGGGCCCTCCCCTACCTCTGGCAGAGACTCTGTTCGGGTCAACGTCACGCTCTCTGCTTTTGTCAAGAAGGAGGGACACCTGTGACTTCAGAAGCTCGCCGAGCAGCCCCGCATGGAAGGCGACACTGCCTCTGACGAGGCTGCAGCAGGTGCGGGCTGTCCCCTCTTACTGGTCACCCCTGGAGCTGCGAAGGCGGTACCAGCGCCTGTCCGTGGCAGGGAGAGTCAGCGTGCGTCAGGCCATGCGCAGCTCGACACTCAGTGCTTGGCGGGCTGGCGGAATTAAGACTGCAGAGTCAAGTCTTGGCAACGAAACCTGAACTGTAGGGCGCATGCGGTTTTTAATATAGAAGTTTGGTTTTCTTCCTCTTCTTACCCTGTGCGCGTCCACGTGAATACTTAGCATTAATGGTGCTGGTAAAGAGTAAACTTGAAAATACTCAGACTAAGCACAAAGATGGAAGATTTTCTCAGGTTAATAAAGATACCATTTCATCAATTTGGATGCAATCAGAATATTAAAATAATGTATGGATGTAGTTTTAAAATTTCTATTTTAAAAAATTTCATTGTGATATATATATTTTATAGGCAGTAAAATACTGTTGAATTTATCCACGTGGCCCCATATCAAGTAAGATATAGGGCATTTCTTTCTCCTCAATATTCTTTTATCTGCCTTTCTAGTCCATACCACCAATCCAGAACCAGTGTTCTGATTATTATCAGGAGATTCATTTTAACCCATGTTACTTATATAATTAAATTTGCATTTACCTATTAATTTCTTCCCTGTAATAAATTAAGGCATTTTCCATCTTCCTTCTGTTACTAACTTCTAGCTTCATATCATGAGAGCAGAAGAAACCTGACCCAGTTCAAGCTTAAGCTTGCCAAGCTTGCTCGGTAGCCCAAGCATGACGGCATGTCCCGAGAACCCCCGTGCACTGCAGAAGGCTGCGTATGCTGGACTGCTGGAGGGGCACCTGCATGGTTCTTAGGGCCCCGCGATCTATATGTTACTCAGCGCTTCGATTTCCTTATTGATTGTAGGTCTGGAAGATCTATCCTGTGTTAGGAGCTGGGTACTGAAGTCCCCTACAGCTATTGTATTGCTGTCTGTTTTTCTCTCTTTATTCCTATAAATATTTGCTTTAATAGTAAATTCTCCAATTTAGATACATATTTACATTTTGATACTACCTTGATCCTGTTATCATTGCATAGTAACCTTCTGGATTTATGGTGCCTGTTTTTGATTGAAAGTCTATCTGAAGAGCCACTGCTGTTCTCTCTTGGGTAACATTTGCATTGAATGACTTTTGCATCCCTTCACTTTCTTCTGTGTGGTCCTTAAAGCTATGTGAGTTTTCTACAGCAGCTCCATGCTCGGCCTTCTCTTCTTATCCATTCAGCTGCTCTGTGTCTTTGACTGGCAGATCACGCCATTCACATTTAAAGTAATTATGGAAATATAAGGATTTACTATTGCCATTCTGCTGTTTCTGGGTGTTTTTTGTTTTGTTTTGTTTTAGTTCTTTCACACCTTTCTCACTCCCCTGTTGCATTTATGGTTTATTTTTTTATAGGCAATAATGCTTCAATTCCTTTATTTTTTACAGATCCAGTATAGGTTTTTCCCCATGATAACCATGATGCTTACATAAAATATCTTAGAGATATAAGTCTATTTTTAGTGATAACATAGCTTCACTTACATTAAAAAAAACCAAATCTACAATTCTATTTTGCCTTTCCCTACATTTTATACTACTGATGTCAAATTTTACATCTTTTTAATATGGTGCATCCATTAACAAATTATTGTAGCTATATTTTTAGGTTTCCTTCTATAATTTTTATAATAGCTATAAAACTTATTTATGCACCACCATTACGATATTATGGAAATCTAAATTTGACTACCACCATTACCACTGGATTGTATACTTCCATATGCTATGTGTTGTTGCTTAGCATTTTTTCAGCTCTTTCAAACTTTTAGTGATTTTTATAAAACAGATGTAATGGTGTTAAACTCCCTTAGCTTTTATTCCCCCCTGGGAAAGTCATATCTAAAGGATAGTTTTACTAAGTCTAGTATTCTTGGGTGGCTGGTTGTTCTTTCAACTATATCTTGCTTGATGCTGTCAAAATTATCTGCTTGTCACTGAAGTTTAACATTGTAATGCTAACGTGTCTCAAAATAATCTTTGGGTTGATCTTACTTGGCATCCTTTGTGCTTTTTGTAACTGAATATGCACATCCCCCCTCCCCAAACTTGGGAAGATTTCAGAGATTACAGTTTTAAAGTAACCTTTCCACCTCTTTCACTCTTGTCTTTTTGGGGTCCCCATAGTGACCATTTGCTTGATGGCATCTCAAAATTCGCATATGCTTTCTTCACTCATCTTTTTCTTCTCCTACTGATTAATTTTAAATGATCTGTGACTTTATTGACTATTTACTTGAGCACGTATGTGACTGTTTTCTACTGAATTTTTTTTTCACTTATATCCTGATATTCTTCTGCTCCAGGATTTCTGTCTAGTTGTTTATGGATTTTGCTTCATAATTAAATTTCTCAGTTTATTGATGCATCGTTCTCCAGATTTTGTTAATGGTCTATGTTGTTTTGCCTTTCCCTGAGTTTCTTTTAGAAGATAATTTTCAATGTTGTCATATCAGCTGCAGATTTCCCTTAATTTGAAGCTTGTTACTTGAGATTTATTAGTATTGAGGGCAGGGGGTCACGATTGCCTGATTCTCCGTGCCTCACATAGTTTTCCATTGGCGTCTATGATGTTGAAGGAGCAAACACCACTCTCTGTGATGACAGGTTGATTTTGGTAAGTAAAGACCTTCTCCTGTTGGCTTCCCAGGCTGGTGTTGCTACCACCTGCAATGCAGAAAATGCTGAATTTGAGTCGCTTCTGAGACCTTCACTGGGTCTTCTGTGGGCTCCACACTTGGTTGTCATCTCAGGGGCTCAGGTCAGGGTGGATTGTCAGGTATGCAGAACTGCTCTGCACCTTGCTGGGAACCAAATTCTGTGTGATACGGAGCCTATAAGCAATTTTCTCCTTTTATCAGGCTTTCAACATATTAATAAAATAAATAATTATTTTAGTTTCATCTGTATACATCTTTCCCTAAATATTCCACAGTGTTACTTCTGCTTAAAGCAAAGTCCTTTAATAAACATGAAGAAAAGCTGGAGATTAGTCTTGGCCTTCCTTGAGAAGAACGGAAATATTCAGCTACCCTTTCTGGAACTGAGACTCCTTACTGTGATAGCATAATTTTTGTATTATAGTGCACAGAAAAAGTCTAATTTTATTTTATTTTTACCTTTTCATTGTCATGCAGATTTTTATTTTTGAAGAGTCTATTTTTTAAGGTTTATTTTTCTTTCTTTATGCTGGGTCTACTGAAATACTGAAATGTTGAGGGGAGCAGCAGGCGAGAGAGGCTGGTTGGTTGCACTATGTGGGTCAGCTCCCTGGACAGGGGTCGCACTTGTGCCATAGTGACTGCTGACCCTACATAGTGCTGAGACTTTAACTCCTGTGCCACCAGGAAGGGCCTCATGCAGATTTTTTTTAAAATGTCCATTGTCCTCTTGTTTTTAAAATATCATATGTACCAAAATACCATCATAAATAATAATAAATTATGATCTATTTAATTTTGTATTCATCCAATAGCTACAGTTACTATGTTTAACATATGTAAGGTATCCAACATCATGTGATGATGCTTGACAAGATGGAAGCGGAAATCAAAATCTGTATATTTATTACAGTTTGGACCAACCATTTGGGAACAGATGTCACTTTGTCTTTATAAAATATTGGCTTGGTGCTGGTGCCCATAACGAGCCTGTGACCTGCTCCGTGTCGTCACTTCCTTCCCCATTCTTGGTTTGGGCTTAAAAAATTCCTCGAGTCTTTAATCACAACGTATTCGATATCTATAAAATGCGCATGCTCGTCACACAATGTGGTGCTGAGACTACTAAACGATCTGTTTCCAAGGCCGTGGAGGCAGCCCCTGGGGTTCACGCAAGCACCCCTTTCACTCTGGTGTCATGGTACAGTTCTGCCTCGACTTTTAATGTGGACTTGCAGCGAATCCCCCCTGTGGTTGTCCCCTGCAAGCGGCGCTCCTGTGTCCTGCTTCTGGCTCCACCCAAAACCAGACGTGGATCCTCAGACTCACCCCACCTCTGGCTTCTGTGCCGTTCCAGTCTATCGTGCTTGCTTTGGTGTGGTTTTTAATTTTTTTAAACAATACACACACCACCGATAGGTTTTCAGATAACTAATTTGGAGTTTCTGGGAAGACCAGGCTAAGATGCACACTGCTCGCTAGACAAGGCAGGCTGGTGCTTCTAGAGATGGCCTTTCTTTCTGGAGAGGATGCTGGTGAGACGAGGTGCAGGTGTCGAGGGGGCGTGAGGGCAGCGGTCCAGGGTGTCAAATGCCAGGCAGCTGTGGCCCCGTCCCTCCCCGAGCCACCCACCCACTCTCTGGGCCTCAGTTTCTTCCTCTGAGAATTGCAAGGAGAGTAAAATCTAATTTATAGAATTGTTTTAAAAATTAAAGGTGATCATCCAGAGAGAGACTAGATATTGTCCTTAGGATATGAATTTTGATTAACAATGAGGAATGATGATAATGATGATGATTATAATGAGAATAGCGATTATTCTATCAAAATTATAATTAAATCAATCATTGAAAAGTTTTTGAGGTGCACATGAATTATAAATACATTTGCAAGAGCAAACTTTAAATTTGAAGAACTTCTCTATTGCTTATTAAAAAACAGTTTTTGAGACATTTTCTTCAAGACAAATAACAACATTAAGGTGATTTCAGCAGACTACAAAGTACAGAAGAGAACATGAGTTCGAACTGTTCAGAATGAGAATAATTAATGAGTGAGCCAACTGCACTATAAGTGGAAATGCCAAAGATTTAAAAAATATTTTTATAAAATGCACTATATGTTACCATTGGCTTTAGCGGAAGATTAAAAGTCATATTTTTAAATCACTTGCAAATGAAATTAATAATTAAATATATTCACATTGTGTCTATATGAAGGGAGTATACTTCTGCAAAAAAAAAAAAAAGCCAGTTAAGCTTGTATTTTGAAACAAGCTTTTGCTACTTCTAAGATGTTCTTGCATTGTCTTTTAAAACAAAGGCCCTTCTGCCCATTCCTTGGTCTGGGCTGTTACTTCCTGCTGAGTCAGCTCTCTGCAGGTCTTTGTGGTCAGCCTCTCCCCAGTGGGGGGGTGCAGTGATTTTCTCCCAGTCAGTGAGGTGTCTCTTTGTCTCAGTCAGGGTCTCTTTTGCAGTACAGAGGCTTTTTAGCTTGCTGCAACCCCAGCTGTCTACCTCCTCCTTCCTGTCTTTGCTTTGGGGATAAGTGGACATGCGCGTGTTAGGACAGACGTCTGAGACAGTGTAACTGTGGACACAGACGCCGAGGCGTGGGGAGAGCTGTGCCCTGCGTGGCGGGGACGACGGGGCGGGAGCTCAGGTTCAAGCTGATGGAGGGGCTGGTGCCCCGGCTGCTTTCTATGTTACAGTCTAGGGCAGAAATTCCTGCATTCAGGAAACCTCAGTCTTTGCTGTGAAGCTCTTGAACGAAAGGCCCACTGCAGTAGGGCTGTAATCTCCTGTACTCAGACGCTGCAACCTAATGACACCTCACAGCAGCACCAGACCGTGGGCGCCACAGCCAGACAGGGGATACACGCACTCAATAATCACAGCGGAAAGAAGACACCTTTCCAGATCACTACATAGAAACTCCCGAATGGCCTCGTGCTAGTCGCCTCGTCAAATAACTTAATATGGCCACTTAATTACCTTAGGGGCTAAATGCGTTTCTACCCTCAAGATGTGGAAGCCACTCCTTTAGCCAGAGACTGAAACCCACCACTCCCAGTCCTTAACAGTGAGGCTGACACGCAGTCCGTGAAATTACAGAAACGGAAATGAAAACTGTATAAAGCCTGATATAAAACCTGATCGTACTTATAAACCAGAAACAGCACGCGCCGCGGCCTCCCAGTCGTTGCCCTGATGGTAACGCGTCTGCAGCGACCACCGCAGAACTCCAAACCCGTCAGCGCCTGTTGTCAAGAAAAATAAACCTGTTCAAAGGTTCCCCAGCATAACTGCTACTCGTGACGACGACGACTGGCTCAGTACGCTCGCGTCAAATGCACGGACGTTCCAAGCTCCGCTTGAGCTCCACGATCAGAGTGCCAAGCGGGCCTTTCTCCCGGGTCACAGCGCAGCAGAGACGACTCTCCAGTCACCCAGCTACGGCCACCAAGTCTGGAAAACGAGCCTCGCGTCCCGGCCTGTTCACGCAGCACCATGTGCAGTGCAGGGGCCTCGACACTCTCGAATGGGGCAGCGGCCTGGGAGACACAGGGCTTCTGCAGGAGAGGGTGAGGGAGTCCGTGCGGGCTGGGAGGACGCCAGGGCCGGCCACTGCCAACAGGAGGAGAAGGTGTCACAGCAGGGACCGTGGCAGGTAAGGCCAGGCCTCACCTGCGGATGTGCGCCCGCAGGCAGTGCAGACGCGCGCCCTCGTTCTGTGAGTGCACAGCCAGGGCGGCGGCGCTAAGAGCCACTGCGTAGCTGCCGGTGGGCTCTGCACAGCGACCTGCAAACATACACGGGCATTTGTGCGCGAGGACAGAAAACCACTGTGTGTTCCTAGTGCACATGAATTTATACCACACGTGTGACTCACCGGAATGCGCCTGCCATGAAAAAGAATCTTCGTAAGGATTTATAAAATAGAGTCTCTATTAAAAGAATTTGGTAGGTGGGAGCTGATGGGGACGATTCACTCAATATCCACATAAATCTCTGAATTTTTGGATCATATGACTGTGTTGCTCATTCAAAAATGAGTAAAATAAGAAAAAATAAGTTAGGCGTCTGATAGCAACACAACAAAAATAAAACCCAAATGTGCCTATTTCCCACAGTACTCCTCACCCAGAGCCTGGTGCATCTGAACTCTAGAGCTGAGGCTGCACGCACTATGAAGAATCACCCCACTGACCACTCCTGTCAGGGGCCGCCATGCGGCCAGGCCGGTACAGAGCCCGGCGGTTACCAGTGCTGATGCTGGGCAGCAGCTGGCCGGCCGTTCCAGGCCTGGTCTGACCGGAGCACCGAGGGCCAAGCCACTCTCACTATAAGCAACTAATCAGTATTGATTCATCAGGGAAAAGGCCAAACCCGGGCCTCCCTGGTGACGAAGGGGTTAAGACCCAGCACAGTGAAGCATCCACAGCCACTATGGCCTGAGTTCGATCCCTGGCCAGGGAGGGACCTCGAGGGCGCCGCAGACCTCTCCTGCCTCCCGCTGCTCCCCTCAGCAGTAGATTTCAGTGGATCCCCACTGTGTCTCTGGAGAGTCTTCTCACCCGGCCCCACCCCAGCTCTTGTGTGCATAAATAAATAAATCTTTAAAAAAAAAAAGGCCAAACCGGCCTGGGCCATGCTGGGTTCTTGGGGGTACTGCCGGACTGTGTCAGGTGGAAGTCTGTCTCCCCACAGAGGAGCCTAAAGCCCAACTGTTAGGAAGGCAAGTGATGTCCAGATGCAAATATTTTTCTTTTTTTTTTTTAAGATTTATTTATTTGTGCACACAAGAGCTGGGGTGCAGGCCAGAGGTGCAGGGGTGAGAGGATGCACCAGAGACAGAGTGGGGAGCAGAACGGGTGGATCCACTGAAACCCATTGCTGAGGGGCCAGCGGGAGGCAGGAGAAGTCTGCTGCACCCTGTGGTCCCTCCCTGGCCACGGATCAAACTCGCGCTGCTGTGCCGCAGATGCTCCACAGTGCTGCGCTCAGCCCACTGCACGGCCAGGGAGGGCCAGGTCCGCATATTTTTCTTTACACACCACGGGGAAATCTCAGGCCCGGGAGTCGGGAGGTGTTAACTGGATGAGCTGCCGGACTGAGCAGGAGGGACTGCGGCCTGCCCCGCCGGCCGCGGTGCCCAAGGGAGGGCGGGCTGGACCGCAGACTCCGGGCGCGACCGCAGGGGCAGCGGTGACCGACGGCCGCGGCTCGGCTCAGCGTTTCCAGCCGGCGCCGCGAGCGCAGGGGCGGCGAAGCGCCCACACTCGGCCAGCAAGGCGAGACCCGCCCTCCTCCCTCCTCCCAGGGTGTCCTGACCGCCCCACCCAGCACGGGCCAACAGGTCAGCTTGTCCAGGCAGAGGCGAAACGTGCAGCCCTGAAAGGGCCGCGCTTCCGAGTTAATCCGCGAAGGAGCGTTTTAGACGACGCCGAAACATCACAGCTGGACGCTTCTGCTCCACGGGGGCAGAGTCACGGTCCCCTTTGCACGTCCACGCCGCAGACACAGGCCAGGCCTCACGGCACAGCCGCACTCTTCCTCAGCGCCTGCCAAGTCACGGAATCAAACATTTGCTCTCCTTCCTCAGGAGAAGAGGCGGCTAGCTGGGACCCCACCTTTCAAGAGAGGCACCCGCACAAGCCCCTCTTGCCACGCACCCAGACAGGGTCTGCAGCTCCACCTGCGAATCCCAGATGATAAAGAACGCAATGAAACAAATAAAAAAGTGCAATTTAGTGTCTGTCTGGCTCAGCTCTTTGTAAGCAACAAAGTAAAACCCAGCTGTATAGAGGTATCTTCTCTATTTCCATTAGGAAAAGCTCAATAATAAAACACCGCTCTCTTCCCCCTTTCGATGTAATTGCATAGTCACTTCTACAATAAAAACTTATTAAAAATAAAAACAGAATATAGATGGAATGCTTCACTCTCTAAAATTCATTTCCAGCAAGATATCCCCAGTGCATCATGGTCCCCAAACTCCTGACTTACCAAACACCATGTCTTTTCCAGATCCAATAATTTGCAACTAAGTAAGCATATTAGAGCAAACGGAGGCGCATTTGCTTTAAAAGCAGGTACAACTGCAGAAATTTGCGTTTCCTTCCACCTTCAGGTCTCTAGTGTACAGCGGTGCCGGGAGCCGCAGCGGAGCCGCCTCTCATCCGCTCTCGCCTGATTGGGGCCCCCCAAACCCGCCTCCACAGCAGTGCTGGGGTGCAGGTCCCCACCGGGCTCATCCCCAGTGCCTGGTGCCCCGCTGATTCTCCAGGGCAGCCAGCACCACGTGTTTCCCGAAACGTCTCCTTACTCTAATCCAGCCATTTCAAGTTGGTATTTTCTACTTAAAATATAGCGAATCAGTCCTTTTCCTTTAAAAATGCTTGAAAATAGACACTCTCCAGCTGCGCCTTCGGTGGTAGTCCGAGATCACAGACCGAGCTCCCGGCTCAATCTCTGCCCAGGGGTCTGCAGCGCTGCTGGAGAAGCCCTGCTGGACGAACGAAGAGAAGCCGTTTTGGACTCGGCCTCACCAGGGCCGGCTGGGGCCTCCTGGGGCGAGGCTGAAGCGGAAGCAGCAGCACGAAGTCCTGGGAACCCCGAGGTCAGAGGGAGTGGCCAGAGGAGCGGGCTCCCCAAGGAGGCGGCGCAAGGACCCCGGGAGGGCCTGGCCCAGTCACTGCAAAGAGCCGAGTCTGCGGCCGCCGTGTCCACACGGGGCAGCAACAGGCCCGAGAGCAGGGCCAGCCCGGCTCGGAACACCAGGCCCGGCCCGCGCCGCCCTGCCCTGCGAGCGCTTGCCCGGTGCGGGGTCTGCGAGTGCCGCGCGGGCCGGGGCTTTGCGGTGAGCAGCCGCTCGATCCAGCAAACGCGAACGCGTCCATGCAAGGGGTTGAGGCGCCGCCCTGTGAGGCACTCACGGCCACCGCAGCGTGAGTTCGATGCTGGCCAGCGAGGGCCCACAGGGCGCAGCAGACCCTCCTGCCTCCCGCTGCTCCCTCGGCAGTGGGTTTCAGTGGATCTGCCTGTTCTGCTCCCCGCTCTGTCTCTGGGGAGCCCTCTCACCCCGCACCTCTGGCCTGCACCCCAGCTCTTGGATGCATGCATAAATACATGTTTAAAAAAAGAGAACACCTGAGGGAAACTGCATCATCTCAAGTCTCAAGAACTTGGTGTGTAACACAAACAAATGAATCAAGGCATAAATAATTAAAGAATGATCTGCCAGGAAAATCATGATCTATTATAAAAATAAACATGTTATTAAATTCATATAAGAGTATGAAAATGTGATTTTTAAAAAATTATCTTCTTCAGTATTATTAGCTTCTCTGCGTAAATACTATTATTGAAACAGCATGGTAGTAAAGTGGCGATTAGTCGTGATTAAGTAGGACTAATTTAATAACCCGGGAAGACGCCGCCGTGTTATATACTGCTCTGTCCTGACACAGACCCTCGTTTCGCCCCTTAAACTCCTCACTGGAGAGTCACACGTCGCGCCCGTGTCAGCGCACACTCCTAACCTGCACACACGCCGTTAAGGTCACTCTACGGGGCTGCCGGGACAGCGGGCTGCGCACTGAAGGACAGGCCCTGGGGACAGCACGGCAGCCTGCGCTCCGGCTTCGGCCCGGTGGGTCGCACCCGAGCGGGCGACACAGGCACCGACCGCCGTCACGTGACCCCTCGCCACAGGGCCTGCAACGCTGACGTGAAGCGGGTGCGTCTCAGCACACAGCACAGCGGCCAGCGTGCAGCAAGCCAAAGCCGACAGTGTCACCAGGCCGCAGAGCGCCGCTGGCACCCCTGGGCGGTGCCCGGGCGGTGCTCCTTACGGGACACCAGAGCCACGGCCAGGCCGCACTGGCCACAGGACACTGCCCACCCACTTGCTGCGAACAGCCTCACTTTCTGTGCCTAATTTTAGGGCCCCCTATGGGCTTTGTATTTTCCCCCCAAACTTCTATATCAGTCACTCCAAACTAGAATTTTCTGTACATTTGGGATGCCCCAGGACACGAGATGACAGCTAAAACAGGAAATTCTGGGCAGTCCTCAGGTTCAATAGCCTGTGTCGTGGAATCTTCCAAAGCTCATCTTCAAACAGTCCCTTAGGACTTGGCCCCAAGCCCCCTCGCGCTGCCCTCATCCTCCTCCTCCCCCTGCACGGACGCGTGTCCACCCCCATGCTGCTTTTGAGGTTGTGCATTCACACGCCAGGTGCCACCCTGTCCATGCACCTGTCTACCCACCAAGCTCAGGTGCGGAACCCCCAGCTTCCATTTGGCTGTTCCATTCATCCCCATGCAGGCCTGCTGCACTTTCTTCCATTTTCACAGGAAGAAAATTCAGCTCTCAGACTGGAAAGCCTCTTATTTCTCAGCCCTAGAAAGAAGTCACTTGCAAGCTCTTGCAGCGCCCATGGCAGGGATGAAATTCTGATGTGCTGCCGGTGGTGGCGGGGGCCGGTTCTCGGATTGATACTGCACAATATACTCAAAGTTCCCCCAGCACCACCCCAGAGCTCTGGCTAGGCTGTTTGAAGACCCCGAGATGCTGAAGGCAGCTTCTCCCCCAGCTCCTTCCCAGAGAGGAGGCAGGTAGGAGAGGCGAGGACAGAGTAGAGACACTTCAGCTGGCGTAGCGGAAAGGAAATGGAAACTAAACCCACGTGTCCCTGACAAGCCACCCCTGAAGCCACCAAGTGGTGGCATGAGGGACCCAGCAGCTCTCCGCGCCCGCGGGAGAGACACAGCAGACAGAGCTGCCGCAGACAGCCGGGTTGGGTTGGCTTGTGAGCAGCTGTAAGTCAGTGCGTGATTTGTAGCTAACGTAACGCTGAGGGTCTTCACGTGCTTTTCCCCTCATACCTGACATTAGGAGCGAGGAAACAATCTGAATATAGCGAGGGGTGTTCTGCTAGGGCAGCAAGTAGAGTTTTAAGCAGCAAATGGGTACTGTGTTTACAGAGCGACACTGCTAACGTTTTCCACAGCTGACAGCTCTGTAGCTCCCGATGACGGCCACAAGTAAGTCGCCCCGTCAAGTACTGAAACTGGCTTGAACTCCTCAAGGACAGAGCATGCTATTTTATTGTTCCTAAGACGTTAGTGCTGTCTAATTTAAGCTGTGTCTAATTTCAGCTGCCGTAAGCTCTCGAAAAACCGTGCTGCCGACAGCGGCCCAGGAAGTGATGCCGCCATACCGTGCGTGGTCTGGGGTGTGTGAGAAGACGCACCCGCTCACTTAGCCACAGGGACAGATTCTACAGGCGCAAATGCCCGTGCGTGTCAGAAGCCGAGTGCACAGCCAGGCAGAGTTTCCGCTGTGGCCTCTTCAACAGGCAGACAAAAGGACCTGCAAGCACATTAGACTAAATTGCTGTGAAGGGGCTTTCACGCTGAAACCAAGAATCTGGAGCTGTCTTTAAAAAGCCTACCCAGGAGGTGACTGCTTCCTTAAAACTGGGCATGGCATCCTTGGCTACCAGCTGCTCCTTGCCCAGCCTCTGCCCGTGGGCACTGCAGCCTCAGCAGGGAGGGGCAGCTCCTCTCCCCGGGGCCTTATCAAGAAGTGCAGCCTCCTCTGTGGGGTGCATGTCTACAGCTGCCTGAATAATTCTAATGTGTTTTTTGATGCACAGGACATTTATGCTGTCAGAACAACAGTTTTACATGATTTATACAAGAGCTTTTATGCCTTTTAAAAGTGATTCTGAAAGCCCAAAGAGCCCCAGTGTGAGTGATGGGCAAATGCGCCCAGTACGAGAAATCAACTATCAAGGACTTGTATTTGCACTGGCGAAAGCAATTATTCCAGCTTCGGGAAGGCCTGGTCTTTTGGGTTTTCAGCAGAAAGTCAGAACTGGACAGGGGACACCCCATATATATAAGTGATACAGGCTGAAGAAAACAAGAGCCACCTGGCTAAATAACACACAGGCTTTCAAAGTGCTGTGTCTTGCATTGCTTCATTCGACCTTCAGTCACCTTGAGATTTAGGCAGAAGAGCTACTTCTGTCCTCGAACCACAGAGGAGGAGAGGGAGGCGCAGCAGAAGCTTTATAATCTCCCCAAGACCTTGAGGGCTGCTCATTCCAGAAAGAACCTCACCAGCACCCACAGGTCTACAGCTGGGGGGTGTCGGGGTCGACTCCACCCAGCAGGAGGACCCCTGCAGAGCCCCCCCAGCTCCCACAGTCCCTGCCGCTGGGCAAGCAGAGAAGCAAAGGCTGGAAGGAGGGGAAAGCGGAGGGCGGGAATCCCCATGTTGTGCTGCAGGAACGTGTGGTGTCTGCGCCTCCCTGCCCTGTGCTCCCGGCGCCCCTGGTGCCGCCTCCTCTTGGAAGGACAGAGCTGCCACTTTCCCCAGGTGACAGTTCAAGCAGACTCTCTTGGGTCAGTGGCTGACCCACCCAGCTGCTTCTTCAGGGAGCCGCGCCCCGGCTCTTCCAGCCTGATGCCAGGTTCATTTCTCGCTCTCCTCACTACCCCTCCTCTCGTCACATGTTTCTATTAGTATATTAGTCTGCTGGCTACATTTTGCACAAAGGAACTTGTACTGTTGTCCACTGCTGTAACTCCTTTGTTGGCTGGCTGGCTGCTTCATCTTAACTCACCTTCTTCCCTTTCTTCACCGCCTCCAGGTCGGCGTTACTTTTCTGACTTCTTGACTCTGTCCATTAATACTCATTCTTTTTTTCTCCTTTCTGATTTTACTCTTTTAATTTCCCTTTACCTAATAATTTAACGGAATCTGACACGGTTTGATGCCTATAGTCATTTTTTAAATTATAAAAATATGCTATTTTTGTTATATTTCTCTTTAATCCATATTTAATTAGAAGTCACTTTGTTCAAGTTCCAAGAGGTGTTTTGTGCTATTTTCAATCATTTATTTCTGACTGTATTGCTTTGAGGTAGAAGACAAGTTTGTGTTATTGATTCTTTTCAATTTAATGAGATTTGCTATGTGACCCAGGGTATTTTACATAAAAATATAGAGAAGCTCTATCGTAGCAAATGCACAACCCATGTCTCCTGTGCACATTTTCTTTTCAGGGTACATCGCTCACGTCTGAGAATTTACGGAGAACTTTCCCACCGAAGTCTCTGCCATCTAGCGGGCCTGCCAGCCGCCTACCGATTTCAGGTTACTGTAGAGTCCTCCTTACCGATCTGACTACTCGGTCAGTGCGGTCGGTGCTCCGGTGCTCGGTGTGTGCCTACGGTTTCAAATTACCGCAGGTGGTGGGGTGCGCTCAGGTGACCTTTTCACTGGATGTGCGGGGTTTTCGCCTCCCAGTCCCCTTGGCTCGGAGACTCCGTTCTCCTTCGCCTTTCCCTGTGTCCTGTCCTTCTCCATCTTTCTCTGTCTCCTGGAAACTGTCCTGCAGCCTCCCAGATTGGGCAGGCCGCCGCGGTCCAAGCAGCCTCCTTGTCCTCCCGCTGTTCTCACGACTTTCTCTGTTGTCCCCGCCGCGCCCCGCCCATCTCCGCCTCGCCGAGCTCCTCCGCCGCACTCGGGCTGCTCCCGCTGTCCCGGTGACGGTGCCCTTGCGGGCCGAGGTCTGCACAGGTGCGCCCACCTGCACAGGCCCACACCACTCCAGGTGCCGCCGCCGGCGTGCAGGACCGCAGCGTCCACCGCCGACACCAAAGGCCCGAGGGCAGGAAACCGGCGGTCCCCACGTACCCTACAGAAACACACGCTGGGAACTCCGCCGCCAGGCACATCTGATTCACTCTTCTGGGTCTTCTTTGACATTTAAAACGGACTTAGATTTACCACATCTGTTTCTGTGATGTTTCTTTTTTCACACTCTCTGGTTTCTGGTTCAATCTTCTATTCTGGTGAATCACTTTTTTGGGGTTTCTCAACATTCTTTGGGCCAAGGAGCCTCCTTGGGTGCTGAAGGTGCTGAACTCGCTGGTTCTGAGGCGCACAGGAACGCACGTGTCCAGTCCGCTAGCGCTCTGCCGCTTCCTCGGTCTTGGATTGCTGCCCGTGTGGTGTGACTGAAGCCTGCACATCTTTCCATGACTCAGGGCTCTCTTCCCTAGCCGTGCTGCACCCCGTGATCGTTCACAATGGCGTGTGTGGCTGACTCTTGGTCGGCAGGTTGTTTTCTGAAAACTGGGTCCCTGCTCAACTCTGAGCCCCCCATGTCTGGTGGAACCCCTGTGGCTGTTGCTTCTTCCTCTTCCACTGATCACACTTAAGTGTCACCCTTCCTCAAACCGAATCAAAATGACACAATTCTTCCCTGCTCCATATCAGATTTCAAGACATGCAAAAAGTTAGTTTTTTTTTTTTTTTTTGAATGGCAAAGTCTCGGGCCAGCCCCTTAAAATGGTGGCTTTTCTTCTTCAGTCCTTCAGTTCGTCTGGAACTTTAGTTCTGTGCTCACACTGTGAAAGCGACCCACCACGAGGACTCCGTTTGGCGAAGACAAACAACTCTCAGAATCCCTGCAAATTGAAACCACCGCACAGAACCTGAAAAATACGGGCATCCTGGGCGCTGCTTCTGGGCTCCCGGAATCAAGGGTTTTGGGAACCCCGAGGGCCATCTCTCAAGCCCCACAACAGACTCCCCCTGACGCCACTGCCACGGATTCACACAGTGCTGAGATGTGTGCGTGGTGTGTGGTGTGTGCAGTGCATGGTGCGTAGTGTGTGTGGTGCACGGTGTGCAGTGCGCGTTGTGTGCGGTGTGTGAGGTGTGTGAGGTGCACAGTGTGCGCTCTCCCTACAGGGCCCACCCTGGTTTGAGGCGCCTGCTGGGACCAGCTCCCGGGGAAGTGCAGTGAGCGGTTGCTAGGGGAGCGGCTCCTGCAGAGGCTCCTGCAGCGGGGCTCCTCTCTCCACGCAGCTGGAGGCTTTGTCTTTGTCTTGTCAGCCCAAGAACTCAGCGGTCAACCACTCTCAGGGGCTCTCTGCCGCTTTTGTGAGTTTATTTCGACCAGTTAATGGCATTTCCTACTCTGCTTTCTCACTTGCAGACTAAGTGTTACGTGCCCAGCTGCTGACAGGGACAGAGTCCACCGCGGGTGTCCGACGGAAGCATGTTGTGCGCATCTGCCGGAGAGAGCTGCAGCCCAGGGGGCCGCCCCCCAGGAGAGGCAGTAGACCCGGGCCTCGGGGTCACCCCGCAGGCTGCGCCCCACAAGGAGAGTCGGTGACACCCAGTGAGTGCAGGCGTCAAACCCAGATGCCATAAAGGCCTCGGCAGCCACCGCTCCAGAGTAAGCGAGGTGCCAGCTGTGCAGAGGCTGGTGGCTGGATCCCACTTCAGAAGAGACTTTCATGATGCGCTTCTCAGGGCGTCCCTGGTGGCACGGGGGTAAAGCCGCAGCACCACTGCTGGCGCAGCCAATGCCGCTGAGTTCCACCCCGGCCAGGGAGGGGCCCCAGGCGCGGCAGACCGCTCCTGCCTCCCGCTGCCCCTCAGCCGTGGGCTTCAGTGGATCCACCTGTGCTGCTCCCCGCTCTGTGTCTGGGGGGTCCTCTCACCCCCACGCCTCTGGCCTGTACCCCCATTCTTCTAGGAAAAAACTTTTAAAAAATCATCTAAATGAAAGAACTCTGCGGTGACTCAGCGTCTTTACACCCCTTGGGGTCACCTCAACGACCCATGCGCTCAGCGTTTCCACGTGCACGTCCTCAAGTGCTTCCAGAACACGTTGCCGGTCACACCTGCTGATGCTAATAAATGTTCACCTGGGCACTTACTGGGCTCTGAAGAAATACGCATCCGTGTTGATTCGACACACCCCGGTCTGTTGTAAACTATAAAAATGAAATGTGCATGATGTTTCTCTCGTCAGCAATCTGCACGGTGCTGGCTGTAATTTCCTGTCCCTTTTCTGTTCAGCACAGGCGAGATCCAGGCGAGCGACGCACACGGTGACAACCGCTGGTGCCGCACGCGCGTGTCCGAGCCAGGTGTGTGCTCGTCACAGGGCAGTTCCAGCGGTCACACACCCAGGTGTCCGGGAGACACTGACCTTGGACCGGACGTTCAGGTTGGAAACTGCTCACTTACGTGCGAGTCTCTGAGTAACGGCTTCTCGCGGCTCTGCGCTCCCTGCCTGAGCCAGGAGCACTGGGACCTGGGGCCTGGACCGCCTGAGCCAGGCGCACTGGGACCCAGGGCCTGGACCTCAGCACCTTCCTGGCTCCTCCTCCACCGCATGGGGGGGGTCTGTCCTCAGTCCCACTGCTTCAGTCTATGCATCCATCTCCAAGTTGAGACACTCAGTCCAGTTGCCCTCGCACCTCTCCCTTCACCCTGCAAGTGCGGTGACAACACCCCAGTCCGTCCTGCCCCCTTGCGACTGGGAACACTGGCCATGTAGAAGTGTGTTGCTATCACAACACGAGCATGTGTGTGTGGACAGAGGAAACAAGAAAGAAAGAAGTGGCTGGGTCAGCAAAACCAATGAGTCAGAGATATGTTACTCTAGGGACAGCTATTTCTAAATCACCCCAAGATAATGAAAATTAATCTCCGCTTGGTTATCAATAACACACATGCAAAATTCCAAACTACCCGATGAATCACAGAGAGCACGTTAACTAATGTGCTGATAAGCCGCGCTGATAAAAGTGAATCTGCAAGAAGAGGGAGCATCTCTCCCGTGGGCAGCAAGCGTGCACGACCCGAGTACCAAGCAGCTGAAGGATGAGAGACAAGGGCGATGTACGGTCGGCAGTTCACACCTTTCCTGGGGCGCGGGGGCGGGAGGCGCGGCCGCGACCAGCCGGAGCTGGAGCAGCACACGCTGGGATTTATAGTCTGTTCTCTTTGGACTAAAAGTCCTGTTTGAACTTAATCCTGCCCTGGCGACACCTTCAGGAGAGCTGGGCACTGGCCACCAGGAAAACAGGACGCTCCTGGGTCAGATGACCAAGGAGGTGACAGCACACTCTGGGCACGACAAGGCCCAGGGCACCTGCCTGGCGGGCTGAGGGTGGCCGCTCGCCCACACGATTAACGCTCTTTGTCGAACTCACTCGGAAAGGGCCGGCTTGACGTGAGACGCCAGGGGCTCGGGGCAGCACGCTGCACATTCTCTGCCCCCTCTGACCACTGCTTCCCAGCAGTGAGTGAGGCTGCCCCAGAGCGCCCACTCCCCTCTCTGCTCAGCTGGCTCTGGCCTTTTCCAGGTACATTTGGTAGAGTGACAAGCACACTCTCTGCATGCGTGTGTGATGCATGATGTACGTGTGTGTCCGTGTGCGAACCTACCAGTGCCCGTATGGCCGCACGGAGCCTGGGCCAGCCACACCGCGTGTTGCCAGCTGGAGACACCCCGCTGTCCCGTCCCTCTGACATCTTTGTTGCCTTATTAAACGGAATGTTTGTTATACGTCCTTTGGAACATCTGCCTCCGTCCTTAGCTCTCCCGCTTGAAATCAGCCAAACAGTCTCCCTAACTCACATAAAAGGAGAAAACAAATGAAATCACTACACTAAAAAAGCGTTGTTTTGCTATAAAGCGAGATTTTACAATTCTTCTGAAACATTTCTAGCTTTAGAGCTTGGCTTTCCAAGTGCTAATATTGTCTTCTCCAGCCGTTTTTCTACATGACTCAGAAACAGAAAAATTATCCCCAAGTTCTCTAAATAGACGATTCATCTGGTGTATCTAAGGGATTCAGGCGCGTACCTTGCATTGCAATGTGCATTTAAAATAGGGATTTTTTTAATTAGTAACGTAGTTAGGGAGATATTACTTTCCCTCCAAATACTTTTCATCTGTAAATACAAATTCATTGCAGCTAAAGAGATGATCGACAAGCACAACGACCTGATACTTCAAATCCTGTAACTTAAGGGTGAGTACAAAGGCTTATCACATAATGGCGTTAAAGCTTACTCTAACAATGAATAAACAAACTCATGAGAACAACTTATATAAAACAACTAAAAAATATAGCTACGGATATAGGAAGATGTAGCAAAAAACTAGCAACACTGTAAATATTTTTAAATCTCAAAAAATGGCTGAATTATATCAGGTAAAGAAAAAAAAAGCAGTTCTAAAATATCTATTTTTTTCACCCAGCATAAACATAAGGATAATTTTTCAACTGAATTACACAGAAGTAACGGAAAACGAAAGCAAGCTCAAGAAATTGCATGTAGGTCTAGTCAAACAAGTGTCCTCTGGGGTAAAGGCACCCACGAGCGACGAGCGTGCAGCTGGTGCTGACTGCACACAGGTCTGAGAGAAGCGCCTCCTCCGGGGTGACAGCCACGCCTAAAACAACACTACGGGTGCAGCCAAGGCAGTTATAAGAGGAAAATGTGTAGTGAGAAATGCCTGTATTATCAAGAAAAAAAGACTCAACCTACCTTTATACCTCAAAGAAGTCAAGAAACAGCCTATGCCCAGAGGCAGCAGAAGGAAGGAAACAATACAGATTAGGGCACACATAAATGAAGTAGAGACCAGAAAGACAGCTTTAAAAACATCATTGAAGCAAAGTCATGAGCTTTTAACTAGACCCACTAAAGGGGGAAGTGAGAGGCTACAAAAGCACATCTATACCCGAAAACGGTAACACTAGACCACGGTGGTGGCAGGGGGTTAGGATGGCTAACAGACCAGCAAACTCGAGTCAAGAAGAAATGGCTAAATTACTAAAAGCAACTGGCTCACAATAATGAATGGTGAGGAAACAGAAATGCGGATGGACCAGCTATAACTGCAGGCGTTGAAACAGTAACCCAAAGCCTCCCAGCAAAGGCTAGAGCAGGCAGCTACGCCCGCGAATTTTACCAAACATTTAAAAAGAATTCATGCCAGTCTGTAGGGTCAGAGAAAACGACCAGGCCTTTCCGCCCTCCCGCCACTGGCGTGATGCTGGACACCTGCAGTGCTGCGCGCATGCCTGGGTGGGCACGTGCAGGTGGGCGCACCTGAGTCTGGACACGGACGTACAGAGGTGGCGGCTGAGGACGCCAGGGCCAACGAGCAGTGGCAAGAGCAGCAGTAGCCAGAGGACAGAAGACCAGCAAAGCAGCCGAGAGGGTGAGAGCGCCAGAGGCCATGCCTGCCAGCCTCCCGGCCCCCGGCCTGCCATGCACCTGGTCACCTCTGACAATAAAAAGCACGAAGGCCACCGAGGGCTCCAAGACTCTTTCCTTCACCCCGTTGCTAGAACCATCCCGAACTTGCCCTGTACGGCCTTCCTGCCACTACGCAGTCCATCTCAAACTATTCCAGAAACTATAGAGGAGGGCACACTCCTCAATCATCTTACAAAGCTGAAATGACCCTGATATCATGCCAGGCAAGGGAAGAAAATCTCAATCCAGGGTCTCTGTAATTGTGCAAACAATTACTAGAAAATACTAAAACACTGAATTGGAGAAGACCCGCGAAAGGCTCCTGCTTGTGCTCAGATGGGACAGGGGAACATGGCCTGGACACACGCCAGCTGGGCACAGCAGGTCAAGAACATGGTGCACGAGACTAACAGAACAAAGGATAAAAACCGTACGATCATCTCAACAGATAAGACACATCTGGCAAAATTCAGCATCCTTTTGTGATAAGGACACCCAGCAAGGCAGGTGCAGAGGAGCACACGCAGCACGGCGAGGGTCACATAGGACCAACAGTAAGAGCATAGTTGGCGCAAGGCTGAGGCATCTTCTCACGGAGCAGGAACACGACCCGCGACCGGAGCCGCAATCCCCACACCTGTTGAGCACTGAAGTCCTCGGAACGCCAGCCCGCGGGTCAGAAATAAAAGATGCCCCAATTAAAAATAACATAACACCCTGAAGACTCCGTGGCAAATCGTTCGAGCGCTGAAACAAACAGAGCGAAATTTCAAGACCCAAAACCAACACACCAAATTCAGCTGCGTTTATATATATGGACAGCAAACGATCTGGAAAAAAGGAAATGATCCCATTTAAAATAGTATGAAAAATATTTAGGAATAAATTTAACAATGGGTGTGAAAGTTCTATATAGTTAGATGTAAGCGTCTTTATGACATTGATGACAGAATTTGAAGAATACACAAGTAAATGTAAAGGTATGTGCTGCTTATGGGTTAGAATGCTCAATGTCGTTAAAACAGTCCTAGAACCAAAGTCACCCATAGTCAGAGCTGCCTTATCAAAATCCCAGGGGCGTTTTTCACAGAACTAGAACAAAGCATCCTAAAAATTGAATGGACCTTCATCCCATCCCCCCACAAAAGGAACATAGAGCCAAGACAACCTTAAGACAAAACAAAGCTGGAAGGATGTTTAGTAATCAAACTATGTTACAAAGCTAGAGTCATTAAAAGCAAATGCTGCAGTATGGGTTTTAAATAATAGCCACAAGCACCAATGAAACAGAATCAAAAGACCAAATACAGGGCCCCAAGTGCACAGCTAATATTTAACAGGGGAACCAAGAACCTTTCGCTGTGGAAAAAGGACAGACACGCACGCGCACACACAATCACACGCAGGGAGGAATAGTATTCAACCACGTAAAAGGAAAGCATCCTGCCGACCCTGACTTGGGAAACCTTCGAGGGCATCATGTCAAGCAAAATAAGCAGCTCGAGAGGAGAAATGGCAGGGCCCCGCCTGTATATGGGCTCAGAACAGACCGTTGGGAACTGGGGATCTGGGTTGCAAGGGCAGGGGGAGGGGGAGAGGCTGGTCAAAAGTACAAACACAACTACAGAATGGAGGAATTCCGGAGCTGGCCATAGCTTGGTAACTACAGTGGATAACACTCTGCTAGTACTAGAAAGTTACTAGAAAACAGAAGAGAACGCTCTCCCCACCGCGGCGCGCACACGGCCACAGTGAGCCAGTGTCACCGGCATCAGCCTTCACCACAGGTACAGGTGTTAAATAACCTCACTCCATGTTGTTTATCGAATATATGTCAAGAATGCTAAAAAATTAAGATGAGCAGTCATAAAAACGTGCGCGACGCGGGGCTGCATCCGACAGGCACACGGCCCTCTCAGCAGGGAACGGCGATCCGGAGAAAGGAAGAGCGGCCGGGAGGCTGGAAACGCAGAGGGTGACGGTGATGACGGCCTCGCGCGAGCCATTAACTGGAAATTAAAGACAATACTTCAACGCGGCTATTGTGGGAAGGCAGCGGGCTGAAAGAGTCCCACTAAAAGGAAAATCGATGCGCTCCCTCCAGAATGTACCAGTTCAAACTCTCAGACGCAGCGGCCTCCCACTCGGCACCCCACGCTCCTCTCCCGACGCCCACCGGCTCCCAAGGGCCGGGGCTGAACACGGGGCGCCTGGGGGCAGCTGCAAGGGGTGCAGGGACACTGCCCCCCGGGGCGCTCAGGGGGGGCCACCAGCAGGCTAGTCTCCTGGACACAGGAGCTGGGGCGCGGGACCGCTCCCAGCCCCACCAGCACCGCGCACCACCTCTACTACGCGGCGCCTCGCCGGCCCATCTCCCTCCGCGGTTCTGGAATTCGCCCGCGCCCCCAGCGCAGCACCGCGCAGCCGGGCAGCCCTGCACCAGGAGCCTGGCCTGGACGGGAGGTGGCGGGCCCAGGCGCGGCAGGCGGCGCACACGTGGCCAGGAACAGTCCCGGGGCGCTCCTGCAGGATGCGGGCGGAGGTAGGCCTCCCAGGCGAGGCCGCGGGGGAGGAGGACTCCTGGGGGGCTCGAGGCATAGTCACGGCGGACACCTGGTGTGGTCGGCGCGTGGACCGAGGAGCCGGGCGGCGAGCGGGGCCGGAATGGGGGCGGCAGGCTGGGGGCCCCGGGGCGGCGCGGGCTCCGGGTGTGTCAGAGAAAGCCAGGGCGGCGCTCCGGGCCCAACGGGATGGGGCAGCGGTTCTGAGGGAAAGCGGGGGGCGCCTCCCCAAGCGGCCAGGACGACCTTCCCGCTGCAGGCCCGGAGCCCGCGCCTCCCAGGCCCCGCCGGGCGCGCCCGCGGCCTCGCGCCTGCGCCGGACCCACGAGGGCCGCGACGGGTCGGTGCAGGGCGCAAGCACCGAGGGGCCGGCCGGGCAGGCGCGCCCCACACGGACCAGGCCCCCCAGGACACAGGCCGCGCACGTCCCGACGCCCCCGCGCACACGCACCAGGCCCGCGCAGGAGCCCCACGCTGGCCCCGGGCCGCGCCAGCCGGCCGACACCCGTGCGGCCGCGGGCCCGGGGAGGCAGAGGACGGCGGGCCTGGGGCAGCTGCCGCCGCGGTGGCCCTGGCCGGGCGGGGGCGGGCGGGGGTCCTACCTGCAGGCGGCTCCTGGCAGGGCCTGCGGTGCGCCCGAGCTGGTCCACGCTGGCCCGCGCTGGCCCGCGGACCTCGCCCGGGAGGCGGCGCTGCTCCGGCCGTGCGGGGCTGAGGTGAGCTGCGCGGGCCGCGGGTCTCTGAAGAGGCGGGCGGAGGCCCTCAGGGCGCTTCTGGCCACGCTCGCGCGCGCCCCCGCTCCAGGGACTGCACCTCGAGCCTGGGGCGCGCACCTGTCTTTGGCCGGCTTGTGCTTGGTCAGTGCGCGCGGTCAGGGTGAGGGTGGCTGGCGCTGGCCGCCGGGAAAAGGCCCTGCGAAGGAACTGGTTTCAGGCACGTGTGCGCCTGGTTCTAAAGTTCAGAGTTTTGCCTACGGTAACACACACACACACACACACACACACCCTCTTTATAACCCACTACAATTGCTGGCTGGTTGGCTCTCTCTCCTACCTACATACCTACCGGTCTGTCCTGTTGTGGGCTAGCAAGGGCACAGAGCAAGTTCTCTAGGGTTCTGACTGGTAAAGGAGGCACCCTGGAGCCCTCAGTGGCTTTTTCAGTTTTTATTGCATCATTATCTCCGAGGTGACCAGGTACATGCCACGTAGGGGGGCCGGGAGCAGGAGGCTGGCAGGCCTCCTACCCCCGACGCACCTTTACTCTCCGGGCTCTTTAGCTTCTCATCTCTACTGCTTCTCTTCTGCTCAGCTGCTCTCGTGACACCGCCCGTCCACGCCCATGTCTCAGCCCAGGTGCGCCCACCTGCTCACGCCCACTCAGGCTGCGTGCAGCACCGCAGGTGTCCATCATTACACCAACGGCAGGAGGGCAGGAAAGCCTGGTCACTTTTCTCTGACCTGCACCTGTGTTCTATCATCTCTCATCCTCTATCCATAACTGGCTTCTGCTCTCTGGGTCTCCACGTGGAAACTGGACACACAGGCCCCCTTCATGTAAACTCTGCCCAAGTGTCCCAGATCAGATCATAAACTGCAAAGGATACAAAATCCTCATAACTAACAAAGTAGCACTCAAGGTCAAAAGTAAGCACTGGAAAAAATTACGCTGTTGTAGCGGCAGGATGGGGGACACAGGAGCAAGGTTCGGGATGGTTCTGGGCAGACGGATCAAGGAAGGAGAGTCTTGGAGCCCTCGGTTGCTTTTCATCCTTTATTTAGTAGAGGTGGCCAGGTACATGGCAGGCAGGGGTGCTGGGGGGCCGGGGGGCCGGGAGGCTGGCAGGCCTCCCAGCCCCCGGTGCATCTCACCCTCTCGGCTGCTTCTTCTCTCTCTGCTGCTGCTGCTGCTCCTTCGTCCTGTCGGTTCTCTCGGTCGGTCCTTGCAGTTCTGTCTGTTGGTCCTTGCAGTCCTGGCATCCTCATGACGCCGCCCTCTTATGCCTGTGTCCAACACAGGTGCGCCCACTTGCGCATGCCCACCCTGGAATGCCCACAGCATCTCAGGTGTCCAT
The DNA here is from genome assembly GCA_019455555.1 of Galemys pyrenaicus. Classification (NCBI taxonomy): domain Eukaryota; kingdom Metazoa; phylum Chordata; class Mammalia; order Eulipotyphla; family Talpidae; genus Galemys; species Galemys pyrenaicus. The sequence continues at coordinate 496,015 of JAGFMF010011648.1, read as the reverse complement.
CATCAGTGGTGGGCGGGTGGAAATACCTGATCAACCTTTACCCTACAGCTGTTTAATGTTAAAAGGCAGGACCCACGATGAAGATGCCCTGTCTATGTGCATTTGACACTAAACACTAAGACCCACCTTATGGAGCAGAGCCCTGGGACGGGTAAGGACGCCGGCGCACCATCCTCAGCTCCCGGCAGGTCAAGTGGACAAAAGTAATGAGATAAACATTTAAATAGGGAAACCAAGAGCATATACCTAATAAACATATTGAATTCCACATTTGGAAAGAAAGCACATTATTTTTAAATGTACTCAGCATATCCATAAAAATTAATAATATAACGCAAGAAACTACCATTTCCATTAGCTAGAAATATTAAAAACAATACCCAGCCCACAGTGTAATAATCAGAAATAATGGGAAGGCGCTTCCACCAGGGTATTTTAAAATTCTTATTAAAAATCCTTAGGGTGAAAGAACAACAGGCAAAATTGTAGAACTGAGAAAATATATGTCCGTGGTGCATTGCTTGCCAGAATCTATGGGAGGTGTGTGAAGTAGAGAGTGTTGTCCTGTGAACTGTATCCATGAAAAGGAAAGACTAAAAGTAAAACGAAATTCCTACATAAATGTAGGGTCAGAGAAACCAGGTCTCTCCACCCTCCCACCACTGTGATGATGGACACCTGCGGTGCTGCGAGCGTGCCAGGGTGGGCGTGCGCAAGTGGGCGCACCTGTGTTGGACACGGGCATAAATGAGCAGTTTCATGAGGACGCCAGGACCGACAGTACTGACCAACGCGAGCAGCAGCAAAGCAGCCGAGAGGGTGAGACGCGCCGGGGGCTGGGAGGCCTGCCAGCCTCCCGGCCCCCCGGCACCCCTGCCTGCCATGTACCTGGCCACCTCTACTAATAAAAGCATGAAAAGCTACCGAGGGCTCCGAGACTCCCTTTCCTTGACCCGTCTGCCCAGAACCATCCCAAACCTTGCTCCTGTGCCGCCTTCCTGCCGCTACAATCAAATAGTACAAAAAATTACAAATTAATTTTTTGAAAGTATAAGGAATGATGTAATAAGAATAAACACACAAGTTCATAGGGAGATAACAGAAATACAGATTATCTAATTATAAATTTAAAGTCTTTTTTTTAAGAAATGGCCAAATCACTAATTTCATCAAGAGTAAAATGACATAGCACAAATATGTAAAAAAAAATGACAAGTAGACTACTGAAAATGATTTTTTTCAATAATGAGACTAATGGCACCTATATGAATTCATTTGACAGCTTGCTAGATAGAATGAATAACTAAACAGATTGATTTCTATAGAATGAATAGAAAAATTACAAAGGACCTAGTTTTAGAGAGTTTTATAGAGGACTTTTACCAAAACTTAGAATGTAGGTATTTCCAGGAATGGATACATTCTTCCTGAGCAATATAAAGAAATATTTTTTTTTTAAATTATGAGGCAAACAGAACACTAATAGCTCACAAAGATAAAGACAATACAGTGAAAGAAGTCATAGGCAACATTGGTCATGAATACCCATGCAAGAAATTTTTTTAAAGATTTAATTTACACATATAAGAACTGGGGTACAGGCCAGAGGCGTGGGAGGTGAGAGGAGTCACCAGAGACAGAGAGGGGAGCAGAACAGGCAGATCGACTGAAACGCACTGCTGAGGGGAGCAGACAGGAGAGGTCTGCTGCACCATTTGGGTCCCCTCCCTGGCCGGGGATGGAACTCATGCTGCTGTGCCACAGATGCTTCCGAGCAACGCTCCACCCACTACGCCACCAGGGAGGCCCCCATGCAAGAATCCTATGCAACAGAATCCCTTGCTGTTTGGGGCAAAATAAAATTCCACGACTAGTTTTCATTTCAGGAATTCAAATGTAGTTGTTCCATGTTATAAATCCAGTTATATCTAGCACAATATTACCAAACCTAAGGGGGAAATATAATTCATCAGACCACAGAGGTGGAGAGAAACTTCACCAAATGCAATACTTATTTCCAATAAAAACATCAAGAAAAGAGGAACTTTCTTCATTGCCTTAACACACTTAACACACATGCATGTGTGCAAGCGTGTGCAGGTATGTACATGTGCCATGATGTACGTAGTTGCCAGTTAGCGATGTAAGAACAGAGAAAGAAGAAGTGATGCGACCTCAGCTGCAGTTCTGCGACAGTTTACCTATGAAATCCCAGCGAGCTGAGGATAAAAACAGAACATGAAACATCAAAATAATTCAGTGAAGTAAGACTTCATTAAAGTTAAAATACAAGAATCTACACCTTTATGTAAATAAACGAATAAATGTTTACAAAATTAATGGTAGAGAAATGTACATTTATTGTAGCAGTGATATGTCTAGGACTTAGGAACAAACAAGATATGTGTAGAACATACGCAAGAAAACTTTGAAGAGAATTTCTGAAAGATAGGAGTAGATTTGAACAAATGAAAAGGTATTTCCTGTTCTAAAGAAGACAACTCAACTTTATGAAGTTGGAATTTTCCCCTAAATTAACTTACCTTCAATGCAGCTGCAATAAAAATACTCATAAGCTATTCCAGTCAGTTTGGTCATTGGACGCAGAGTCCCTATGGGTAGGAAGCATAAGGTAATAGCCAGGTAAACACTGAAACGGGAGAACTGGCGAGGCGCAGACAGCGTGGCGCACGAACTGCATTACGAAGTTTCTGTGGCCAAAGCATTATGGTGGAGACCAGGAATAGACGCGCAGACCGCAGAATCCAGAATTAGGTATAAATGCACGCGGCGGCTTAGAAGGCAGCCACATAAAAACTCAGTTTAAAAATGCATGGCGAGAACATCACAGGCAAAATAAAAACACAAGTGGCATAAGAACAAGTGTTCAAATTCACTTGTTTTTGGAGAACTACACATTAACTCAGCTCATCAACGAACTGGCGCTTCTCGCCGGCAGACGGGCGGGTCTTGGCGCTCTGCACACCCGCCACCCCGCGTCGGGAGGAGCGTGCGGCCGCCTCACCCCGCAAACACAGACAACCACCAGCCCAGCACATCCCGGCGCTCAGGGCCGGGCCCGAGTCTGGCCACCTGTCACCACTTAAAGCGCACTTTAAATCAGACACCTGCAATCTAGAAGACGGGGTGGGGGGCGGGGTACTGACACCCCAAAAATGCCTTCCCAGTTCATCCCGCTGCCCTTCGCGGTGAGCTGCACGCAGCAGCGAGGGTGGCCACGCACCAGCTCCTCCCGCCGCCGCGAGATGGGGGTGTCCAGCCGGGAGCCACCTTCGCCCTCAGGCCACCTGGCCCCGGGTACCCGCCTTCGGGTAGCCCCCCTCCACCCCCCTCCCGCAGCCTCCAGACGCTCCTGGGCTGGAAAACCCACTCAGAGCAACAGGCCATGAGGGCCTGTGCGTGCAGATGCCCGCCGCAGCCGGCTGTCCCCTGTCCTCCCCGTCCCGCCCATCACACGCACCCACAACCCTCTTCCGCCAGGTGTCCGCAGACACCCCTCACGCGAGGTCCCCGCTGTCTACTCGCCCCACACCGGAGACATCCCAACTCCCCGTGTGGGGGGCTTGAATACGTAGTGCGGGGCGACTAGAGACGGCCCCTCGACGCTGCCACATGGTCTCGCCATCCCCCAGACTCCTGAGGGCAGCGCTCCCCGCCGCACGGCAGATCCCCCCTCACTCTGGAGCAACGTGCCTTCGGGGGAGTCAGCGCGTTCCCGCGCCCGTGCGCGCACCCGCGGACGGTCTGGGCGGCCCCTGGCCCTCCCTGGGCGCTCGGCCTCGCTGGGGCGTCCTTCGTGGGCGCCTCGATGCGCCTCGCGCGTGGCCCTCCTCCGAGGACCGCTGCTCGCGAGCGCCGCTCGCGGGAGGCGGGGCCGCGTCACCGGGCACCAGGCGCGCTCGCGCTGTGTCCAGCACCCACGGTCTCCTGCTCTTGGTGGCGTAACTTGTCCAGGCTTCTTTTTCAGGCGCGAAACGGTTGGTTACGCAGGAAAAGTGCACCTGGCCGGCCAGGCCCCTCCACTCGCCGCGACCGTGCGCGCCGGGTGCGGGGCCGCGCGGGGACCACCAGCAGGTCCTGAGGCCCCCGCCCGCCCTGCGGCCCACGGCGTGGGGAGGCCGCTGCTGACCGTGGGACTCCCGCGCGGGGCGGTTTCGTCGTCGGCTGTACCCACAGGCCTTCTTTGGTCCTGGAATCACGGTTTTTAAGGCCATGTTGGTTTGCAGCTCAGGTGGGGTTCATGTCGGGGTTCAGTGCGTGTGGGCCTGGGCTTTCCTCTGAGGAAAGTGGCCACTCCCTTCCAGTGGCCTGTAGTGCATGCCCCAAGGTCCCCACCAACGCAGGCAGTGACGGTCACACCGAGGGCAGGCTACTCTGAAAAGGAAGAAGGGGAGACCTGGCAGACCCCAGTGGGCAGGGAGCACTGACCCCCGCTCTGACTGAAGCCCCTTCGGGGGATGGGTCACCCCTTCGGGAGATGTTTTATCTACGGTTAATCACTTGTGGGTGTAATGGGGTTCATCTCTGAAGGCCCCAGCTCCCCGTCCCACCCGCTGGGAGAGTCCAGAGCTATCCATGCATGACCAGCTGTGCCCATGTCCGTGCGCCGCCAGCGTGCCCACGTCCCAGCGCCAGTCACTCAGGGCTTTTCATTTCTAGGGCTGCCTTCACGGGGACCCCACCTCCTGTCTCTGGTCTTGTGATGCCCCCAGATGTTCTACTCTCAGCCGCCTCAACTTCGTCCATCATTAGGGGCATAGGTGCACACCTCTTCAGAGTGTGTGACCGCGTTGTGCCCCGCAGGCGCCCCAGTCTTCCCCACAGCTCTGTCCCCCAGAAGCCTCAGTGCTGCAGCAAGGTTTCTCGGGCCTGTTCTGTTTTGTCTGGAGGTCTCTCCTGCATGGGAGATGTTCTTCGACATGAAGCAGATGTCTGTCCCAGTAAGCTCCTTCTATCACGTCATGAAAACTAAGCTGGCGACTTGTCAAGGCACATTTAAACTGTAGGTCAACGTATATTATGAGCAGGAAACTATAGTTTGTAATATTTCCCTTCTTTTTTCTCTTTCCTTCTCTGAAAGCAGCAAATACATTTTAAGCCCAATGTGACATAGAGACACTTTCACATCCGCAATTCTTTTGAAAATATGAACTGCTGACAAATTAAATGCCCCATCCTTTTCAGTCTTGTTTATGGCAAATTTACCTCCACTATTCTATGCCGCTCGGCTAGAGGAAAGGAGCTTAAAGATGATGAAGTATCAGCGGCGTCTAAGTTGTCTTGTTTGCCAGATAACTCTTACAGCCTCTAACTGGGTACATCCATTTTGTCGTTGATTTTAAGAAAGAATAATATAGAGATCGAAATTTTGGTCTTATTTTTAAAAAACACAGTTGTAATAGGAACTGGTTTCCCAAGACATAGTAGTGAAAGACCATGTAGTCACAGCAAAGCTAAGTCGACCCAGGTTAGCAAAATAACAGTAATAACAATACTTATTATTATTCATGATCTCGCTTACTATTTTATGTGCTGAGACAAATCACTACTTTTCACCTAAGGGAAAGTCATTCTAGACGACAAGGCAGACTTAAAATAAAGAACACATTAGGGGCCTGTCTCCGTATTGTTTTCCAAAAATCTTTACTTGTCCTGAGCGCACTTTGCTGGTGCTGGGGTGAACTCCCCCTGCAGGGGACTGGGTAGCGCCTCCTGTCTTGGGGGGAGGGGTTGCGACTCCCAGGGCCCCAGCTTTTTCCTCCTTGTTTCTGAGTCTGAAGGCCAGGCCAGGGCAGAGACCTGGGGCACTTGCTTCCCGGGGCCAGGACAAGGGGACGCTGCCCAGGGTGGAGGACACCAGCCGCAAGCATCCCGTGCCCGCCAGCTGGTCAGGCCGGTGGCAGAGACATCGGAGGAAGACCGGACACCCACCAAGCCCCTCGTCACGCAAATTAGCAAGTCAGCAGGGTCCTGACTACTTTTCAAGCCTCGAGATGATCTGCGCTCACACGGGATACCGGCATCCCTTTGATGCTGGGGTTCTCGGGTAATGTCCAGGGGTTTCATAGCCAGAAGCAGAAACCCGAAGTGGGAACAGGAAATGTCCTTTAGGAAAGTTCGGGGCACAACTGACGTTCTTTTCCTTCCCTTTGTGTTGCTTTAAATCGCTTAGACCCGTAAATATTTCTAAAATCTCAAATTTAAAAGTGGGTCAATGGTTTTCGGAGAAGGGGTCCCCAATCTATTCTAGCACACTGCTCTATTTTTTCAAACGACCAGCACCTTGTCACTTTAGAGCTGGGTGCCATCGGCCACCCTGTAGTCCTGCACTTTGATTTTAACGCTACAGAAGCTGGAGCGAAAAGTCTGTGCTGACTTGAGAACTCACCTCACTGCGCCCAGGGGAGAGGGACCGTGGGCTTCAAAGGGGTTCCACAGGTTTCTCAAGGGTCAGCTGGCAGACTGAGGGCACCCAGGAGCCCCCAACTTGCACACTCTAAATGGGCTCTGCCACCCACCCCATAGAGACAAACAGACTCGTAGGGCATAAGACCTTCAGCAGAAACAAAGCTGAGTAGGCTTACTGTCTAGAGAAGAGGAGAGAGGGCGAGTGTTTCCCATAAAACACCCGGTCACCCATCCCCTTGTCAGCAGGTGCCCAACAAAATGGGTGTTTGGGCCAGTGCAGAGCCAATGAGGCCCCAAAGCTTGTACAGGTGTAAGGCACCTGGGAAAGGGGGCTGAGGGGCAGCGGGTATGGGAGGAAAGGAGCAAAGACCCAGGTGAGCCCCTCTTCAGGTAGAGCGCTGGAGGAAAACGTTTCCTGGCCCTCTGAGGGTCCCAGGCTGGGTCTTAAGCCACACTGATGATAAGAGGCGTGAAGCCATCTACAGTCACTGAGTCTGAGAGTGGGGATTCTGGGGAGGGGTCAGGCCCAGGCTTGTCCAGGCAGGTCCGGGCCCTGGTCCAAGAAGGAGCTGAAAACCCCACCACAGATCACCAGAGTTGAAGACCAACCACTCACCCCTTGATAGACCTCCCACCATCAGCATGCATGCATGGACACAGTGAGGACTAGCTTGTGGCCCCACTGTGCACCTAAGCGGCCCCACTACACCTAAGCAGCCCCACTGTGCACCTAAGCTGTCCCCACTGTGTGCCTAAAGAGGTTCCACTATACGCCTAAGTGGCCCCACTGTGTGCCTAAGTGGTCCCACTATGCACCTAAGCAGCCCCACTGTGTGCCTAAGAGGCTCCACTATGCGCCTAAGCAGCCCACTATGCACCTAAGCTGTCCCCACTGTGTGCCTAAGTGGCCCCACTATGCACCTAAGAGGCCCCACTGTGCACTTAAGCTGTCTCACTGTGTGCCTCAGTGGCCCCAGTATGTGCCTAAGCAGCCCCACTGTGCGCCTAAGTTAGCCCCACTGTGCACATAAGCTGTCCCACTGTGCACCTAAGCTAGCCCCACTGTGCACCTAAGCTGTCCCACTGTGTACGTGAGCTAGCCCCACTGTGCACCTAAGCAGCCCCACTCTGTGCCTAAGCTAGCCCCACTGTGCGCCTAAGCGTCCCCACTGCACCTATGTATCCCACTGTGCACCCCAGCTCCCACCTGGGCGTGGGCACATGGCTCACGGGCATTTCGTGTGTGTGTTACCCAGGCTCCCATCTAATAAAACCCCCAGACAGCGCCTGTGTCTTGCTTCATCAGCTCGGTTTGTTCTGGGTGACGCTGGCATAAGACATGTGAGCAGAGAAGAGCAGACACCCCCACGCGGCCGTCACCTCCCACGAGAACACCCGCACCATCAGGAGGGGGCGCGGCCTGGGCGTGAGGCTGGGGTGTGTCGGCCCCTTAGACAGAGAAAGCAAACCCGTGCGGAACTGAGGGACGCAGGCAGGGCAGGGTGGCAGTGGGAAGAGGCGATCCGGGAGACGGTTCCTTGAACGAGGTGTGTTCGAACAGCTTCCCGGTCCCAGTTCCCTCTCGTGGTGGCTGTGCCTGCTCCTCGGGGCACAGGGGCTCACAGGGCTGTGACCCGATGTGGGTCCCTTCCCGACATTCCGGTCCAAGGCCCTTACCCTGGGGCCCCACCACCCCGCCTACTTCTGCCTCCTCCCTCGCCCCTGCGCTTCCTCTTCCCTGGCTTCCTTCCTTCTCTTTTAATTGTTAAGCAACATCGTTCCTCCTAACTTATCACCCAGACACTGATCTGTATTTATTAAACATGCAATCATTTGTAATCGCAAATATCTCCCACTTTTCTAAAAATAAACACCCATTGTCACACCTGCTTCTCCCCCAAGCCTCAGAGATGCCGCAGACAGTGCAGGACACGACCTTGAGGCGCAGGAAGATCAAGGAAGGTGGCTGATATGCCACCCAGAACGCCTCGGGGGCAGGGACAGGCTTGCACAGATTTCGGGGTCTCAGACACCCCCTGTGATGACCAGCTGATTATTCTGAGAAGGTGAAGACGCGGGAGAAGCTCTGGGAATGGAGGCAACACCCTTCTCCAGGGAGACCTGTCCAGAACCATGGACAGAGCCCCTGCACCCGCAGAAGCGGCCGAAGGTGGGGGATTCTGAGGCCCGGAGGCAGCAAGGGCTGGAACCCACCACCAGCCTGACCCTGTGCGCCGACCACCACCATCCAACCCGGCCCACCCTGGCCTTTCCTCCGGGGCCTGTCGCTGCGGTGGTGTTCAGGGTGCCGGCCTGGCCGCCCGGGGGTTCCCAGGCTTGGCCGGTGTGCAGGGGATTGTCTTGCTATCAGGCAGGTCTTCTCTTGCAGATCTTTTTTAACTACGGGAGTCGCAAGAGCTCAGGGCATGTTTCTCTCCGCCGCAGTCAGCTTCCCATCCCGCCACCCTGGGCTACCAGGAAGCTGTTTTCTTTCAGCGCTTCCACCGAGGACAGAGCACCGCTCACACGCAGCAGGGCCCCTCTGGCCGTCGCAGGGTGGACATGCAGGTGCCACTTTGCCAGGACATCTTCTTCCCTGTCTGTGTTCTCTGACTTGGCAGGCCTGGTGCAAAGCCCTAAATAACGTGACCCACTGCTGTGTCATCTGGTCGTCCCAATTCTCTTCTCTTTCACGAATCCCTGTTAGTGTGGAGTTCTCAGGGAATTTCAATTTGCAGTGTTTAGCATACAGCCTGTTCCGTTCCTGCAGTATTGGTTCGTGGTTCACTTCTCAAACTGCTAATGCAAAGTTAATTAGTTACTGAATTTAACTGATTCGGGAGCTATTGCAGAAATTGTGGCATTGTTTTCAGGCCTCTCCTGGACTTTCAGACATATAAATTAGAATGTAACCTTCTTCGTCCATTCGGGAGGCACATTACCCATTGATGGAGGGCCCCGTGGTGTTCCCCCGCTCTTCCAAACAAGCCTCCTCCGCTCTTCGCTAATATCATAAAAATAGCACGCTGCCTGGTGGCAGAGGGACCTCCCCGAAGCACCTAATAACTCACAGAGCTGTTAATCTAATTCTGTGGCTGCTGTTTACTAAGGGAAAACTTTGCAAAGGTTTTGCAGATTAGGCCCCTGCATCATTAGGGTTTATGTGCTCTCCCCTGCTCCGAGACTCTCTGCAGGGAACCTGCTCCCGAGAGCAGAAGCCCTGTGAGCCGCTGAGCTGCAGCCCCAGAGCAGGGCTGTGGGAGGAGGGTGACGTCAGGCTTGCCCCCTCACGTGCCCGGGGAGGCCCAGCCTGGCACCTGACACCAGGGAGACTGCGACAGAGAAAACGAATCAGCTGTGCCGCACACTGTCCAAAAGAGACAGACACAGAACGCCAAGCGCGAGGGTGCAGAGAACAAGAGGCGGGTGCCAGGAGCAGGCGCAGGGGTGAGCTGGGGGGCAACAGGTGAAGCAGACCCACGGGGTGTACGAAAGCGTAGAACCAGCAGGCCGTGGTGGTCCGGGCAGAGCGAGGTGGCTGCGGCTCACGACACTGTGTTTGAAGCCGGAACTGCCGAGAGAGGACTTAATGCATCGTCACTATGTGAGGGTGCCCCCTGGACTTACTGGGTGCCGTCCGACAACACAAACAGGGAAGCAAGGTGAACCCTTCCCACCTTCACGGCCACCACCTGCTGGGCCCGGTGCGCACACGAACCCACCACGCACACGGAGGGGCTTGTCCCCGAAATCCCAAGTGATCGCAATTATTCTTGTCTCTGTCTCTCTGAATCTAGAAAAAATACACAGTTCAGTCTGGGGGTACCCCTTGACGACGAGCGCAGCCATCTGTGAGGACTGGCACACTAGACCCACTTTGTTGCCTGAGCAAGGACCGGCGCCTCGGCTTTAGCCGACAGATGGAAACGACCGAATGTCCCCCCAGAAGAACGGACCGAAAGCCGTGGTATATGCGCACGATGGAATACTATTCAGCAATCAAAAAGACGATCTCCTGCCATTTGCCGCAACATGGATGGAGCTAGAAGGGATGATGTTGGCTGAAAAAAGTCAGAAGGGAAGATAAATACCAGATGGCTTCACCTACATGCAGGACAGAGAAACCACACGAAAGGCCGAGAAAAAGACAAAACTAGCAAGCTGACCATCAAGCTAAGGCATCCAGCGAGGGAAGTGGTGGGATGACAGGAGTCAGAACGGGGGTGGGGGAAAACGAGGCACGATGCTGAAGGCCCTCAGGTGAAAAGGGGGTGGGACCACACCTGGGGGAGAAACCAGCCACTACACAAACGAACAATGATATGAGAAGACAAAAATCAAAATAAGCAGTAAGAAGCCTTGGACTTGGTGTTTCCTTAAACCGAAAGCTTCCTCTGATATGTTTATGGATTTCAGTGTAATTCCTGCTTAAAAATTAGTTTGTAAGAGGCACTGCCTTTGGCCGTCTTATATTCAGGGCAGCCGACTCGCCGCTCTCCCTCTGTGCTGTCTGTCCGCTGTTCCTGACGCGGGCTCGTCCTGCGAGCCACGTCCCATGTCTGTGTTTGCGTCACCGTGCACCCGCTGCACTGCTGAGCTGGAGTCACACTTTGCGAGAGGAGGACTTTATCTGCCTCGCCTGCTTTACTCACTCCCGTCGCCCGGCGCCTGGGTGGCGTCTGCCTGGCGTGCTCCTGTAACTGCGTGGAGTGGAGGGTCGCACTCACCTTGTACAACAGAAGGGGGGTTGAGCTCCCCCCGAATCCATCTATCAGCCATCGACTGCTCAAAGCGTTCCACCAACACCGAGTGAGGTCTAAAGAACCTTATCCTGGTACTTCTAAGCTATGGGTAAGTGGAAGGGGAGGGAGAGGAACAACATTTATGTATGTGTGTACACGCATGTACGTGCATATGCATACACGCATACACATATGTATGTATACAATCATGAGCATTATAGAGAAGAAACTGGGCACTACAGGAAGACCAGGTGAAGGAGCATTCCAGTACTTGAAAACGCAGGAGACTCAGCAAAAGCCCGAGCAGTGACATGAGAACCATGGGGAGCAGCTGGCGCCTGGTGGCTCCACAGGAGGCAGGCCTTGCGGACTCAGGCCCGCGGCGAGGAGTGCGGCCCGTGCGCGTTACGAAGGCTCCCGGGCGCAGGGAGACACTCTGCGCCACTCGGCGTCATGGCGCGCAGCAGCACGACTGGCGTGAGCCGCGTCTCTCCCCAGGGACGAGCCGAGAACATAATCCGTAGAGCGTTTGCCGCTCGCCATCAATTAGAAGGACGGCACACTCCGCGCGGCACCAGAGAACATAAATCAACGTAAGCCAAAGAAATACTCTCAGTTAATACCAGGAAACCCCCTCCAGATAGAGACCCTGCAGCACGTCCCCACGGGAGGGCAATTTCTTTAAAGCATTTTTAAGAGAAACGTTATGCTCATTACAAACGTAGGGTTCGTGCTTTTCCAGGTACAATCGTGTTGCAGAACGAAGTCATCAGGAACACCAGGGCCGGGGGTACCTGGCTGCAGAGAAAGCGCTGGAAGGCGGGGCTGCACCTGCGCGTGCGCCGCGTCCCAGGAGCCGGTAACTGGGTCGAGCTCTGCTTTTATGGGGTAATTTAATTGGTATAGATTGTGTTTGTCCTCCCCGTGCTTAAAAATCAAATAAAAAAGCATTTGAAAGCTACTTACTAGGAGAGACAAGCTTTTATCTCTGTCCTCTTCTGCGCGGCGCGCCACCCTCCCTCCGCGGCGTCCAAGCTGCACCGCTGAGTCCCCAGCCTGTCTGGGGCAAGGACCTGGAGCAAAGAAACATAACTAGATTACGTCCGTGCAGGCGCGTGCTCCCGGCGCCTGAGAGCCGACCCGCCTCCGCGGGCGCCCTGGTCTTTCTCACGCCCACGGCTGGTAAAGTCCAGGCGCAGGTGGGTCTCAAGGCTCGCGCTTGCCCCACCGACCCAGCCCGACCGCCTCGTGTCTCCTGCCTCCGTGTCCTCCGTCTTCAGCTCTGGCTGTGGCTGTGTAGGGCGCACGGAGATGCAGCCATCGCTCGGGGTTGCCCACTCTCGCACAGCCCTCGAGCCCTGAAGGAGGCCACCGGGACGTGGGCCCGGGGACCGGGGAGATGGCCGCGGCGCTCCTGCTCCTTCTGGCCGTGGGCTGCGCTGCGGGGCACCCGCTCAGGGCCGCGGGATGAGCACAGAGGATGCCGCGGGGGTGGGTGGGGCACAGCAGGCTCCAGACACCCCGCACAGGGGCCCGGCACAGCCAGTCCATCAGCAGCGGCCACACTCAGACCAGCGGGGTGTGGCTGGCGCAGCGGCGAGGCGCCCCCAAGGACCCTGCCCAGGGTCAGAGCTGTGGGGGCCCAGTTCCTAATGCCTCCAGCTCTCTGCATTTGCGCGGCCATGACGGCACCGTGGGGCATGCACTCCCAGGGGACCCGCCCCCAACCCACCACCCAGCACCCCAACCCCCTCCCACGCCCCTCCCTGCCCACCGGCGGCAGCCTGGCCTGTGGAGGGCCCGGGAGCCGCAGGGCCCAGTGGGTGACTGCCCGCTCACCCCAGGGTGCGCACAGGCATTGCCGCGCCGGCCGACGCGGATGGGCCCCAGGCGGAGCAGAGGCCGCTGGAGGAGAAGGCAGGGCCTCCTCAGACCGGCCTAGGGCTGGGCCTCGGTTCGACAGCAGCCCCGCGGCGGCAGAACCTCCCAGACCCGGAAAGGCCGGTCAGTCAGAAGGGCCAGGCCCTGCGAAAGGGCGAGGACACGCCCACTCTGCGCGGAGAAGCTTCTCCCGCCCAAACTGCGTCTTCTCCCGCGCACGCCAGTCGGGGCGCAGGCCTCGGGACGCCCTGCCCTCCGCGGCCCTCGGTGTTCCTGTGGTCCGGCCGCTGCCGCCTGGCTGCCGGTCCCTCCCGTCATGGTGGTCGCGAAGGTCGGCGGACCGCGAGGACGCCTCACGTGCGGACAGAGAGGCCGCTCCCGGGTGCCCACCGCTGCCGCTGGCTCTGTCGGGGTTCCCTCCCCACTGGCCGGTTTTCCTCTCAGGGTCCTTAACGGAACCGGGACCCGGTATCTGTCTGTTCTCGGCTCCACTATTTTACTCCCCCCATCTTCCAGCAGATCTAGCCGCAGTCTCCCCAGGAGAGCGGGTCTCTGCAAGACTCAGCTGTTAACTACAGACCGGCAGTTCAGCAGCTGTGCGACCGGCGGCCCTTGGCCACTTCCTGGGCTCCTGTGCAACAGCGCCGGGTGGCACGTCCCTCCGACCATCCCTGGGGACACTCGCTCCTCGCGGGACTCTGGCCGGAAGTGGCACCGCCAGCCCTGGGGCAGGCCCCGGCTCTCCAGCGTCTGGTCTTGAGCAACTTCACGCTCTGCATCTCATAAGCCCCCGCTCGCCTGTCTGTGTGGGTCACACCTACTGGCATGTTATGCGGCAAAATAGAGTCTGAATTTAACCCCCCGCATGACGCCGCCGACCACAGGGAGCCCCCAGTTGTCCTGTTCTGGGGCCCCCAGACCACTCTCCATGGTGGCCTCGCGCCGTACAGGCATCCGCGGCACTGGAGGTGTGGCATCAGGCACCCAGCCGTGAGTGTGACAGCGGCCTTGTAGCAGCTGCTGCCTCCGCACGCACGTCCCACGGCTGAGCCACGTCGGGTACCTTCTGTGCCACTGGCCATCTGGATGCCTTCTTCGGAGAAGCACACGCAAGCTCTTTGCCAACGTTTAAGTCAGGTGATCTGCCCTCTCCACGCAGCCACCGAGCTGCAAGGCTGACCTCTGTCTGTGGGCACCCGTCCCTTACAAGACTTGTGACCTGCGAGGACGCGCCCAGCCCTGGGGGCTCCCTTCGCCCTGGGGGACACTTCTCAGCAGGCTGCCCTCCTGCCAGTGCCCGTGCTGGTGTTGGCCTATGGATAAAATGTGGCTTTTTAACTGAAAACAGCGCTTGTGCCACGGATTGTTACCGAACTAAGTTGTCTGTGTTATGCAATGGGTCAAAATAAATAAGCACAGGTCAAAACACGAAGGGCATGTGTTCATCATTCATGCAGCTTAGAAGAACACCCGTAGGCACAGCGGAGCACCTGCAGGCCTTCAGAGCATGGCGCTGCACCCCAGCACGACAGCCTCACGTTAGCGTGACGGCAGGGCATGTGCCCGAGCGCAAGTATTTACTGGCTCTATGTTCAAAGTATAACGGTTCTATTGTATCTGTTTCACCTGCTCAGGAGAGAAGCTCGGGTGAGACTGAAATGCAGGTAGACGGGGGAAGGGCAGGAGGCCGTGCTCCCTCTCCTGTGTGCGCCTGAGGGTGTGCGTGAGGAAGACCGCCAGACACGCAGGCCCACAGCGCCAGAGCTGCAGAGAAGCCGCCACGGGGGAGCTGGGATCTCATGCCCTGGGCTCGCAGGCCGCCTCTCTGCACTGGCCACACTGCCGTGTTGGGAATAAAGCGGCGGCCAGCGCCCACCGCCTGCCCGCTCCGCTCCCAGCCTTCGCGTTCTCCTTTGTGCCGCAAACGGAGGCCAGAGGCCGCAGCTCGAGAGGACGGCGGTTCTGTGTCCCCTGCAGAACTCAACGCTTGATTTGCCTTGGTCAGAAAGGTCGCATTCCTGTTGTATTACCACAGAGGAAAACATAATAGAAACGCTCTAACGAGCCGCCTCGGAGCCATGGCCTGGACGGGCGCGGACGGGGCGCGGCGACCTCGCCCCGTAGGTCGTTGGCTGCCCGGTCTCCTGTGGCCGGCATCGCAGAGGGTCTGGGCTGCATCTTCAAAGCCCAGAGACGGGGCGACGCAGGGACAGGCGCGGGAGCACGCCACCTCACAGAAAGGCTGCAGCTGGGAATTCCTTTGTCTGGTCTGTGGACAATGGTTTAATTCCACCGTCGGGATGTGCATTTCTAGACACAGGCGTTAGCAGGAAAAACGGTGCTGACAGGTAAGGAAGGCCCATCACAACACGGAGCACCTTTCCGAGGTCTACGCAGCTTTTAAACCCAACTTCATTTTCAGGAGA
This sequence comes from Galemys pyrenaicus, assembly GCA_019455555.1. Taxonomy (NCBI): domain Eukaryota; kingdom Metazoa; phylum Chordata; class Mammalia; order Eulipotyphla; family Talpidae; genus Galemys; species Galemys pyrenaicus. The sequence continues at coordinate 480,537 of JAGFMF010011648.1, read as the reverse complement.
AAACATTAATGTTCTCATCCAAGAGCACCCAAAACACATCGGACGCGCCCGACGCGGTGCTGGAGGCGGCCTGTGCTGCCCAGGCTCTTCGCCAGAAACTAAGACCCAGGAGAGAAGGGAGGAGAAGGTTGGTAACACCATGGGAGTTTGAAGCTGCGGCACCTGTGAGGTCTGGGTAGCCTCGGAGCGCCCCGAAGGCGGTCTTCCACGCGACTGCCAGCGTGGACCCGTCCGGAGCTCCCATCTCTGGGTGGGCCCAGGGCAAACCTCGTAACATTTCCGGTAGAAAAGTCTGCGGATTTGCAAAGCCAGTCTCCCTGCCCGTAAGTGGTCGCCCCGGCCGTGGTAACACCCCAATCTGTGCCTGAAGTAACTAACGCAGGCGCCAGCCCGACCCTGCAGAAACGCGTGTCCAGCCTGAACACCAGGGCCTCGGCCGTGAAGACCACAGCAAACTGACAGCTTCTTTCCTTCGCGAGCGCGGGGCTGGGTGGGCCGTCACGTGGGTCAGCGGTCCTCGTGCCCTCTGCTGACCTGCCCCTGCTTGGGGACCGTGGCTACTGCCCTGGTGGTCAGGGCCAGCGCTGGCCGAGCTGCTGGCCAGGAGCTGGCCGCGCACTTTCTGAGGCAGTCAGCCTGGAGATCTTTTCCTAGGGGGCATTGTTGCGTCTCTGGCAACTACCCACTCTCGGGGGGCCGAAAGCCCACGTGTGGCCGGCTCGAGGCTACAGAGGTGTCCCCCAGCTGGACACTGCTCCACCTGGCCCGGCGGCCCCTCTGCACAAGGCCCTTCGTCTCTCTACACGAGACACAACGCCTTTTACCCAACTCGGCGGCGAGAAGGCTCAGGAATTGGTGACCCCTCCGGCCCCAGGCCCAGGACCCCACCCAGACGACTGCGCTCCCCACGACCTCAGTCCTGCGGGGATGTGGGGTGCTCCTGCACCGCACCTGATTTAGCAAAGAGAGAAATACCGAGTCTGGCTGAAGGCCCAGCAGGAGGACGCACCTGGCCCGGGGCGCCCGCCGGACCCTCTGAGCCCGGGCCGAGCAGCCCGGGGGCCGTGGTGGGAGGAAGAACTGGACGGCAGCCGCCGCAGGGCTGAGGTCTTTTCTGACACAGGAGGTGACAGCCACGCGTCCTCGCTTGGGCCCGGCCCTCCCGTCCACTGGCCAGCGTCACTGCTGCCCGCACGCCGCCTTCTAATCTAGTTATGTGCCGCTCAGGCTTCCTGGCCACGCAGACACCCCGAGCACAGGGAACCACACTTCCCAGGCCGGTTGTCTCCTGCGAAGAAGGCCGATCTCCACCACGAGGACGTTCTGTTGGATGCCAAAGTAGCCCCACCCTACCCTCATCCAGGAGGGCAGCTTCCCGCAACGCGGGGGCAGCTTCCCAAAGCGCGGGGGCAGCTTCCCGCAATGGGGCGCAGCTTCCTGCAACGTGGGGGCAGCTTCCCCAGAGGAGGCGAGGGAAGGTCTGTCTAGACTGCGGCTGAATCCCTCGGCCCCTCCCCCAAAGACCTGCCCTGCGCTGCGCGAGGGGACGCGGTCTGGGGGCCTTCCCCAGAGAAACTCGCTCTCCGCCCTCAGAGTGGACTCGGACACCCCTCGTGGGTGCGGCCCCCTCCCGCTCAGCGCCGCCCGCCCGGGGGTGGGCCCACGGCTCCCCCTCAGGCTCGGGCAGCGCGGTCCCCTGCGTGTCACTGTGCTTGGCTTTCCCTCCTCCCGCTCCGTCTGATGCTACTGCGCCTGTCCAGCTCCAGCAGAGCCCAGACGGGCGGGGACATCCGTAAACGAGCCTGGCCGCGGGGCACGGCGCTGCGGCAGACCCTCCACCCCCACGGCGGCCCACCTGGGGCCAGAGCCTGGTCTGCGGGTGACCTGAGGTGTGTTCCCAGCCCCACCGAGGCACCACAACCCCCCCCCACTCAGGGGTCAGGGGCCTGGGGCCTGTCGCCAGCCCGCCCGACGACACGGGGTAGTAAGAAAAGAAGCACATCGAGCCCAGGGTCGCCCTGAGGCTCGACCTGGAAATGGCCGCAATGCAACCGCCAGACAACAGGCTGCGGGCGCTGGGCGCGTGAGACCCGCGGGTGCAGCGGCTACGGGGGCCATAGGACGAGTCCGCGTTACCCTGCGCGCTGGACAGCGGCCTCCCGGGCCCCTGGGGAGAAGGCGGCCTCCCGCCTGGCACGGAGACCCGCTCGACACAGCCCCGCCGGCCGCGCCCCCTTTCCTCCCCTGGCCGCGCCCCCTTTCCTCCCCCGGCGGTGCCCGGCGATGGCGCGTCGGAGTCTCGGGTGCACTCGGGCACCGCGGGGAGGCCCTGGCCCGGAGCCAGAGGCAGCCGCTGTCCCTGCCGCACTGACCCAACCAGGAGCCGCGTCCGTCTATCACCGCGACCCGGGCCGCTGCCGTCAGAGACAACCCGCGAGGAAAGCGGCATGAACACACGTTCCCTGCTGGCGGGACCGGCAGCGAGAGGGTGAGGCCGCTGCTGCCCGTCCGCACCGCGCTGACCTCCAGCTGCCTGTTCTGCGGCCGCAGGCTCGGAGAAGCAGCAGACGACGGCTTGTCCGTGGGGCTCCGTGGCCGCGGGCTTCCACTACATTGTCCTTCCAGACACGCCGAGAAAGAACGCTGCTCCCCAAAACCGTTTTGCTAACAGAAGAGTATTAAGACATGACTGCAGTAGATTTTTAGTGTTTTCATAAAAGACTTTGACATTTTGACTCGATAAAAAAATCAAGATTTATTTCTCGCTTGAGCTAAGGATTGGCTTTAATAGCCTCAATCGATGTTCCCTTTGGCATAACTGCAACGAGATACTCATCTCCCCACCAGCCAAAGGCGGGTTTCATGCAGTGTGTCAAAAACTTTTCCTGTATTAGTTTCCTGCCCTTCCTACTTTAAATGGCATTGGCGATTCCTCTGCTTCGCGGATCTGAACAACACTTGGACTTACTTTTGTCTGACTTGTGAAAACCTCCATTCTAATCACTGTTAATATACTCAATTAACGAAACTCACCGGTGCTTCCAGGTTCAGAGACTTCGTCGCTAACTATTCAGAAATCACTAGTTTTCGTCATAGCTCCTGGAAAGTTTTCCTAAAACTCCCCGAGAGCAAGGAGCGCGGTTTGCGCCAGCCGCACACCTCGGCCAGCGAGTGAGGCCAGTCCAGGGGCTGCTTCCCGGCACAGCCGGAGCAACACACGGCGGGGAGGATGCAGGACGCCCCCGGGGGACGCCCCCCCCACCCCCGTGACACCGCCTGGGTGACGCTCTTGTGGCCTTGGTATTGTCAACAGCCAGTGACACGCCCCGGCTCATCACAGCTCAGGGTTTTGCCTCTTCAAATTCTAGCAGAAGTGACAGGTGCAGAGACGCCTCGGTCGAGGACGCAGCCTAGGGGCTCCTGTTTGGAGCTGGGCTGAAGAGCAGCGCCCGTCCGCTCAGGTACCCCTTTCTGCACCCCCGTTCAGGTCCGCCAACCCCACAGGCACTCGCACGCTCTGAGGTTCGTGGATCACCCATGTGTGAGAGAGAAGACCCACTCAGCACCCCGCACAGTCCTGGTCAGAGAAAAACAGACGCACGGGCTGCCCGGCCCCAGTCAAGGCCGACTGAGGAAAGCGATGCCTGCGTGGTCCAAGCACTCCCAGAGGAAGGGCCCTCCGCGGACTGTCCACGGGGATGAGACACCCGCCTCTGCGCGTCCCCCTGCCCGCCGCCTCCAGCCCGCGCAGCTGCTGCCCGACCCCACCACCACCGAGAGCTACGTCTCCAGCTTCAGTCGTGAGCGGTCAGCTCGCAGGAAATGCCCGGACGTGGCCACTCCCAGAGGGTGCTGTGAACGAGCAGCCAGGGGTTCGAGTTCCTTGGGGAGTTCACCCCACACAGACACGCAAACACACACATACACACAAATACAAACACATGCAAATGCACACAAATACACAAACACACACAAATACACATGCACACAAATACAGGCACATGCAAACGTGTGCACACAAATATACTAGCACACACAAGTAAACATGTGTGCATGCAAATATACACACTCACAAACATGTGTACATACAAACATGTGTACATACAAACATGTGCACACAAACGTGCACACAAAGTGCACAGTGCACACATGTGCACGTGCACACAGATACACAAACACATTCATGCACAGAAATACACACATGCAAACATGTGCACACATAAATACACCCATGCACACAAACACCCGTGCACACACAGATTTCGCCCCCATTTCACCATGCTTGGTAACACTTCAAGCCCATTCCCATCAGGCCTGCCTGACATTCATCAGGGCCCGCTGAGGCCCGCTGCCCCCTAACCCTGCTGTCGAAGCTGTTGGCTCTCTCAGAACCTGCAAAGGAATTTTGAAAAACGACCTGCCAGTTCACGCGTCTTCATTCGAATCTAGGCTGTTTACGGGAGCTTGGAATGCTCGCAAAGGTCGTACTTTCTGACATTGCAGATATCGACTTGATGAAATAAAACGGCCCGTTTCATTTAAAAATAGACCCAGGGACACCTCATACCGTGGGCATTTGAAACTCACTTCTGCTGCGCGGCAGGGACAAGCACTTCTCTGAGAGCACAAATCACAGCCCAGTCACCGCCCGGACTCGCCGTTCCTGCCACACGCTGGGGACTTTGTCCTAAGGGAGCTCGTGTCCACGCCGTAAGATCTCCACTCGCCACTGCGTACTGCTCTTCCGAGACCGCTGTTGCAGTTCACAAGTCCACGGGCTTAAAATGAAGCCGAGAGCTGCTGGACTCGGCTGGGGCCCAGGCAAGGACGGCCAGGGGCCCTCGCGGGCGCGTCCGTCAACACCGCCCTTTCGCAGTCCCCTGGAAAGTCCCGGCGCCCACCTCCCTCCTCCGCCGCGAAGGCCGGGCGGGGACGGTCCACGCTGCCTGGCTTTGGTCGATTCTGCACCACGCACACGCTGTGCAGGACACTGAATGCTACAGCCCCGTCTCCGCCCTGGAAGCTGCAGAGCCCACCCCTGGAAGCGGCCCCTCTGCCCTTGGTGCTGTGAAGGGGTGAGTGTGCCAAAGGAGGCTTTGCGAGCCAGTGGAGCGCCAGCATCACTTCAGGTAAACTGGAGGAAGCTGAAAGCAACTTGTGGGGTGTGTTCAGCCCTGGGATTCTGGGCACCCGCTTTCCAGACCTGGAAATCAGCACCTGGAAGCCGGGGGCGCGCCCATGGTGGCCCTTCCACCCACAGGACAAACAGGAAACGCCGCTTCCCACTTCCCACTCTTTGAAGCTCCCTCTCTCTCCACCTTCCCACTTCCCACCATTTGAAGCTCCTCTCTAGTGCCTGCGGTGCCTTTTCCTTTCCAGCGCATAAGGCACTTCTTTCTCTCTCTCTTTAAAGATTTATTAATTTATGCACAGAGAGCTGAGGTGCAGGCCAGAGGCGCGGGGGTGAGAGGAGTCACCAGGGACAGAGTGGGGAGCAGAACAGGCAGATCCACTGAAGGACACAGGAGAGGTCTGCGGCACCCTGTGGGTCCCCTCCCTGGCCAGGGATCCAACTCGCGCTGTGGTGGCTGCAGAAGCCCCACAGAGCGGCGCTCAACCCCCTGCACCCCCAGGAAGGCCCCAGCACACGTTCCAGAAAACGGCCTCAAACAATAGCCAGCCAGGGCTCTCTCGCTGCCGCTCTCCCCCTGCCAGCGCCCACTGGCCCTCCAGCGGAGAAGGTGAGCTGACCCGCTCGTGGTCAGGACTGGCATTTGACCTGCTTTGGCCGATTCAAGGCGAACAGTGCCCACCAGAGTGCTGGCACGGCAGGCCCATTTGGGGCACAGCGCAATTCTCTGGGGGCACTCAGTGCCCTCACATTGTGACACACACTGTGACTAAGCTGGAGCCCAAACTCAGCTCAGGCTGGTTGCAGCTCTTTGTTCTCCTCCCTGGTCTCCTTGACGACAGCCCCCCCCTCGGGGGATGCAGGGCCTCTGCTTCTGGCCAGACTCCAAAGCCTGACATCCTGGCCAGGCCACCTCCTGCCCCCAGCCGCGCTCTGGTCCCCACCGAGGCCTCCCAGCACCCAGCACACGGCCCAGGGCACAGCACCTGCTGCGGACATGGGCTCAGAGAACTGAAAGCCAGAAACTCAAATCTCTGGCGTGGGCCAACAGCTTCACATTTGTAAGTTTTGACAACTCCTGACTTTTGATCAGAAAATATAGTCCATGTCTATTTACTGCAACTACCAACATGCTTTTACTGAGGTTTTCCTCTTTGCTACTTATTTAATAACACGCCGTGCCTGCTTTCTTCTGAGTTTTCATTCCCATACACATTTATTAGCATTTCACTTTAATTTCTCAATTATTTTTCAAGTTATCTCTCTGCCTTATTTTAATGGTTGTTCTGGAAATTACAAGATTTGTGTTTAATGTATCTCAATGGGTTTGAGTGAATATGGAATTATGTTAGGTGAACTATAGAAAATTTGCAATGGTATATTTTTAATTTTCTTCTACATTTAGCACTACTTTATGTATATCACATTTATATTATTCATATTTTATAAGCTCTTCTCTATAATGTTATACCTTGTGTTAAGCATTCTTGACTTTCAAAAGAAATCAAGGTAAAAGAAACTGGTGTGTGCACACATACTTCATGTTTACATGGGTATATTATGTAACCTCTATACGATGAAGTTGGGCAAGGGTGGAGAGAGACACAGACACTTCAGAGAATTCTCTGTTCAGTAATAAGTTTAACATTTCTAACCCTTTTCACGTTCTCCCAGAAGTCATTTCTCATTCCTTAAAAACTCCTCCTTTAGCATTTATTATAGTGCAGATCCGTAGATCAGTTTTTCTTCATGAGAAATGGAGTTATTTCCTTATTTGGGAAATATAATTTCACAATATACAGAAGTTCATTAGAGACTTCCTGTTCTGTTCCTCCAGAGACATGAACTGCCGGCCGTCGTGACCCTGGTGAATAGCACCCACTGCTCTTCTTACCTCTGTTCTCGTGTAAGTGAAGTGCCATTTTATCTTGCTGCCTTGAAGGTTTTCCCTGTACACTTGCTTTTAATCAGTTTGACCTTGAGGTGTCTAATAGCTTGTTGGTTTGGAATCAGTGAATTTCTCGAATCTTTAAGTGAATCATTTACATAGAGTTTGGCGTGTGTTTGGTCATTGTTCCCCTAAATTTCCTCTGATCGCTTCTCTTTATTCTTTTTACCTTCTGTGAGTTCAAGCATCTATGGAAGACTTTGTAATATTGTGCCACGTAGCTCTGAAATTCCAAGCTATTACACACATGCACATTTCTTCTGTTTTGCTTTGTTTTTTGCATTGGCATGTCTATAATCACAGTAATGTGTAATACTAAATCTCCACATTGGACTACTTCATTTCCCACATCATCAGTCTAATACAGAGTCTATCAACTGATTTATTTCAGCAATTTTAGTTCTCATCACCATTTTCCTGTTGCGATCTATGTTCTGTTTATTTATTGATGCCATCTTTTTGTTTGATTCTTCAGACATGTTTCCATTTGTCTGGGCGTTACAGGTGTTGTTTTGAAGTCTTCATCTGCTTGACCGACACCCAGGAACAGTCTCACAGTGTCCACTCATGTCCCTTTTCCTGTGTGTCGGTGACACCTTCTGGTTTTCTTGACCATCTAATAGTTTTTGGTTGAAAGGACACAGCTTACATTGTAGATGGTGCATTGTGGAGGCTCTATTCAGCCATCCCCTCCTGGTATTTTTATTTTTGTTCTAAGGGTAGAATAACAATGACAACATTTTCTCTTTCATGACATTTAGCTGTTAATTTAGCCTTTTTAAATATGTGGCTTCTCAGCTATTCCATTGTTGTTTGTTTTCTAGCAAAGGTATCAGGCCTTTATGGTCTGGCAGGTAGAGGAGAATTGGGTGGGGATGAATTTGACCCTCAGTGCGCCGCAGCCCTGGGGAGTCCCAGCTGACAATTCAAGCTGGCACCAGGCTGTGTGTGGGTGGGGAGTGAATCCGTCTTAAAAGGCAGAGAACTTAATGGCTGTTGAAGGGCTTTTAAGATCTTGGATGGATTTGGGTTGTTGGATGGGAACTTGCTGTAACATGATTCTCAGTGATGAATATCTGAAACCCACATAGCGTCATAATGCAGTTACCACAATAAAAATTAAGTTACGTAAAAGAGAGATTGTATTCGGGCTGTTCCTACCTGATTTTAAACGTGTCTGGAGTCTCCCTCGGCAGGCATAATCCGCCAGTCAGGGAGCTCAGCAGCCCCGACCGCGACTGGTACCCAAGCCTTGCGACGCTCAGGATGCTTCCTCGGGCCCGGCGCTCCCCACCCAGGCCACGCAGAAATGGGCCTCGGCCAGGCGAGGTTCACAGCCATCAGCCACTCCCTCAGGCATGTGGGGGAACTAAAGAGGCTCGCTCGTCTTCCCTCGTCAGCAGAGGCGTCTTAGAGAACAAACACCCCGTGACTTCGTCTGCTGCTGGACCGTCTCTTTCTCCCTAAGCAGCTACTCTAACAAGTCTCTTCTAAATTATTTTGCCCACGGCAGAGTTTGCCCGACCCTTTCATTGCAGAGTCATTGATGAAAGTCCAGAGACCTGCACTTCAAGCAGAAAAAAATTCATACTATTTAAGGAAGTTGTTAGTTTGAGCACTGAAGACAGGAAAACCACGCAGTCCTGCAGCGTTAGGGCGGCAAGCGGGAGAAGTATCTCTCCTGTGTCCGACGGCTCTGATGTGACAGTTGACAGAACAGTGGAAAATCCGCTGGCAGATGGCTGGCCAGTCTGCTTTAACGCCTGGCCTCGGGTAGCTGAGGGGGATGAGCCTCGTCCGGCGCATTTTAAAGGGCTGTTGTAGAGCGACGTCAGCTCTGGGGGGATTCTCCGGAGCCCGTCTACTGCACCAGGCTGCCTGCGTGGCGAGTCAGGTGGAGCTGCCCCAGCTGTGAGCTGTGCCTCAGAGGGGAGACGCCCCCGGAGACACTGGCCTTCTGACACAAGAGGCACGGAGGCTGGCTGCAGAGCCGCGGCCACCGGGCTCCCCACGGCGAGCCCACTGCTCGCCGAGGTGGACTTTGCCTGGACAGCGTCCACTGCAGACAGCGGTCGGACGCTACGGCAGCTCTTGCACAGAACTGGGCCGTGTTTGTTCCTGAGGGTGCAGCCTGCACACCTGCTCCCCCACACTCCTGCAGCTAAGATCCTGCACTGAGCCCTCTTCCCGCTCTGGCTGGGGCGGGGCGTCTTTGCGTGTCCTCACGGCCGTCCAGTGGGTTAAAGGACTGTGTGGCAGGGCTGTGAAGAGGATTCCTGACCCTACGCCCAGGATTTTATCTGTGACGTTTGGAGCGTTGAGCCCTTGCCGGCACAGTGTTACCCACGAGGCGGCACGCACAGGCCCCAGAGCTCACTGGGGCTCCGTCCCTTCACACGGCCGTCCGTGGGACACGCTGGACCCCACGAGGGCGCTGGTCCCTCCCAAGCTCGGCCTGTCTCGAGCTGAGGCTGGAGCGCAACAGAGTGCCCTTTGGCGCAGACACTCAGTCCGCTCGGGGAAGAGCTGCAAGCGCCTCCAGGGCGCGGCTCAGAGCCCACAAGCCCCGCCGCCCGCTGCCCGCCCCAGGCTGCGCGCAGGGACACGAGTGTGCACCGCAGGGACACGGGTCTGCACCCTTCCCCCCACACACGTGCGGGCCCCGCAGAGACGCAAGTCCAAGCACACTCGCCTGCCAGGTGTGGCCCACAGGAGGGGACGGGTTTGAGCCGCGCTGTGTCTCTCCCCGAGGGCAGGTGGCCTCTGCCTCTGTGGGGAGCCGCAGGCCCCAGGCCCCCCCAGACCACGGCGCCGGACGACACTGGTCACGGAGGGACCTGAGGCCCCCCCACAGCCAAACAGACCCGTCTGAGCCCTCGCAGGCCAGCGGTCTCTATGCTGAGGCCACCCCGTCCGCCCAAGAGTCCCTCCGCCCTCCCCTGCCTGCCCAGGTGGTGCCTCCCCGGATGGCCCTGGGGCTCCCTGGCCAGCCCCCAGCCACTGCCGGTGCCGGTGACCCGGTTTGCTTGCTCCTGTGCTGTGTCTTTCACCGCAGGGGCTCAGCCGAAACTCAGAAGGGGAGAGGGAATGTGCTTCCCTGCCTCTGACGAAGAAGGTGCCGTGACCGATCCCTTGTGGAAACGCCCTGGCTGTCGTCCCTCTGCTGTGTCATGGGAATGAGACGTGAGACGAGCCTCGCGCTCTGCTGACCTGCCGCACCTGTTCGCGCTCTGGGGGCCTCGCCAGGGCCTGGGGCTCCCGGCCACACTGCCGGACCCACACTGCGCGCGGAGGACGGCGAAGTCGGGAGGCAAAGGACGGCGCCGAGGGAAGCCGCCGTGTGGGTAACGGAGCCGCGTGGCCAGGCCATCTCTCGCAGCCTCGGGCCTGGGCGGGAGACCCGCGCTGCCCGTGCCCTACAGACCTAGGAAACCGCCGGAGGGAGCCGGTGCTCCCCCTGAGCGCCTCGAGCTCCCCAGCAGGTCAGAGGGACAGACAGGTCACGGGACAGAACTCGGACCGCAGCACTGCGAGAGGTGGGAGTGGCCCAGCACAAGCGGCCGCTGAGTGGACGTTAAGTGGATCCTGGCCGGCAGCTAGGAAGCAGCAGCACCCGACCAGACGCGGGGGGAAGGCGCGGGCCAGTGCTTGCCGCAGAGCTCAGGGGAACCCAACACTGCGCCTTTCAGAGAACACCCTGCAGGTGAGTTTTCTGGTACAAGTCCCGGTGTCGTCTCCATGACACACGCAGAAGTCACCGGACGGACTGCACGCGCCTGCACTCCGGGCCGCGGGGCCGGCCGCCGGTCGACGAGCTTCCAAGACCCCCGCCCCAGCGCTCAGGACGCCGCCGCGCTGTGCGGGTGGGGCTGGAACAACCCTGTCCCGCCACAGCCCCCGAGCTGGGCCCCTCGGGGCGGGAGGCACCCTGCCGGGGCGTCGCTCTGAGAGCGCCCGGTGCTGCCTCACGAGCACGTGTGCACGTGACCAGCCGGTGCGGTGAGTCCTCACGCGCGGGCGCTTTCACCCTTGGGGCACCTCGGTCTGGCCCACCGCACCTCCCCGCAGACACGCGTCTCTGCGGACTCTGCAGGCCCAGCGCCTTCGCCTTCACCGCGCCAGCGTTCCAGCCCGCCCTCCCCACCCTCCCAGGCCATCCTGCAGGCGGTCACAGCCACTTCTGCATATTAAATGGGAGACAATTCCCCCAGCATTTCACCTGCTCCAGACAGAGGGAAGTAGCAAAGGTAATGAATTTTAATAAGCCCTGGAAACCTGACACTAAAACATTCAGAAAATATTCCCTCATCAAAAGAAAAATGTTTTGATTATAAAATTTATAATAAATTTACTGATATAAATTTTATTAAAGTAACATTATATTATGATATTATATAAGTTTCGGGTCTCCCTGGTAGCGCAGCGGGTTGGGCGCCGCACTGTGAAGCATCCTCGGCACAGCAGCGCGAGTTCGATCCCTGGCCAGGGAGGGACCCCCAGGGCACAGCAGACCTCTCCTGCCTCCCACTGCCCCCTCAGCAGTGTGTTTCAATGGGTCCGCCTGTTCTGCTCCCCGCTCTGACTCTGGGGAGCCCTCTTACCTCCCACGGCCTTCGCTCTTGTATGCATAAATAAATAAATCTTTAAAAAAACATTATATAAGTTTCTGGCACGCATCCCTATACATCAGTATCTGTATATACTACATGTTCAGATTAACCATTTAGCTGTTGCCCTAATTTGAATCTGTATATCTAACTTGAAAACTCATTCACTCTGTCAGGCAGATTTTATTTCTATGAGTCTCTGAGATAACCTAAGAAAAAAAAAAGCTTTTGTAGTTTCTCTAAAGGCATACCACAAATTCTGATATAATTCTTAGACAACATATTATATACTAAATGTAGAAAGATTTCCTTTAAAAAAAAGATTTATTTATTATTGTGTAGAAGAACTAGGATACAGGCCAGAGGTGCGGGGGGTGAAAGGACTCCCTAGAGACAGGGTGGGGAGCAGAACAGGCAGATCCACCGCTGAGGGGGCATGGAGGAGACAGGTGAGGTCTGCCGCACCCTGGGGGTCCCTCCCTGGCTGGGTTGATCCCAGGCTGCCATGGTGGTCGCACTAAGACTTAACCCCTCAGCCACCAGGGAGGCCCAGAAAGATCCTTTCTTAACCTGAAAAACGATATCATTTTTGAAGCTGAGATCAGTGCAAAATACAGAGCAATTCTCCTGAAAGTAAGCAATAAAGTATTTGGCTATCACTCATCCAGTTCACACTGTCTTAAATTTCTAGTTAAGAAAAAATAGCTAGAAGTAGTAAACATTTGAAAGGGGTAACTGTCATGATCTAGGCGTGAATTTATTGACTTAGAAGACCGAAGGAATCGACTACCAATCTAAAACTAGCGATAGGACCCGATAAAAACCAAAGGCTAAAACACCAACAAGCTCAGTGTACTCCAGCAGCAGCTTCGTAGACCTGAGCGTCAACTTCTGTGTAACAACTGAGAAACCTTAATAACACTGCATTAATGATGAAATATTGGGAGTACTTATTCTGTATCATATGATAAAATATTAAGTGATGACATTTCGTAAAAACGTTGAGAAAATTATTAAAGCTATACATGTGGAAGTAATAAATGTTTTACTAAGGTAAACTATAGAACTTTTTTTAGAAGAATCTTTTTTTTTCTTTTAAAAATTTATTTATGCAGGGCCCTCCCTGGTGGCGCAGTGGGCTAAGCAATGCACTATGAAGCCAACGCAGGCACTGCAGCACAGGATCAATCCCTGCCACCTGCCAGGGAGGGGACCCCCAGGGCACAGCAGACCTCTCCTGCCTCCCGCTGCTCCCCTCAGCAGTAGATTTTAGTGGATCTGCCTGTTGTGCTCCCCACTCTGTCTCTGGGGAGTCCTCTCACCCCCACGCCTCTGGCCTGTACCCCAGTTCTTGTGTGCATAAATAAATAATAAAAGAGAAAAAATAAAATATACATTAAAAATATTCTATATAAATATAAAAATATAAAAATAAAATATAAAACAAATAAATAAATGAATAAAAGATTTATTTATGAAGCTAGCATGCAGTGCGGGAAGAATCTCAGTATCCTGGATCAATAGCTGCATATTTCCAAAACACAACACTTCTCCTGAAGCAAGACAAGCCTTTCCTAAGCACCAACGCGACGGAAGAACAGCCGCAGGGAAGCAGTAAAGCAAGGTTTGCTGTGTGATCAGACCGGCGGGCCAGGCGGCTGCTCCCTCTGGAGTCACAGAGCAGAGCAGGGTCGACGGGCGGGACCCCCACCCACGGGGCTCCCGGCTCCCGCTGGCGCGATGGCTTCCGCGAGCACAGGTCTCACTCCGCAGCGCTGGCCCGCGCACCACGTGTCGCAGGTTTCGGCCAAACGGCCGCTCGCGGTGACTCGGCGCCGCTGCTGTCTGCGGCTGTCGCTGTGCGGCGCAAGGGGCTGTGACCCGAGCTCCCAGCTGCTTGGGCCGCTCCGAGCACACGCGGCCCCCACCGCAGGCCCTGCGCCTGCGCCTGCATCTGGGTGCCCTCAGCTGCCCCCAGTGAGGCAGCCCACCCAGACCCGCGCTGCCCTGGAGGGGCGGGTGGAGGCAGCGCGGACGCCTGCTCACGTCCGAGGGCTCTTTGGGCCTGGTGCGCCCTTCTGACCCTCGCAGCGCTTGGCCCTGACGTTCTGCTCCCTCCGTGCCTGGGGCTGCCCACTTTGCCTTGTGCTACGTCAGTCCCTGAATAATCTCAAAGGCCGAGATCCGACCCCACTCGGCTTGGAGGCCGCCTGCAGGGGCCAGGCCGGGCCTGTGTCCACCCTGTCCGTGGGCGCGGGGAGGGGCGGCCGGGGGCAGAGAGAGCCTGAGAGGCGCTGGCCCTGCAGCGAAGGCCCCGGGGGCCAGGACCGCAGGTGACCCGTCAGGCTATCTTGGGCGGGGCGGGGCACCTCAGCTTCCGTGTGGCCTGCCCTGGGACCGGCCGCCCTGTGGCAGGTGTGCGCCGCCGGCGGCTCTGGGGGGCTCTCAGGCGCTCTCACCACACTGGGGCGGAGTCTTACACGCCCGCGCGGCCAACAGAACGGGAGGGGAACTCCAGAGGACTAGGACGGACGGTGCAGAGACCGAGGACATCGGGACCCGGGCCAGGCACCAGAGGGGCTGCTCTGCCCGTCCGCGGCCTCCGGAACACGACTTCAGCAGGGCGCTGTGTCCTCGTGCTGGCCGCGTCCGCGGAGTGAACGGACTGCTCAGACGGCGTCTCCAGGCTGACACCGGAGGAACTGCACAGCCCCTCCCGCCCACAGAATGCCGAGGGGTGAGAGACCCTCAGCAGCAGGCGCCTCGGACGGTCGCACGTGTGCCCCACGCGCATTCCCGGAGGACGTGGCCCACGCCACACCGCTCTCTGAGCAGCCACCAGAAGCGTGTCCACGCGCTGTGTGGGCCCCGGCGGCCTCACACGACACTCGGACACGCGTGAAGAGAGGAAAGCTGCAGGCGGCATCTCCAGAAGAGAAATCGTAGACTACCAGAGGTCAGCCCAGCCCGTAGGAAAGGAGCCGCGCCCGACCCGACCCCGCTTCTCCCAGAGGCAAGGCCGGCCCAGGGGCCCCGGCAGTTGGGGAAACAAACAGCGCAGGGTCGCAAAGATGAAAAGGCCCTCCAGTGAGGAGAGGGGGTACAGTGATCATATAGGAGGTGAGCAGGCAGGCCTTGCATGAAGTTGTTCAGCCATTTACACGGAATAATTTCCAAGACAATTTCAGAAAGTCCACTGGAGAGACCAGGCGTCAGTAAATGCGCCGACCACGACACACACACACCACCTCCTGACCAGGGGACTGGAAACAGTTTGCACAGGCTGAATCCCTGAGGGGGAAAGAGTTTACTTCCAGGGTTTGGCCTGAATCCTCATTGATTGATTTATCTTTCCCATAGGTGACGACAGTTCAAGTTGCTCTGTAAACCCCTCCCCGATAATTACCAGCACTGAGCTCAGCTCATTTTAACGCAAAATAAGCCATTCTATTCTTTTTAATGGAAATACTCAAAAATGCACATATTAGTGTCCTTACACAAGGAAGTGTTGAGGGCAGGGAAAGGGCTACTCTTAGTAACAGGCAGTGTGTTCTAAGTGCAATTCTCCATCGTACTATAATTATGCGATCTTTTTCACTTTTGACCCATGCAGCAACTTTGGAAATGAAGTGAACAGAATGCTCTCTTTCTTTTAACTAGTTTTTCTTTAACTTATTTATTATGCACACAAGAGCTGGGGTACCATCCAGAGGCGCCAGGGGTGAGAGGACTCCCCAGAGACAGAGCGGGGAGCAGAACAGGCGGATCCACTGAAACACACTGCTGAGGGAGCAGCGGGAGGCAGGGGAGGTCCGCTGCGCCCTGGGGGTCCCTCCCTGGCTGGGATTGAACCTGCGCTGCTGTGCTGTGGATGCTTCACAGTGCGGCGCTCACCCCGCTGCGCAACCAGGGCGCCCAGAATTCTCTTGTGAGCACAAGGAGCAGAAGCCGGTGACCTGCCCAGACTGAGGACGGCCACGCTGCTGTGAGTGGTGCGTCTGGGCGCCCCGGAGCTCCCCTTTCTCAGCAACTCCCACTCGAAGTGATTCTGTGAGAATCATCAAGAGATCGTTATTGCACAAACATCTCGAATAAAAAAACAACTTTCCTTAATTATAGCTATTACAGAAAAAAGTAACAAGAGATTCTGAGACTTATAATTATATTTCAGGATCTATCATTATTTAGTCTCTCTCTCTATTCACTATGGCCTTTTGTTTTTTGACCCTGTACTCCACAAAATCTAGGGAAACTTCAGTGCAGCTACAGTTAGTGAAATAGATGAGGTGATTATAACAGAGCAATCATAGTAAACAAAGAGCTCATTAGGGAAGTGAAAGCCTGGTAGGGTCTGACCTCAGGTCGGAGGTCACGGTGGTTGAAGGAACAGCCCGATATATCTTTGTGAATTACCTGGAGTTAAAAAGCCGTAATGGCTTTCGTTAGGCAGCGATGTTTTTGCATGTAACTGAAAAAGAAGATTCAAACAAATCAGCGTTTAATATTTCTGAACCATCTCTCTGGTATTACTGTCACACATGCCAAGAGAAATTGCTTTGATTAATCATAACATCGACGAGTGTGGCGAACTGTCTAAGTGGAGAGCGGCAGAAACCACTCGAGTGCAGTGTCCTAACCTGTCCCCGAGAGCTGGCCGGTCCCTCGGCCGCCAGTGGCACTGCCTGTGTCTGCCCACTCTCGGTCAAACCGGGCCGCTGCAGGAGTGGGGAGCTTTAACTGCACATAAGGTATCCGCTCTTGCTGAGCGGCAAGTGCCGATTCGCCAGTTCTGAGCTGACGCTTTTGACTGTGCATCTCGAAAATGCTCCCAGGTAGGAGACAGACAAAGTGCAAGACACCCAGGTAAATATGAACTTGAGACTCGAAGAAAGATACACAACTGTCTTTCATGTGTGTCCATATGCAAGTTTAGCCGGAGGTTCTGTGTTTGTGCTTGTGGAAGTTGACACGTCTCATCCAAGGTGACGTGGCTACTGGACCTGAGTCAGAATCACCAAGCCAGGTCCGCAGACTGCACAGATGAGCAGGCAGCACCGGTGCGGGAGCCCTAGACGGAGCATACTAGAAAGCCTTGGTGAGACGCTGGGAAGGCCTAGCAGTAACAACCATAGGAAAGCCCAGTCACGGAGCCCAGGACACATACACATATGCCAACATCCAAAGTAGGAAGTAATAGAGTCAACAATTTTACTTTGACATTTTCAAACCCCTCTAGTAGTAATGGGTCAGACAGCCACATGCGAAGCCAGGAAAGACACAGATGCTCGTCACAAAACGTGGTGTGACATGGAGCACGGGCCAGCAGCAGCACGGCACAGGCACCTTCCAAGTGCTCAGAGAGCAGCGTCCAGCAGAGGTCACCGACCACAACACAGTGAGTCTCACCGGGCTTGGAAGGACCAGTTCATGAAACAGAATTTTCCCTGACACAAAGAGTCAGGTGAGAACAATTGGGAAGTGTCTAAATATTTGCCACGGCAATGTCACATTTCCAACGAGGCTAGTTCAGAAGAGCAATATCGTGCACTGAATAAAATTCAAAGACAGCATATCAAAATTTATGGAATGCGGTGAGAGTCATGTAGGCTAATGCAGGAAAAGAAGAAAGACCTAAACTCCCCAAAGTTCCCTCCATCATTAGGTAGAAAAAGATCAAATTAAATGAACCGATCTTGCTGGCAGCGGCGATGACGCAGGTGCCGGTGCCTCCCGTTGTGACACCTGCCTGAGCTCTGTCTACCTGACTCAGCCGCGCGGTGCGACACTCTGTGCTCAGAACACATCAGGCCGGCGGTGCACAAGCACCGGTGAGGACCGAGTCACCAGAAGGTGGCCCAGTGACCTGCTCATGCAAACGGCAAAGACCCTCTTGATTCCTCCAGAGGGGCCGCACCCCGTGCCCGCCTGCCTCCTGCCAGCCCCGTATCCCACTTCGTACAGCCCTTTACCCCACTGCGTAAGGGGAGCGTCCTCTTGCCATGCTTCGTTTTATCTGAACGACACACCCGTGCTCTTTCCTCCACAGGTTTTGCTCTCAAGTGATTCAGGGAATCCAACAGAAATCATCCCTCTGTGACAAAATTACACGGGAAAACAGCGAAAGCTCACATTTCCATTTCCCCAGAAAGGCTTGGCACCGTGTCAGCACTCCTGGAGCCTGCCCGGCCGATACTTCGCTGGAGCCACTTGGAGCACACAATGAACACAGTAAGAACAGCCGCTCTGGCCAAGTCTTCTGTGGCCAGGCGGCGACGACAGACTGAACGCCCCTCATTCTCGTGTCGACATTCTCACGACTCCTAACTCTAGGTCTGCGTTGTACGTGCGAGCGCCGACTGGTGTAAGCTGACGGCTCATTACTTAATCGATATGGAGGAAGAGGCACAGCTCTTGTGCACTAAGTTTCCAAATAACTGATGCCTGGAATACGGATGGGCACCAAAGGGGGAGCCACACACCTCACCCCTCACTGTGGGCCGTGGGGAGCCCCAGGACGGAGGACAGATCGGGTCTGGCTTTGGGTGGGCTCCTGGGATGGGCGCTCCTTCAGCAAAAACTAAAACAACTGGGTAAAGCACGAATCTTGGTTGATAATCACGTACCGTCGCTGGTCCGCCCGTTAGAACACGTGCCCCTCCAGCGTCACAGGCGCTGAGTGGGGGGAGCCGCCGGCCTCTGTCCTGCCTGTGCGGCCCTCCTATAGAACTAGAACAGCTCTAACGTTCGAAGAAATGCGTTAAAAGACGTAGTTACAAGCTTTGTTCCCTGTCAAAAGTAACACGGTCTTCTCGGTAAGAAGAAGCATGAAGAATGCTAACACCCCTGGCCAGGCTTCTGCACGGGGCTCTCACCGGACCCAGGCAAGTAAGACTGACCCCATCCGTCTCTCGCTCCCTCTCTCACACTCACACACGCGCGCACTCAATGCACATGCACACTCACATGCACAGTCACGCACACATGCATACACACGCGCGCGCACACTCACATACGCGCGCGCGCGCGCGCACCCCTCAGCACTTGCTGTGCTGTGATACTCAGTAGTAACACCGGTCCCTGCACACAATCTGCAAACGCCCGCGGCATCTGCCCATCCAGGCCCGAGAGGACGCTTCCCTCCAGCCTTCAAGGGTGTGGGGCAGGGCAGCCTCTTGGCCTCGCCCCTTCGCTGAGCCCCTGACACCGTCGGGGCACCGGGGTCCAAGCTGTGATAAACCCTGGAGTGACAACTCTTCCCATGAGATCAAAGCCGAGAAGACCTAACCTAACAGTCTGCCCTGGCAGGGGTCAGTGTAGCCAGAGTTATTCTGGCCCAGGCAGAGCCGACCAAGGAGACGCCGCCAGCGGCCGCATCCTGGGCGCAGGTCCCAGGGAGAGCCGGGGGCGCCGAGCCCAGCAGCACCCGAGCTTCTCCGCAGTCCACAGCGACCTGCAGCCTGCTGCCAGAGAAAGTCGGGGTTCAGGTGAGCCCCCGCGAGCGACTGAGACTCCCGCTTGTGCCCCTCAGAGCACCGTTTCTAGCCAGGAACAAGGCTCCCCAGCCCTTGGCACGCCTGGTCCATGTCCACGTCCTCCCCCCGGCCACGGTGCGTCCTCAGGCGCTCGCCAATAAGCACCTCGCACTGCATTAAGTCCGCCGGATGCGCAGTTCTTGACTCAGAGTGGCGCCTTCCTCCTCCCTCACCAAGAAGCAGCCACACTCCTTCCCCTCCAGAAGCTCCCACGGGCCACACCCAGCACAGCTGCATTCACGTGGGCGTGCTGACGGTCTGTGGCGGTCAAGGAACAAAGTGGTCATCTCACGCTGCACCAGCTCGTGCCCGCATGCCAAAGCCGGCCACCTGCTGAGTCAGCACCACCAGGGAAGAAGGGGCAGACGCTGGGGGCTATTCTGTTGAGTAAATCTTCACGTGCTCTCCCTGACGTAGACCTTATCCATTAATCAATTTTTAAGAGCAAGACATAAAATGAGCTCATTTCTATTTAAACCCTCGCCTAATCTCCCCTGCATTCACCCTGTTCACGCACACGCACACGCACACACGTGCACACGCACTCCTATGGAGCAAACAAAGTGGAGTCGCACTTGTCCTCACTGCTCACGCATGAGCCGAGTGCAGGGAGAGGGCTGCAGAGCCCCCGTCTTCATTTCCAAGAATCCACCTGCTAATTCATCCATTATAGAAAAGGAAGTGATTCTGTCATGTTTAATCTGTAGATCCGTTAGGTATAGACAGGTGATTTTCAGTAATGCATCAATTTAAATAAATTGCTATTAGAACCCATAATTTGGATGTCTTACAGAGTTTATTAGTTCATTAGATGTGAAGTTGTGCACATTTCAAGTCTCATGCTCTGAAAACATCCACAATGGAAAATTCCCAAGCCAAGTGCAAAGGAAGATAATTTCCATAAATATGTCACTTACGGAAAACTACATTTGATGAAAAAAAAATCCAATATAGCAGAATTTGAACAGCTAAAATGTTGGACATTTAAGAATCTGGACATTAATTGTAGATTTTCTTACAATTTTCTGTTTATTCAACATCTTGTCTAGTACTTTAAGATATAAATTATATATACTATGCCACCTTAACTACAAAAATATTTATAATAGACCATAATTTAAAAATTAAACTGTAAATTGCCTTAGATAGATCAATCATCAAAAAAATGCCATAAATTCTAATGTTAATACTATTTCATAACTTAAACACATTCTAAAATATGAATGACTTGCTTTAATTGTTAAATGAAAACAGGAATTAAGATGAGATTTAATTAACCTTGATATCACTCTCACTACATTTTAAAATATGTCTTTCAAGAAATCGCAGATATTATTATCCTAATCTTCTCATCAGTCTTTGAAATGATTAACTCTGAATGATATATACCTTTGGTTCAGTAAAATAATCAAAATAATTTAATGAGTTATGACAGATATTTTTAAATTGCTGTAATTTTAATAAATAGTCCATCAAGTCTGACATCACCTGGTTAGGGAAGGGACCGGCCTTCTTATTGTGATTTACGATGAATGATGGTTTAAAAGCTATGCTGTGACAGATCACGAACTACAATACTGAAATAATGATACCCCCAAACTATGAAGATTCCTCAGAACCCAGCTGCAAGTGGAAAAGGCATCCCAGCCAAGGCCTGGGGCCCGGATGGCCAAGCCCGGCCTGCAGAGGTGGAGACCGAGGCCGCTGGGAGCCGGGGCCCGCGCCGTCCCCGCAGCGGCCTCCTGGCACTGCAGGCGAAGAGGGCGCGGGTGGCTCCTCGTCAGACTCTGAGAGGGCCCCTGGCCGCAGAGAGCCCCCCGGCAGCCAAGCCAGAATCACGTAAGTCAGGTATTCAGAAGCCGCCGCCGCCTGGTGTCCACGGGGCATGGGCTCTGGCGCTGGGCGCAGCCGGACCCCTGTGCCCACCCACAGCTGCGCTCGTGGCCCTTCGCAGTGCAGCGGCGGCAGGGACGGCCGGTGCGTCGTGGTCAGCGGGGCCTCGCTGGGCGAGGTGCATGTGTCATGACGGACAGTCACACTACCCTCCCAAACACACACACCGGTTTACATTAAGGCGTGGGCTTGGTGACAAAATACAAACTAGGAGACGCGGAGCAGGAAACTCGTGGCCCCGGCCAGCGGGCTGCGCCGGCGGCCAGGTGTGGGCAGGGCTTGGCTCCCCGCCCCGCTCCTGCTTCTCCCTCCGGACGGCCACGTGCAGGTGCCTCTCGAGCTTGCTCCCAGTCTTCTGGGAGTGGGTCCGCCAGGGCCCCAGAGCCGTCTGCAGGAAGACCAGCGCGGTGCGCGACTCTACCCCGGTGACAGCCGAACTGCAGGCGCCTCTCAAGCTTCCTCACCGGCTTGTCGTTTCCAGGCTTTTCTTTAAATTCCCGGACATGGCTCGTGTTTCACTGTCACTTGGCTTCCGTCTTCCAGCACTCTGGAGGCTGGCCCGCACTGGGCGAGGCCCGAGACTCAGTTCCTTTCTTCAGACTTTAATTTACACACTTTCCTCTCCTGCCTATTTTTGTTGGTACCAGATTCTGCCAATATCTCCTCCCAGTCGACTCTTATCTTCACTGTGCAAATGTGACCTCACGTTGACCCAAAAGTCAGTTTTGCTGTGTCCAAATGCACTGGGCTATTCTGTCGTGCAGGGCTTTTTTAAAGCTAAGAAACGCACCTTTACCAGTGGGTGAAAAGACATGTTTCTCCATCTCCCTCTCTTTCTTCAGCAGGTTTACATGTGGGATTTTGGTAACTGATTCACTGGGTTTTGTTTTGAAAACATCTGGTGCAGGCGTCTGTCCCGACACTAGTCGCAAGGAGCTCGTTCTCGCAGCTCCGCCGCCCACGCCCAGCGTCCCCAGGGTCTGGGCGTCACTTGACTCTCCCCCCAAGTTTGCGTCCACTGTGGTCTCTTTGCAGGAGTCTACTTCATTTCACTTATCTGCCAGTTCCTGTAATTTGCTCCGCATGGGACTTTGACTAGAGCATTTTATTTATTGTCTATCTATATGTAATATGTATTATATTTTATTATTTTACCGTATAGGATCATACTTCTCAAGTTATCTTACACATACTTATGTATTCTAGGCTATATATTATAGGAAAATATAAGTTATAGCATCCTATAGGTAGTAAGAGCAGGCTTTCAACTTCCCTGGGAAAACATTGCAGAAAAAAAAATATTAAAGTTGCATTGAATTTACAAATTAATGTAAATATAATTAATTGTTCCTAACATTCTTTTGTTTTTCTAAAGATTTTTATTTATTTATACGTACAAGAGCTGAGGTGCAGGCCAGCGGTGTGGGGGGTGAGAGGACTCACCAGAGACAGAGCGGGGAGCAGAACAGGCAGATCTACTGAGATACACTGCAGAGGAGCGCAGCGGGCGAGGCAGGCGAGGTCTGCTGCACCATGTGGGTCCCTCCCTGGCCGGGATCGAACTTACGCTGCAGCGGCTGCAGATGCTTCACCGTGCGGTGCTCAACCCCTTGCATCACCAGGGAGGCCCGGTTATAATTCTCTACTGTGTTTTTAGATTACTTATATTATATATTCCTTTGTAAATGATGTATGAGGATGTTTTCATAATTTTCAAAAGTTTATCTTTTAATATCTCTTTACAACAAAGGCAACATCAGATAATCATACACTCCTCGTTTTATGAAATCTGTTTATTTATTGATTTATTTTGGTTTCAACTCACATTCATGCCTTGTTGCATTGTCTAGTACTCTGACTCTCTGTGGAACATTCTTTCCTTGTCCTTGAACTTCTTCACTTATTCTTGGATGTTTCTTAGAAACATTAAGCCTGAAGTTTCTGTGTTATGTGTGCTATCTGATCAGGGATAGTGTAGTGTTCTATAGGAAACTAAGAAAGAAGCTCTCACTTCTAATTCCTGAGATTTTCTTATGATGATATTTTCTGATGTTTAATTCTCCTTAATTATTTAAGATGCCTGCATAATCTTTATACTTCACATTGTAAGTAACAAACTTCTGCCATTAATGAGATTGTTACTGTAATAAAAAAACTGTTTTTCAGTACTCTGAAATTCCATGAGAAGAAAGTAGGACTAAGAATAATAGAAGGATCGGGCCTCCCTGGTGGTGCAGTGGGTTGAGCGCCTCACTATGAAGCAGCAGCGCGAGTTCAGTCCCAGCCAGGGAGGGGACCCGCATGGCGCAGCAGACCTCTCCTGCCTCCTGCTGCTCCCCTCAGCAGTGGATTTCAGTATATCCACCTGTTCTGCTCCCCATTCTGTCTCTGGTGAATCCTCTCACCTCCCGTGACTGTGGCCTGTACCCCAACTCTTGTGTGCATAAATAAATAAATCTTTAAAAAAAAGAGTAATAGGAGGATCTTAGGAGATTATCATGCACTCACTATTCCTGAATCTATTCTCTAAACTATATTTGTTTCCATTTGAGATATTGCAGTTTTTCAAATTACTGAATGTTGTCCCTCGACCAAGTGGGAGTGCTCCAGCAGGCTGGCCCTGAGCTCTCAGGCGAGAAGACTCTGTGCTCGCTTTCCAAGTCCTCTCCGGCCTGCGGACATCCATCTCCTCGTTCCAATCCTAAGAACAGCTCAGAGGAATAATTGCTTGCCAAAAAGCAATTGGAAAATTGTGAGTTCTAAATTGGCTATTTCTATGCAAAGTGCTTTGGCCTTTTTAGGAGGCTCTGTATTAGAACTTTCTAATTAACTTCAATTTGCAAATCATAGTTGACTCTAATTTGCAAATTCTATGTATTAATGCGAGTCGGGAGTAGTTAATATTAAATGTTGTCTAATCAGGTACAAAAATAACAGGAGAGTCATCAGTTTGGTGTTTATTAATACAAAGAACACTTGGAACACAGTGTGGTCCCAGCAAAACAATAAAGGAACACACCCATGCATACCTGAGGAAGCATCAGCCCAACAGCCTGACTGGATAAATCCTTTCTGGGAAACCGCTTGCCTTAAGCTAAGAGAAGCCCCTTCCAGCACAAGCCCACGGCAGCAGCCAGGGACACCTGCTGAATATTCATGTGTCTTATTAGCGCCAGTTTCTCATGGTAAGAGGTGATTGTTCTTCTGTTTTTGCTAGCACAATGTCTAGTGTTCTTTCCATCGAGCACAATTTACACATTTAAGTGGCATGATTTACCAAGATGATGGCCTTAGCCATTAGCCATTAGTAGGTGGTTAATATCTGCTGGTCACAGGACTGGGAGAGGGAAAGCAGACCGTTCTCAATTAATTTCGTGCCACTTCCGACATGTTATTACCTCCACTGGATTGTAAGCTTTCTAGATGCCAAGATTCTATTTGACTCTTGACTTTACTGTCTTGGCATATCCACGGCTGGATGGAGCTTGGAACTAGGATGACTGCACGAAAACACAGGGCAAAAAGAGAATGAATATAAGGATGAAGGAGTAAAAGAGAAAGGTCGGCAAGAACCCGGCGGTACTGTTGTGGGGAACTGGCGCGAGCACAGAAATGAGGGGAGCCAGAGGCCACAGGTATGGAAGGGAAACAGAGGACGCATGTTCACTCGATTCCAAGTCCGTAATTTAAAGCTCCCTTCGAAACGGCTAATGCTAAGCCCTGAGTTTCACGGCAGGCACACGTGCTGATCCCCAGCTGTGCGCACCTGAGGCTGATGCAATCGCTGTTCTAATGCGGGGGCTGCAGCCGAGCCAAACAACGTTAAGAAAAGTCCAAGTCTATCAAATACTATATTCTCTCAGTAGAACCCCGGCGTACGACAATAGTGGTTTTATCACAGTTTAGCGTATTCTGTTGAATTCTCTGAGACCCCTGACTTAACATTCAATATTCATGAGAATCTTAAACGGCTCCGAAGCTAAGTCGGGCGAGAACACACAGCTATGCTTAGTCCTGGGCTAAGAATTTTGCACTTGTATTAAAAGGTGGGATAGGGAAAACATTTCTTAGTAAGAGAACAAACACTACTAATATCTTTAGAAGCAAAAGATACTCAGAAATTAATAGGAAACTACCCACAAACCTTTTTCCAGAATGACAAGTGTACAGAAACCGCTTTCAGTCTCAACAGCGCCATCTATTGGGGACCAGCATAATGTCAGCTGTCGTTGTCAGGGGCCTGCTGTGATTTTGCTAATCATTTCCTGATTTAAAAATAAGACCACAAAGCCCATTCCTGCCTTTGGAAGCAAAAAGGCACCCCTGCTCTGCAGGGCAGCAGTCTGCTCTCCTCTGCGCGAGGGGTGGATGGTCACGCTCACCCAGGTGGCTGTGCTCTGCCCTGATCCTGTCCCCAGAGAGACGCCAGCCCTCACGGGCACCACACCTGCTTCAGCCCAACGCCAGGAGGGGCGTCCAGGAGCACGGGACGCAAGGAGAGCCATGCTAAGGCTGCTGGGCCCTCCCGCCCAATGCTCCAGGCACCGGGGCAGCCATCTCTGGCCTGGCCCCAAAGCTGAGAAGCCCTCGCTGAAAGAGGCCTAAGGAAGTGGGCCCAGAGCTGACCACTTGGAAGGCAGCTGTCGGGGTGTAGTCAGGGTGAGTGCCGGGGGCCAGGGCTCGCAAAGGAGGGCCCTGGGAACACAGCCACACGGGGATGAGAGGCCGCCGAGCCTGCAGCTGCTGGCCGAGGCACAGTGACCACTCCCAGCTACCAGAAGCTGAAGAGGAAAGGGGCCCCCACGCAGGCACGGCGGGAGCCGGCGGCCTTGAGCCTCCATCTCTTCTTGGAGATTTCAGACTCGAGGCAATAAACTTCTGCGCCACCTGGCTTCTAGGCATCCCTGGAAACGAAAACACTGCTGAAACCAGAAAACTGTTCCTCGCTTTACACCTTACAGTTTTAGCTCTGACTCTGCTTCCTGTGTGAGGACTGTGGTGATCATCGTCACTGAAGACAACTGGGGCACCCCACTTCACCAGCCGTTATTCCCATTAATCCTTAATCACCCACAGTGGGGGTATCAGCACCTCAATTTTACCTAAGAAAGTGGTGGGTAGGTTAAAAAATGTGTCAAGTTCAGTTAGCACATGACAGAAAATCTGGGGTTTTCTGCATAAATTCAGTCTAGGTTGTCTATATAAAAATGCATGTGCTTAACCATTCAACTATGTTTTTCTTTAAGGATTCATACTAAATTTGCCTGATCCAATTAAATAATAAAATCAATAGTTTTAGAACACTTAACACTAAATAGTTCCTTTAAAAATCGAATGAAGATTACATACAAACAGAAAGTGAAATACCCAAGAATAAAAATACAACTCACATAATCTATGTGAAAAATTACAAAAATTTAAGAAATAAATATATTCAAGCTAATTGGATTGGTATAGCATTTTCCTTGCCAATTGATTATTTCATTAACAAATGCTTTTAAATTTGTCTGGGAAGGGAACTATTTAAAAATTATCTGAGCTAATTTTCAAAACAAAGAATAATTAGCAGCTACATTACACATATGCAAACCTTATAAAACTGTGATAAAATTAAGACAGGTTTTTGTTTGTACCAACATAAACAGATAAATTGATGGACCAAAAAGGAGACTCTGAAAAGAGATCAAAACACAGTTAAGAACTTGCCATCCAGAAAGTTGGTGTTTCAATGCATAAGAGAAACTATGGCATGTTTAGAAGGCAGCTAGGATCAATGTCTACACCAGCATAAATCCCAGAGGAATGAAATGTGTACAGTGTACATATAAGAAAGGAAATTAACAACTGGGGAAAATTTAGGAAATACATATATATATGCACAAAGATATATATACATATAGATATATATATGCTCTAAAATTCTAAAGTGTCCCTAACTACGAAACTAAACTCAGAAGGCAAATATAATGGACAAGGAAAAAATGAACATCAGAATGTATTTTTTAACAAGGATACATCTTTTTCCATTCTATTAAAGAGTCAAAAGGAATCAGAGTATCACAACTTGATCTAGAGTCTACCCAGAGAGCTCTTTATATTAAAGATCGTTGGGTATTTTTAGATGTGTACAAGTAACATGCTGACTATCTTACTAGAATAAGAACTTAGCAAATGTCTATATGTGAGTACTGATGGCGACAACCCTTTGAACTCAAAGCATTTTAATAAGCACAACTCCAAAAGTTTGGGGGGGCTGATTCAAAAGCAGCAGATTAAAAATGGTAACGCAGCCACTGCAGGGGCCAGTCACAGGCGCCGTCTGGGGCGCCAGCGAGGGAGAGCACCCGGGTTCCATCTACCGACACGCTATGGGCTTGTTTCGACCCTCCGGGTACCACCCGCCTGGTTCCTGCTGACCTCGGTGGCATTAATTCAGAATCAAACGGACGCCCTGAAGAAGTCTTTGGACCGGCCTTGCCTGAAGTTCAGCACGAGCCTTGAGACGGGAGTCCCGAAGTGGCAAACGCAGGGGCCGGGCGCTCGGTAAGCCCATGTTAATGGAATTTTGATCAATGTTCCGCTGAGCTGCCCGGCACCGGCTGCTTCTAAGTCCTCAGCCAGGGCTGCAGGCGGGAGGGCTGGGGAGGAGCCACGCACTGACCTCTTCCTTTTCCTCACCAAGTCCAGCCGGGCTCAGCCTAACACTGCTGTGGGACGGCGGCACCTGCACACTTCCCCTTGGGCAACCTCTCGGAGTGGGGCCTGGCCGCCCACATCTTATTCCTGACCCGGCATCCCGTAATGCGTCCCAGTTCTATCACTTCTGCATTATTTATCTCTCCCAGCTAAAATAAAGTGATCTGAAGACAGAGACAAAGCTATGTATTTATCCTACGCCTCTTGAGAATGTAAGGGGACAAAGGGAACACTTAATAATTTTGAAAAGAAAACAAAATCTGTCATGGATTCAGGGACCATTGCAAACTAGAACATTCCATTCGCAGCACGAGTCTTTCCTGGCCTTGTGAACAGAGCAGAGAGAAGAGAGCACCCAGCCCCGCGGCTCCGGCCAGAGCACCCCGGACGGCCGGCATCACCTCAGCGGGCTCACACACCCGCCCGCGCCCAGGGCTGGGCTCTGTGCAGGTTCGGCCATCGCTTTGCAAATGCACCTGCTTACCGTGCCCCCGGCGGAAACGAATGGTTCTGAAATAAGTAATTTAGAAGCCATTTCAAGCCTGCCCGTTTCCGAAGCCAACAGAGCAATGAGGAAGCAATGCTGAGGGACAGAGAGGACCTGGCTGGGCCCCGCAGGCACAGGGCACCAGGAGCTGAGGGGACGGGGATGGCCTCCAGGCTCCCTGCTCGTTGGTCATCAAGACAGGCCAGCAGGAGAGCAAAACCAAGACGCAAAACAAAGCCAGATGCCTTGGAAGTGACTGTGAGCGCCTCCCGGAGACGGCCAGGAACACCGCACGTGACCGCCGGACACTGGGCCGACCGACCATGATCACGGAGGTCAGGCGAAGGGAGCGCCGGGGGATAGCACCACTGAAGCAAGAGTGTTTCACGGGACGGGACGCAGCGCAGAGCAGTCGGTCTGGAGCGCTCCCTTTGCCTTCTCACCCCTGGTCACTTCCTCCCTGACCGACGCTCGCACAGGCAGCGGCCAAGTCTGCCAGTGGTGGGGCAGCAGCAAAGTGCCTCGGGCCCCACTTCTGGCTGGTGTCACGCTGACGACACAGCTCCAGAAGCTTCTCCTGATGGTCCAGGGAAAGCGAATGCGCCTCGCGCCCGGCACGCTTCGCGGCCCACGTTTCCTCCTGCTAGTTATCTCCAGGCTTTGCGGAATGAAAAGAATCTCTTCCTAATCAAAAGATGGAGTACCCCCGCGGGAGAGTGTGACCCTCCGCCACAGGCGCGCACTCCCCGGCAGGGGCGGCTGTGAAGCATCAAAGCGATGGAGCAACAAAGGCGGAGTCAGCTCCCCTGCGCACCCTCAGCTCTCGGCTGAGCCATGCCCCTGAAGAACTTCTGACACCAGAGGCGCTGGCAGGAGACGCCGTGGTGGCCCCAAGGGAGACCCGGTTCTCGCGGCCCGCCCAGGCCGCGCCACGGCCGGACTCAGAGGGACTCTGCAATCAGCCTGCGGCTGCGCCACGCGCATCACAAGGGGCGTTTCAGTCAGGCCAGATCCCACTCGAGATCGTTCTGCTCCACGAACCTGATTTTTCAGCCTTGGACCCTAACAGGGCTGGCACTGGCCCGTTCTGCTGTGGTCCCCAGAACCAGCTAGCTGCCTCGGGAGGGGAAGGACGCCAGCTCCAGCTCAAGAAGTCGCTTCTTCTCAGAGTTTGTGGGAAACCGAGACGGCTGCTTGCTAACCCAGCGCATCGTCAGCAACGAGTCAGCAACGAGCCGGGGCCCTCCCGAGAGAATCAAAGCCAGCGCCAGAGTGCCCGTCCGGAGCAGCCGCGGGGACAGTGAGAGGGTCTCAGCCTGCCGGACGTGTGTCTGCCTGCCAGCGACAGCCCACAGCCGGAGGGGACGGACACCGGCGTCCGGAAGCCCCTGGCACTGGTTCCCCGTCGGCCCTCCGTCCTGTCTCCCCCAAGACCAGTCCTCTCGCGCTCGTGCCTCTCTCTGTGTCTCTGTCTGCCTGTGTCTCTCCCAGAAATGTGTGCTCCCGGGGGCAGCCCCGAGGCACTGGCCTTCATCAGCCTCCGGTTCTGCGGCCCTGCCCTGTAGCGGCGCCCTGGGCTGTACCCCCTTATTTTATATTAAGTCAAATCTAATGAGCCCACCCGATTTTCTTGCTTTCTGCCAGATTGCACCGTAATCTCAGATGTCCCATCCAACCTGAGGGCGCAGGCAGTGGAGAAAGAAGAGGAGTCCTGAATTCTTCTCTATTCCTGAGGCACTGATGGTTCACTGTCCACTATGCAGTAATGTTCTGCGGGTCGCCCAGAATTGCAGAGTAAGGCACAAAGCTAGACCACAGGTTTTTCCCGCCTTTGTACCAGAATCTGAAAGTTCTGGGTGGCTTCGTTTGCTTATGTTCTGTTTGCATTTCTGTGGCCCAATCACGGGGCCCTGCAGGTGCTTCTGGAGGGAGATTCTACACCACTGTCAGACAGGACACCGTGCTTGCCTTTAAGCCGTAAAACCGGTCCCTCTAGGATGCTAATAGTAGTCGTCCAGGTGGAGGCGACCCTGGCCCGTGAATAAAGCCCCTGCCCCGTCCTGCTGCAGCAGACTCGAACAAGGAACAAGTGCGTCTCCCGAGGGTGCCCTGGGGCCCCGGGCCTGCTGCCGCGAGGACACGCCCAGGGCTTGCCTCCGCTGTCAGAGTGAGCCGGGCCGCTGCGTGGAAGCCGCGTCGGCCACCGGGCCAGGGCTGTCGGGCCTCTGCGAGGAAGCGCCTCCGGTCCGACGGACGGCGCAGGCCGTCCTCCCTCACCGGTGCTCCGGCGGTCACGGAGCCAGAGGCCTCAGGGCCCCCCGAGGAACCCGGGAGCGGGCTGCTAGGCCGCTCAGGCCGGCCGGCTGCGGGCGGAGACCGTGCCTGCAGGAGCCAGGCAAGCCCAACGTGGGCCCGCCTCTGCCGGCCGCATGAGCCCTCCCAGACCTGGGCGCCCGCACGCCCCGCGCAACCCCGCCCGCCCGGCGCAACCCTGCCCTCCCCGCGGGCGCCTGCGCAGGGGTCAGCCGCAGAGCCGCAGCAGGCAGGCACTAAGGGCCAGGCTGGCGTTCCGAATACAGATTTCGTCTGGGCGTGTGCGGGCAGCCAAGCACGTCTGAAACAGAGGACACGAGCCCCGCACTGCAGCTGCGCCTCGGAGAGCAGCGGCGGGAGGCCGCCTCTGTCCTCGCGGTCACTGTGCGCTCGGGCTAAAATAACCGAAACTGCATGTTTACCGTCAGGATTTGGCGGCTTCTCAGCAGACAGGGCCCCCTTTCTCACCCATCACCCAGACGGCACCCCCGGTCAGAGGAACCCCAGGCAGGTCCCCTCAGCCGCGTCTCCTCTGCCCGGGCCGTCCGGCCGCACCCGCCTGCGCACCTGGGCTGGGGCCCGGGCACCTGCAACCCCAGCGCGAGTCTGTCTCGAGGGCCAGAGTCTTCGACAAGAACCCACCTGGGCACTGCCGGGAGCTTAGGGAGACCCGTTTGGTGCTTTCAACACGAGCACCTCCTGGGTTCGGAAAGTGCCATTTAGCTTTACAAATTCCAAGTCCTACTCACTCTGAAGTCCTAACTTCTGTCCACTTGCAAGTCCAAGTGGTCATCCAGAAGTTAAACTTCGAGCCTTAGCTCCCCATTGCACCTGCAGAGGGTCTCCCTGCGTTCCGTAGGAAGCGCCAGTGAGCAGGGTGGACCACGGCACTCTCACGCTAGGAACTTCAAGGCCAAGGTGGCTTGTGCTGCTGGCCACCTCACCAGGGGGACGCTCACCGCTCCCCAAGTCCCTGGAGTCAGGCGGCGCTGAGACTGTCGGATCCCCACCGACCAGGCAGCCCTGGCGCCTCTCCCATGGGTCTGCAGCCAGCGCCCAGTGAAAGGAGATGCCGGCCTGCTGGCCCGCCCGCAGCTTCCAGCACCAGCTGCCCTTCTGCTTCCGCCCACGTTCCCTGGGGTCTGCTCCCCTCGCTCTTTCCATCCACTTTCAAATCAGAGTGCTGGAAAACGCGCCAGGCGAGGTGCGCACCCCCACCCAGTGCCTGTGTGGAAGCACTGACCCGCTGCCTGGGCGTGTCTCTGGAGAGGCGGCTGTGCCAAGTCAGGCCGAGGGCGTGACGGGAGCACGAGACACGAGAGAAGGACGTGTGCACCCGACAAGACCAGGGTGGGCCTGGGGCCCGGCTGCTTGGGAGCCGTGGGGTCTGCACCTGCCGTGTTCCACCTGCTGGTCTCAGAGCCACCTTACAGGGCCTCCCCGGGCGCAGCGGGGCGAGCCCGCACTGTGACGCATCCACCGCATGGCCGCGCAGGTTCAGTCCCCGCCAGGGAGGGACCCCCAGGGCGCAGCAGACCCTCCTGCCTCCCGCTGCCCCCTCAGCAGTGGGTTTCAGCGGATCCGCCTGTGCTGCTCCCCACTGTCTGATGGATCCTCTCTCCTCCCGTTACTCTGGCCTGTACCCCAGCTTTGTATACATAGATAAATAAAAAATTTAGAGAAACACCTGTGGAGAAGGACACCCTGAGACCCCACTCCCCGTAGGCACAGAAACGAAACACCACAGAGGACAGCAGACCGAACCCCGGAAATCTGACCCTGGACCGAGGCTGCCGGAGGGCAGGAGGGGCCGCCGGGCTCTCCTGGGGGACAGCGGGGCCTGCGTGGACAGTGCTGTTTTCCATACTCCGGAGGCGGTGTCTGCACCCAGGTGGTGTTCAGTGCCTTAAGCCATCGTTTCATCAATAAATACAATACAGTGATAAAAACTGAGATCTCTAAAATGTAAACAAGAAGAATTTCTGCTAAAATAGATCGCCCGAGGAAGGAAAACAAAGAAGATGCACAAGTATTTAAAATGTGCACTGTTTGGAAATATACTTAATAAAGAAGCTGATGAAAATGCAACATTTCCACACCGCACAAACCCCCACCGTGAACCACCGACCTTCATTGAAACCCGCCACTCGGCTTATCCCGGCAATGAGTCCCCATCTCCGCTGAGCCCCAGCCCGCACGAGGGGACCGACCCACACAGACTCAAGCTGCCTTGGGTGCCAGAGCCCCACCACAGTATGTGAGAGAAGATGAAGAATTGATTGTGTGTCGTATTGCATCTCCTGCTGAATTGCACAGAGTGTGCGTGCATGAACGAGTCCTTCTTAATTTACATGGTCTCTCAAGGGTCATCATCCTATGATGCAGCCATCCATTCAGGACACACCTGCCCTCTAGCTCACTCTCCACAATGCCTTCCAGTTCTCTAGACGTTCCAGCCCTCACTCACACTTCCGCAGGGCCCAAAGGAGCCATATGCCCCGTTACCTGAGGAATCTGGACCTGCGGTGCCTGTGCGTTCACCTGGGCTTAGTGCGTGCCCACCTGGGCCTACTGTGTGCCCCCTGGGCCTACTGCGTGCCCACCTGGGCCTACTGTGTGCTCACATCTACTGCATGCCCACCTAGGCCTACTGTGTGCCCCTGGGCCTACTGTACGCTCACCTGGGCCTACTGTGTGCCCATCTGGGCCTCGCGCACTCCTACTCTCACTGTAAGTCCAGTACTCTGCTCCACGCTGGATGGGCTCATGAACACCTTGCTTCCCACCTCAGATCTCCTGGAGTCTTCTCCCCACCGGAGTCCCCTCTCGCCCATCAACCTCGTCTGCATGGAACCTCCCCTTCCTGTCAGGTCAGGGCAGCTCAGCAGGGTCGGCGGTCCCCCCTCACCCTGCCTCACTGCAGACGCCTTGGCACAGGGTGCAGCCCACCTAACACCAGCACGCACCCCCTTTCTCGTCTCCCTTCATGTGCAAAACTCCCTGGCAGCAGGGTCCACTCCTGGCTGGTGTCCGGGCTCCGGCCACCCCAAGCAAGGGCAGCAGGCACCTCGCAGGGCGGGTTTGCACACGGACACGTCAGCCCTACCACATGGGTCTAGGCAGGACGCTCGCAGAGCCCCACGGCGCTCGGCCGCCACCTTCTAGTCCCTTGGGGCGAAGAATCGTCATCTGACCTTCCCAAGACTGCTCAGACATCCTGGCAGCGCCGCGCTGTCACTGCTCGAAGACCCGGCTGTGCTCTGGCCGGGCGGATGTCCCCACTGACCGCTGGTCCTGGACACGCTCGCTCACAGAGCAGGGCTTCTGAGACTCGCCAGGCAGCTGGGCGCTGCCCCCGCGGGCTGCGGGCCCCAAGGCGTCGCCGCCATCACAGCCGGCGCAGGCACGGACAGGCGGGGCGTGGGCGCGGGGCGGACACAGCGCCTTCCAGAGGGCTTCGCGGGAGCTGCCCGTTCTCTCCTGCCCACCGGCCTCCTTCCTTCGCTCCCGGCAAATTCCCGTATGCGCGAGGGACGTCATCCGGGGCGGAGTCGAGGCAGTCACCCTCGCTGCGCCGCGCACACAGGCTGCGGGGCCGCGGAGACAAAGCAGACCCGCTCGGCCGCAGAACAAGCAGCAGGAGAGCTGCAGGGGGGACACGGGCCTGGGGGCTCAGCCTACACTGCGGCTGCTGTTTGCGGGTTCCAGACTGCGCTGGGGGCCGGCGCTGGGGGGCGAGCACCCCCGGGGTTGGGCGGACACGGTCTGCAGCTCTCTCGGGCCCGGGACCTGGCAGGCGCTGCGGACAGCCACTGGCAGTGCCCAGCGCCCCGTCAGACACGGGAGGCCCGGCACTCCCCAGACGGCACTTGCAGCAAGAAGGGCGAGGGCAAAGAGCAGCGGCCCGGAGAGAGGCGGAGGCTGGGAGGGACCTCGTGGCGGTGAAGGAGCAGACACCAGCCCTCCGGAGTGGGGGAGGCTTCTCCTGACCTCCGGGGACTGCCATGTGGCCAGCAGCCCCGCGCGGGTCTGTGCTGAGGACGCCAAGCGCTGACGCCGCAGCTGCCGCCTTCCTGTGCTCTGGGCCGTGCCCACTCAGTGGTCAGAATGGAACAGGCCTCCCTGCGGCCGCAGGTTGAGCGCCACACTATGAAGCAGTCACCAGCCAGCCAGCACGAGCTCGACCCCGGGCCAGGGGGGGACCCCCAGGGCGCAGCAGACCTCTCCTGCCTCCCGCTGCTCCCCTCGGCAGTGTGTTTCAGTCGATCCGCCTGTTCTGCTCCCGCTCTGTCTCTGCAGGATCCTCTCACCCCCACACCTCTGGCCTGCACCCCAGCTCTTGTGTGCATAAATAAATACATCTTTAGGGTGGGTGGATCTGCAAAGCCTGCTCCCTGCTTCTAACAGCAAACCTCCCCCAAGTGCTTCGTTCTGCAGTTCAGGCTGGAGAAGGAGATGCAAACGAGAGCTTCCTCCCAGGTCTTCCTGGGCTGCCAGGCTGCCCCCAGGAGTGCCCAGCCGCCCTCACAGTCAGAGCCCGGACACTGTCCTCAGTGCGCCTGTGGCACCCCAGCTCCAGCAGATGCTGGAAGGGCTGGTCCCCAATTTACAGCTGCAAAAGTGGAACCCCACAAAGTCATCTCGGGGAGCTCTTAGACTCCAGCGTGTTTCTAAAAGCTGACTGACGACTAACATCATGTGTGAGACGAGGGCCACCTCCAGCCGGCCGCGCTCCCTTCCCAGATACGGGAGGCCTGGGGCACAGCACCTGGCATCGCTCTGCGTGCTCGTCCGTGGGGGCCCCAGTGTCGGCGCTGCCTCTCAGGGTCAGTGTGAACTGGCGGCCACGTCTCCAGCCCATCCCAGGCCTGCTCCATGCCAGGACCAGCCGGTGCCAGACCCAGGTCAAACCAGGACCAGCCGGTGCCAGACCCAGGTCAAACCAGGACCAGCTCAAACCAGAGCCAGCCCATGCCAGGACCAGCCCAAGGCAGTGCCAGCTGCGCACTAGAAGACAGCCAGCGCCACTTGGGGCAGCGGCAGCCTGGACAGGGACCGGGGCAGCAGCCCACAGTCTGGCCTGCCTCTCGCCGCCCACAGCAGGTACACACAGAACTCCCAGGGCCAGGCACCGTCAGCCCAGCGGCACCACCGCAAGACGCAGGAAGCTCGGGACCTCTGTTGGAGAAGGCCACGAGCACGACCCCCAGCCCAGGTGGCCTGTAGAGGAGACACCGTCACCATCTTCACACCAAGCCTGAGGACGCGAGACGCAGCCCCCGAGGCCACGGAACCAGAGGCGAGAACATGGCCTCCTGCCCGCCCACCCGCAGCGCCCCCCAAAGAGCCCAAAGAGCTGGCATCCGGTGGCGTGGGGAGCAGGGGCCGCAGCACAGGCCAGCGTGTCCGTGTGGACGGCACGGCTCTCCGCCCTCCACGCCCGCCCAGCGCTGGTCAGCAGCGGCCGCCCTGCCGCCGAGGCCTCTGCAGGCGACACATTCCAGGCCCCCACGGTGGACAGTCTGAGCTGCAAGAGATGAATCGAACCCCAGCGCCAGCTGACGTGGGCCGGTCGGGGTCTGTCCAGTGAGGGCCGGGTCTGCCTACACACCCTGAGGCTCGGTCTGTCCGTCCGCCCTCTGTGCCCTCTGCGCTGACCTGCTCCCGCTGGCCGCTTCTGCGTCTCACTTGGGCTGCAGCGCTGGGCCCACCCCGGGGCCGCCTCCCCTGGAGCCCCACAGCTCGCATGAGAAGCGGATGGGGGAGGCGCTGGCGAGCAGGGATTGCTCACGGGGCCTGTCCGTTCAGAGGAGCGTGCTCCGGGACAACGCGACAACAGGTCACGACGAGGGTGAGTCACGCGGTGAAGCCCGTTACTTCATCCAGCTGGGGTTTCTGCACAAAGTAATGCTGTATTCTCAGGGACACCCTGTTCTGAGCTGCAAGCCAAAGTGATACGCTAAAATGTGTCCAAAGGTTAATTACCAAGAATGCTTCCAAAAATATAAGAAATTAGCAGCCGAAAGTCAACCGCGCTACCCTCCATTCAGCTAAAAATGGAAAGAACACATTACTGAACTGCCGGGAAGTGAATACAAATCGGTGACAATTGTCCATTTACCTGGACTTTCTTCCCCAGAGGAGGGCGATATCCTTGGCCTCTCTGCCCCCCAAGTGCTGAGGAGGTTAATTAGCATTTGTGAAGAATTTTAAACGCCTTGCCTTAGAGAAAGGTGACTGAGCGGCTGATCTTCCAGTGTTATTAATCATGATGATAAATAAGAACATGGGAAGTTTTTAATCCAGTGGGTAACTTCTTTAATAACGATGGATAATTAAAGAATGGCTCAGAACTGCTACTTGGCTATTTTTTTCAGCCTCTCGGAAAGTAGGTTTTCTGTTCGCTTAACTTTAACCCTGCAGAATGATCAGCTGCAACTGCTCTCCCTGAAGACGGACAGATGCCACCCGTGAGGGAAGCCTCCAGGGGCCTGGTGCTGCCACTGTCCCCAGAGTCAGGCCGTGGCCGAGCGCTGTGTCTCGAGGGCTTGAGTTATAGCCAGTGTCAGGGTGTCCAAGCCTCCAGGGCCTGCTGCAGCCCGCATCACGTCGGCACGGCCCGCTACGGCGGACCACTGCCGGAGACAGGGAGCACTTTCTGCAGTCAGGAGCCAGCGCGACGGGCGGTTCCACGGAGCTCCCCCAATTCCTCAGCTCTCCCCTGAGCCAGAGGGGACCTGCCCACTCTCCACAAGCCCTAAGTTTGAGGGGCGACTGTGGACATGGGGGGCAGGGGCTGGTGAGGGGCAGATGTCCCTGGCTGTGTCAGATGAAGTGGTCAGCGCCCGCCCCTCCAGGGCAGTTCCACCTTCACAGCAGCGAGGGACTTGGAAACGTCCAGAACATC
This sequence comes from Galemys pyrenaicus, assembly GCA_019455555.1. Taxonomy (NCBI): domain Eukaryota; kingdom Metazoa; phylum Chordata; class Mammalia; order Eulipotyphla; family Talpidae; genus Galemys; species Galemys pyrenaicus. The sequence goes on along the minus strand of JAGFMF010011648.1, from coordinate 443,023 downwards.
GGAAGAACGGGGGCGGGGGGGTGAGCGCGCATGACCTGTGTTGCTCTGGTGCCGAGCCTTCAAAACCGAGGCTTGCCGTTACACATTCATCTTATTTTAGGTCTGAAGGCAGCGTGCTTCGGGCGCCCACCCAGGCCTGCCCCGAGGGTCCAGCGGGCAGCGCCAGGTGGTCTGGCAGGACACAGACGCTCCGCAGACCCAGTGTCATGGGATTCCAGCAAGCGCCGTTCCCACGGCTGCAAGGTAGAGGCAGAAGCACTCCCACCTGCGTGTGCATCTGTAGACGGTGCACGAAGCAGCCGCGTGTGACGGCACAAGGTGGAACTGCTCTACACTGCGGCCGCACAGGAACATTAGAAGGGGAGGAGAGGAAAACATGAGGACACACATTTATTCTTGTTTAGCAGGAGTCTGCTGCACTCTCCAAGGTACACCGGATAATAAATGGGGAGTGACGTGTTTTTAAATGATAAATATAACCAACAAAATAATGAAAACAACAGCACAATAAACAAATTACCGAAAGGCAAGGCAGGCCGGGTAGAAGGGGCGTCGCTTCTTCGTCTTCCACCGCGCAGAATCCACAGACACTACTGAGAATTACGCATAAAGAAACAGAGGCCGGTACATGCTCTGGGACACTGTCGGGTCAACTGCCAGAAGAATAACAGTGAAACAGACCGACGAGAAGGAGACGAGCCCGGCCTCGAGAGGACCAGCTTGTGTTTCTGTTTAACACCGTGACAGCTACTGAAATGTAAGTTATATCATCATATTGGTGTGACGTTTGCATGTGTAATTGGATTATTTACACGCGTACGTGGCTTTATACTCTATACACACACGGTTTGATTTGTGGATCTGAAGGCTGGCCCGGACACGGCTGTGGAGCCGGAGCACGAGACCCGCGCCTTGAGCCTTGACACAGCGACTCTTACAGCAGAAGGTCCCTGGTCTCCAGGACGGAGGGGAGGGAGGGAGCCAGCAGGAGGATGTGGGCGTAGCTGAGGGAGTGGATGTGGCGGACACTGGAGGAGGGGATGGAGAGCAGAGACTTCTGGGAGAAGGCGGCTTGGGGTGGAGGTGAGAGGGAGCCAGAGGAGGGACCCCAAGCCTGCAGGAGACTGAGGTCTCAGGCGCAACCAGAATAATCGACCCTAATATCTGGGTCTGCCCAAGACGCCTGAAGGAGAGACAGGAGAGCTGTGGTGATGGTGGGAGCCAAGTGGGTCTGACAACACATGGGACTGCTGCTGTTTAAGGAAGGCAAGAAAAATCGGTGATATAATCTCCCGAGTACCCTCGCAGGTGATCTGCACTATGCTTTCTGTCTCTTTTAGATGGGTGGATGGATGGATGATGGATGATGGGTGGGTAATGGGTGATGGGTAGATGATGGAGGATGGATGGATGATGGATGATGGATGGATGATGGATGAATCATGGATGGATGGATGATGGATGGATGGATGAATGATGGATGATGGATGGAGGATAGATGGATGATGGATGGATGGATGGATGATGGATGGAGGATAGATGGATGATGGATGGATGGATGGATGGATGATGGATGAATGATGGAGGATGGATGAATGGATGATGGAGGATGGATGGATAATGGATGGAGAGAGATGGCTAGATGATAAAAGGCAGATGATAGATGGAAGGATTGATAAAAGGTTGCTAGGTAGAGGGATGTCTAGATAGATGATGGATGGATGACTAGATTCTAGGTCTTCAGAGATGATAGCTCAGAGACAGACAGGTGCGTGTGTGTGGCATTTGTAACGACAATGCATCTTCTGCTTGAGGCAGCCTTTCCTCACCCGTGCCACTGATCCCACTCCTCGACCCCGGCTCCATGTGCTGACATCGTCCACAGAACTCTGGATTAAGCTATGATCTCTCCATGCCTCTCTTCTTCCCTTTTTTTTCTCACTCCATGAAAACACTCTTCACCAAGCATACTGGCTTTGACCACTCAAAGCGCCTCAGACCACGGCTTGGTTCTTCTCGGGGGGCTATGCCCAGAAGTTCATGCACCTGGAGTGACAGCTGGGGGCACCACCCACCAGCACACTGTCCTCCCACCCTGTTCTCTACTCGCCTCCTTCTCGCCTCCCTACTGAGTGTCTCAGAGATAGTCTGTTTTCAAGGGTTAGTCTTATGGGGTTTTTTCTGATCCCTTTTGGGTTTCTCTGGATTCCACGAATAAATGACACCACCCAGTATTTAGCTTCTCCTCGGGCTCACTTTTCTTAGAATGGCCTCCTTCAGCTCCACTCATGTTGCCACAAATGGCATGAGTCTCTTTTTTGATGGCTGAATAGTATTCTGCTGTGTATACAGACCACACCTTCTCGATGCACGCATCTGTTCTGGGCATCTGGCTTGTCTCCGGCTCTTGGCTGTTGTAAATAGTGCTGCTGTGAACACAGGCCGCGGGTCTCCTTACGGCGGAGTTTTGTGCTGTGGGCGGATACCTGGGAGTGATTTGCTGGGTCAGATGGCAGATCTATTTTCAGTCTTTCAAGGAATCTCCATGCTTCTAACACAAATTTGACCTATGAAAATGAGCTTCTGAGAATATAGTGTTCTTTTATTTTCTAGAACTGTCAAGTTTTTAGATCATCTTTTTTTAGCAACATTAACATTTTCGTCATCTCTTGGTTGACATGAGTTTCCAGCTGGAGTGACGGGCAGGCATCTCCGTGGAAGGAGGACGGGGCGACCCAACCCCTCCCATGGAGCCTCCTCCGACAGACGCATGCAGGGGCAGGGGCTGGAAACACACGGTTGTGTGCGGTTCGTTTCGCCCTGCGTTTCACGCCTGCCTTGAGATGGTCATCACCGTTTACACTGTTCTTAATCCTCAGTCCTTATTCTGAAGACTTCAGTCCTTATTATTAAGTGATTCATAGTTAGGGAGGTATTTAGAATTAAGGTAATTTTCAGATAATAAAGCCACGCAAAATTCTCCTGAATTTTTTAATTCCCCTCACAGCTTCCTGCCTCTTTGCCTCCTCAGAAAAGTTCCTGGCACATTGCCTCCTTAAACAATGAGGGAAGGAGGATTTTCTAAGCCATGCAGGGTGCATGTTTGGAGGCAGATCTGCAGCCTTCCCTCCTCCCCCTGAAGGGTGTGGGCCGGGTCGCACTCAGGCTCTCCCCGTGTCAACGCTCCAGAGGGCCGAGCGTCCCACGCGACAGCAGCGAACCTCAGTGTGACGTCGAGAGCCCAGTCCCAGCGTGGCAGGCACCGGGCACGGGGGCAGGAGGAAAGGAGGGCGGAGGACGCACGCGTGGCTGGGCACCCCTGGGGTGTCCTCCCTCTGCCCTGATGCACAGGAGGACACACATGAGGCCTCACCAAGCCTGTGCAGCCTCCCGAGGCCTCGAGAAGCAGGGCCGCAGAGGAGCCCCAAGCAGCCAGCGCATCCTCGAGCGGAGGGGCCATCTCGGTGCCAGCAGGCTGCAGGTGGGGCTTGTGACGAGACGGCTCCCAGGAGCCGCGCATCAGCTCAGCGCGTGCACAGTCCCGTGAGCCGCTAGACGGCTGCTGACCGGCTGCTGACACGACCGAGCGGCGTGCCCAGGTCCGCATGCCCACGGCGGGCACCGGCACCGCCCGCACGTCGTCCTGCCCTTGCCCGCCGCTGTCCTTCCTGAGAGGAGCCCGAGCTCGGCTCACGCGCACGTGCAAAACACACGCTCGCCTCCGCTCGGTACGGACCACACACCCAGCCACCCTGAGTCGGGCCGGGCGCCGGCGGGAGGGCCTGGCCTCTGGGCGGGAGCGCTCCTGGGGCGCAGAGTGTGAGGCGCCGGGGGTGACCAGTGGGGTGGCCCCAGGCGGGCGTGGACACGCTCTGTGCCCATGCCGGGGCGGCTCCTGGGGCGCGGGGGCGGGTCAGCCCTGGCAGGACGGCCTGCGAGCTGGCTCGGGCTGCGGGAAGGCCGCGAGGGCCGGGGCGGGCCTCAGGGCGCCTGGGGGTAGGCCCCCAGAGCAGAGGCCAGGAGCCGCTTGAACTTCACGGCCGCCGATGCCTGCTGGCCGCCGGCTGCAGTCGGTGGCACCACGGAGGCTGACGGCAGCAAGGGGAGGAAGGCGGCCGGCGGGGCGGCTCCGGGCTGACCACGGGCGGACGAGGAGCTCCCCAGCCTTCAGCCTGGCGCTGTGGCCCACCGAGCCCTGGCTCCAGGCGGGAGGCGCCTGCCCGTGGGAGGGAAGGAGTGAGAGCGCTGCCCCCCGGGGCCTCCGAGGCCGGGTCCCCCGTGCCCTCCCTGGACGAGTGGTGGTGGGGCGGCCTGGCCAGCGCCACCATCTGCACCTGCGCACAAGCCGCACGGCCGTCCCCAGCCCACCGGTTCCGCCAGCTCAGCCCTTGCCCCGGGGGTGGGGCCCTGCAGCCTGCGCGGCCCCCCAGAGGACACAGCGCGTCACACCGCTGCACCTCTGGACCTCGGCAGGACGAGACTGCTGTCCGCAGAGGCGGGCGAGGGGCGGGCGAGGGGCGGACCGCGGGGCGGGGTGGGATGTCCCTGAAGTCTGAGATCGCCCTTGGGTGACCTTGGAACTCACTGAGGGCGACCTCCGCATTTGAGAGACCAGAAGCTCAGAGCGACCTCCTGGTGCACCCCAAATCCAAGACTAGATGGGGGTGCGAGAGCCCGGAGCCTTCCCAGAGCTGAAGCCAGAGCAGGAGACACCGCGCCACCCGTGTGTGGGGGACACGGGGGTCCTAGGAACTGGGCGTGAACCCCGGTGCTCCCTAGGAGATACCGGCATCTTGTCCCATGAGCACGTTGGTGAGAACGCAGGAGGGAGGAAAGAAGATGCTTTCGCCACCCTGGGGTTTCTGCGTGGGCAGCCTGGGCGGAGAGCGCCCCCCCATGGTGCCCTGGATGCGCCCAGCACCCGCCAGCCCCGCCCGCCCGCTCCCCAGGCCCCCCGCTGGCCCGCTATCAGTGCACGCCAGGCGCCTCTGGCCGCTCCCCGGGGCCTCGCCACTGAGCGAAAGGTCAAAGCCGACTTTCTGGAGCTGCGAGTCCAGCACCCCGGGTCCCCGGCCATTCTGAGTCATTCCTGAGGCCCAGCTCAATTTTGCACAGTCTGGCGGCGTCCGCGCACAGGACCACTGCGGGGAAATCACTGCCTCAAGCACCCAAGGGGGCCCTAGCGGCTAAAGCAAGCGAGCGGCGCGAGCTGGCGCCCTCTGAGCTATGTGCGCGGCGGGGGCCACCCTCACAGCCACAGGCCTCCTCAGGGGCCTCCGGGACCCCAAGCCCCGGGATCCCTCTGGCTGTGCCCTTAATGTGCCTTTCCCGCTCCCATTTCATTACAGTTTCGTCTCCCGGGCTCTTTATTACTTCTGTTTACAGATCTATTTTTAAAACCACAAGGCCTTGTTCCTCTTTCAAGAAATATTGGAAAATGTGATTAACTTTCCCGAGTGAGGCCTGAGCCGGTGCGGGCGGCCTCGGGGCTGCGGACGGCCGGGCGGACGTGGCCCTGGCAGCGGGGGCTCTCCCGCTCCGCTCTCCGCCGTTACACAATGCATGAAAATGTCGGGTGAATGGGCGCGATTCGCTAAGTCTTACAAAAACAGAAGAAAATGCACTTAATCCCGAAGCACTCGCCGCTCGGCTCTGCTTTTCTGCACGCTGCAGCTCTTCTCTGTATTTGGGGTTCACACAAAAAAGGCTGTTTTCTTAATGCACACGTAGAAACTGTTTGTGTGATGTCCTTAGAAACAGGGAGCGAATAAGCAGGAGACTGCTCAAAGAATAAGAAAAGCACGAGATCGGGGACCAGAGCGTCACGTGCAGACTCGCCTGGCGGCTCTGACTCCAGGTCCACCCAGAGGGCAGGAATGATGCATGAGCCACGCTCGGGCCCAGGCGGACACGCGCCCCAGGACGCCCGGGGCCGGCTCCGAACAGAGGGCAGAGGCCTGGCCGTGAGGGCCCCGGCAGGCCAATGCTGGACTTGCTGTTCCAGCTCCCACGGCGGGGCCCGTGCCTCTGTCTCCTGCGAGGTGACAGGGCTGACGCGGTGGCCCGCTGACCCGGGGCAGGGTCTCCCGGGTTGCCCCTCGAGAATGTCCAGTACCCAAACGCCTCTCAGGCCCACACAGAGCCCCGGCATCTGAGTCTAAGTAACCTCCCGCCACGTGTGCTCCCAGAGAAGCACAACCGGGCGACGCAAAGGTGGCTTTGGGAGCGGGACGAGCGTGCCGAGGGCTAGCACCGCTGCGTGAGTCCTGGCGAAGGGGTGGGGCTTGGGCCGCCCAGATCGGGAAGGGGTCACCCCCACTCAGACGACCTTGTTAGTCTCCGTGTGTGTGCCGGTCCTCGGGCAGGTCCCCCCAGGCCTTCCCCAGGCCCATCTCCCCGCGCCAGCCACAGGCGAGCGCCCCCGGGTGCTGGCGAAGCCGCGGCCTCCACCGCTCAGACGCGGTCAGCCTTGGACAGCAGAGCCGCCTGGGCTCGGACAGCGGGAAGCGGGTTGAATCTTAATTAGCGGGAAACAAGCACGCGGGGCCGATGAGAAGAGAACCCGCAGCGGAGGGGACGCCGCACGTGTGGCGCGCGGGGCTCGCGGCCCAGGAAGGAGCGCGGCCCGGAGCACAACGGAAAACTGGGAGCGCCCGAGGGAGCCCAAGCGCGCACCGAGCACAGCTGGCACTGAGGACAGAAATGCACACAAAACAGAACGGAAACAGCAGAAGAGAAAGAACAAGAACATACGCAGAAACTGGCAGGAGAGACTAGCAGGAAGACACCCGAGGCGCAGCCAGAGCCAGTCCCCAGTCCGCGGCTCGGCCGGCTCACCGCCAGGGCCTCTGACCACCCCGCACGCGCAGTGCGTGTTTGTTTAAGACTTACTTATTCCTGCTGGGTGCAGCCCGAGGTGCGGGGTGAGAGGACGCCCCAGAGGCAGAGCGCGGAGCAGCACAGGCGGATCCGCTGAAGCACACTGCCGAGGGGCAGCGGGAGGCGGGAGGGTCTGCTGCGCCCTCCCTGGCCGGGGCTCGGACTCACGCCGCAGTGCTCGGGTGCTCCCCAGTGCCAAGACCCCCCTGCGCCCCAGGGAGGCCCCCCAGCACTGCTGAGCTCTCGACTGCCCATCTGGGAGTTGCAGGGAGAGCGCCGTTGCAGCAGCGCTGGGCCGGGCCAGAGGAGAGGCCGGGTTCGGACACGCTGAGCATCCTCGAGAGGCGGTGGGCACTCCCACGGGGAGGCCAGGCCGCCCTCAAACCCACAGACTCTGCCCCCGGGAGCAGGGGGGCCTGGTCAGCGTCCAGCCCCTGCACAGGGCCTGGCCACAGCCCCGCCCTCAGTGTGAAGCCTGAGCCTCTACCCTGGGCAAGCAGGGAGGGCCACCCCCAGGAGCCCCACGGGCCGCCCGGGGCAGACCCCCGCGCCGACCGGCCGACGCAGAAGCGCAGAGTCTCCCGCGCAAGCAGGACAGGCTGGCTCCTGCGCCTGCTCTGGGGCCGGGGGTCTGGGGCAGGCTGACCTGAGCGGCAGGCCCTGGGCGGCGCTGGGGAGGGCTAGGCCCAGACCCTGCTGGTTTCTAGCTCCGTCCTGTGGCGCAGGGAGAGGGCGCAGGGACGAGCGCTAAGCCAGGCTGGCCGGCCCAGCCCAGTCCTCTCCTGACACACACTCCGGTCCAGTGAACAAAGCCCCGCAGCAGTGAACAAAGAAAAAGCAGCAGAAGCCAAAAAAAGGTGAAATCCTGTGGCAGAATGAAGGGGGACGATAAGAGGAAACCAGTCAGGTTCATCCAACGCATTTTACCGCAGAGAAACGGTGCAGTGCGGGAGGGCAGAAGGGCTTCCTCAGCAGAGTCTGAAGCCTGGACGGAAAGCTGCAAAGGAAAATCCCAGCGAACGAGGTGAGAACTGCCAGGAGCGGCCTCAGTCCTGCAGAAGGAAGAGCAACACAGGACAAAATCCCAGCGAGGGCGCAAACGGAGGAGGAGAGAGAAACAAGAATTAGGAAAAATGAAGAAACTTGAGTAGAATGACCAGACTTTGCTGGAAGACAGGCAGAGGAGCTTCTCTTGTTAGTGATGTGATTAACCTTTGGCTCTCCCGGAGGTTCTGAGAGAGAAAGGGAGCAGGGACGATTCAAAGAAATAATAGCTGAGGACATCACAAACCGAGGCCAGAGCCAGCCAGAGTCAAGGAGCTGACAACTCACGTGTCTAAATGCGGAGACTTACGGCAAGACGCATGACAGCTGGAAAGACGTCAGCGGTAAAGAAAATACTAAAGACTGCCAAGAGAAACACTACAGGCAGAAGTTCTCCGGTGCCTTACGTCACGCCCGCCCGCGGCACCCATATAACTGAGACATGGATCAAAACGCAGGACCGGTATGAAGAGCCCTCAGCGGTGGCACGGTGGACGTGCCAGCCTGAGCACGCACCCCTGCGTCCCACGAAGGCACGTGCCTGACGTCAGAACAGAAGGCCGTGGCCAAGTCAAAGGGCAAACACTCAAGCAGGAAAAATATTTGCAGCTCTCGTGACCGGTAAGTGCTTTGATCATGAACTCAGAGTGAACACCTTTAAGTTTGTGAATGGATTTTCTAAATTGGCCACCGCCCGAGCAGAAATCAACAGGGGCGGTGATTAGCGACGTCACAGAAAAGAAATACAAAAGGGCCTCAAACACGAAAGACGTGCTCGGACCCACCCGCACTAGGAGAACTGCCTAAGCTCCTTTCTTTCACGGCTCATCCGCCGGCCTCTGACGGACGGAGAGGCACGACCGGTGATAGGGGCGAAGCACCACGTAGAGTGTCAGCCAACGTAATTCCTGCAGATGACAACTGCCGATGACAATCGAAGTTGGAAATTCAGCATCTGCCGAAGCCAGCAATCCTAGTTCCTACGATTTATTCCTTAGGTTCCCTTTTTGCAACGGATGGTTTTACATTGTTTTAACAGTAAAAAAAGCAGAAGGAAACACCAACAGGAGGCTAATCAACAAGCCACAACACCTCCAGAGCACTCAGCGCCAAATCATAGAGAAAATCCCCAAGATGTGCATGGTAGAGAAAAAAGGGACAGGACGACGGGCCATGCAGGCACCCTCCGGGTGACAGCGGAGATGACGAGGTGCCCTCGGGGCGGCCTCTGCACACCCACACGCAGGAGGTGCAGGACAGCAGGCGTGAGGGGCCTGTCGGCCCGAGAGGCGGCGGTCGCGCCCCGAGAACTCACAAGTGCTGGCAGCACAGGCCCCAGCCCACGCTGGGGAGCCCCAGTCTCCCGGCTGACCCCCGCTCCACACAGCCCCTTCCACGCCCTCCCAGCGGGGGGCTTCCGCCTGCCCCGAGACGGCTCTCCTCCTTGACGCCCCTTCCGAGGGAGCCCCCCAGCACCCACGGTCCCCTGCCCGCAGCCGTGACCTAATCCCAAGCTTTGCTACGTCAGCACAAATTGCCAGTCCCTCCTCCGTCCCTCCCTAGCCCGGCCCAGTGCCAGGGCCCAGGACACAAGCCCGTCACACACGCACTGTCCCCGGCCCTCACAGAGTCCTCCAGCCCCAGGTGACGAACGGGAACGAGATGCGCTCAGAGCTGGCCAAACGGGCTGTCACCGCACAGGACGTTTCTCTGTCCCCGGAAGCGGCGGAGACACCGCGTCGCCGGGACACGCCGGGACGGCCCCGAGCGTGCAGTGTCACTGTGTGGCTGTGCCGGTGGACGCCTAAGGACTGGAAGGAGGAAGTCACGGGAATGGGCTCAACGTCCCCTTGAGGCACTGAAACCTTCGCTCTCCATCCTTAGTCCTCCGAGGAGGGAGGGAGAGCAGCAGAGGAGGGAAGGGGCGGCTGCCAAGCACAGGGGAGTGGTCTCCCAGGCCTCAAGCACAGGCAGGCTTCAGCCTGTCACGTTACCTTCCTGTCTCAGCGTCTAGTTCTCAGCCGCGTCTGCGGCCCTCATCTCTGGGCACAGACAACGTGTGTGTGTTTCGCCTTCCCACTCCGATTGCACGTTTAACTTATCTGGACTGCGGGATGAATCCAGGTAAAAGTCACTTGTGCCTTAAGGTTCATGAACATGGGAGCAACGGTCTAATCCTGAGCAAAGGGGATGAGAAGACAGGTGGATCTGCCACTGACCGTCTCCGCCCCCTCCACGTGCTGGCCCCCGACCCGGGGCTCAGCGGCAAACCCAGCACAGGATGTACAGCTGGACTGGGGGGATGGGCCCAAGTCCCACACGCATCGATAACGAGAGATATGCATATACATGGCACGTGCAATAAGCATTTGAGTATGTGCAGATTTCTCATCCAGCATCACAATAGAGAACGGCAGATTCAGAAAAGTAAACCCTGGCCTCGGCTCTTCGTGCATCCTCTTCGCCATGGCAACGGAGCGGCAACGTGAGACAGGCTTCTGGTGCACAAATCACAGTTGCCTTGAGGCTGCAGTAATTTCCAAAACGTCCTTGAAAAATACCCATTTATTTTTTGCAACAAAGTGCATGGGCTTTAGCTCTTTGGGCAGGTAATACCCTCTTTCTGCTGACAGCCCTTTATTTGGGATTAGGGAGCGCGGTGGGCACACGACTTAAATACAGGCACTTATTCACAGAGGAAAACAGTTTTGCAAGCTACTAATGTTATATTCTTTGCTGTGATAAGAGCACTTAAGATGCCAGAGAAAATAGTCTATTTGGAAATGACCTGGAAAACGTCCCTTCGCCTGTAATCTTTGCAGGCAGGTGACTGCTTTGTGGCCTGGAGCTGGGGGCCTCGAGCAGGCGCACCCCCTGGCCTGGCACTCGCTCAGGTCTCCCCAGGTCTGGGGTGAGGGCGGTGGGGCGGGGGCCGGCGGCTCTCAGTGCTGCCAAGCATCCGATCGCCTCAGCTGGAAGCGCTGGGAGCCCAGAAGCATCCGGAGTGCAGGCTGACAGGGCTGCTTGTGGCGGGAGGCTGTGGGTGCTCTGTGCTTTCTGGTTCTGCACCTAGGGTGCTGGCACCCTTCTCTATGTAGGGCGGTTCTGCATGCACAAATAGAACAACCTAAAACTAAGCACATTTCTGGGTGCAAGAACATTCCAAGATGGGGGTCTCCCTGGTGGCGCAGTGGGTTAAGCACCGCACTATGAAGCAGACCACAGCCACTGCAGCACGAGTTCGATCCCTGCCGCCGGCCAGGGAGGGGACCCACATGGCGCAGCAGACCTCTCCTGTCACACCTGCTGCCCCCTCAGCAGTGTGTTTCAGTGGATCTGCCTGTTCTGCTCCCCACTCTGTCTCTGGTGTGTCCTCTCACCTCCTGCGACTCTAGCCTCTACCCCAGCTCTTGTGTGCATAAATAAATAAATCTTAAAAAAAAAATCCAACATGGAACCAGTTGGGTCTTAGGATATAAATCTGTGTTTCAAATTCTAGTAGAAATGCTCTTGACAACCAGAGGGAGAGAATAACATTTTCAGATTCCTATCAAAATTCGCTTTCAGAGCACTCTCATTTACTTCTAACAGAAACTTCAAAAGAACGACAACAAAAACCGCTTATTCAATGAAGTAACGAGTTTTTCCCCAACATTGTCAGATTTTTTAAACACCAAATCTGTGTCCCAAGATTGCAAGGCATGTCACTAAAATTTGTATTTGCAAAGCACTCGACCTAGTTATATGCTCATTCCATGTAGAAATCAAAGATGACTACATCATCCTGAGGCCCTCCTCCCGGTAGGCCGGCAGGAGGAGCGCTGGAGGGAAGCTGAGACTTATCGAGTCGTCCCGCAGAACAAGACACACTTTGCAGCTCTGTCCTCTGAGGGCTTGGGTCAGCCCAGAAAGGAGCCATTTTCTCCAGACTCCCTGCTGCCCAAAAGAAAAAAATAAGGATGAACCATTCACAGGCAAATCCTGCAACAAACGGAACCGAGGTCCTTCGGTAAAAAGCAAATTTAAAAATATCAAAGTTTAGCTTTCCCTTTCAATAGTAAGTCTCAAGTCCTTCTTAGAGGCGCTAACAGCATGGAAACCGCCATCTCCCTCCGCCCAGCCATGTCCCCTGCGCTCTTCGGATTTCATATCCCCAGCGGCCTGGGGCACCAGAGGCGCAAGTGGGAGGCGCTGGCGCTGGGGAGGGAGCAGGCGGATCTGTGGCAAACACCAGCAGCAGACATCCAGAGGGGGCAGTAGGGGGGGGGGCTCTGAGCTGAGGGGTCTCCTCCAGGGGCAGGATGATCTGGCTCCCCCCCCCCACCGACAAGCCCCTCCCAGCCTTCCCTGTCCTCAGCGCTTGCCCTACAGGAGAAGGACTGACCTCCCTTCTGATGCCGTCTGTGGTAATGGGGTTGCCAGTGCGCCCTTGTTTTAATTCTTGCTTGAAGATTCCCGAGTCTTAATAGCATGTGGCAGTGAGTTCTCCAGTTTAATTGTGGGACATCTCATTAGCCTCGTCTATCCATCTCAGATACGTTTCTTTTAGGGCTTAGTTCTGTAATCTCTTCAAGCGGCAGCTACCTACCGTGAAGGCAATCTATTACAGGGCAGGGAGAGGAGCACCCCAGAACCCCCAAGCCTGCCCTCTTTGAATGGGTTCTGCCATCCGCCGCATTAAGACAAACACATAAAACCTTTA
>JAGFMF010011648.1:361958-429851 GCA_019455555.1 Galemys pyrenaicus | reverse complement strand
TCCAACCAGTCCAAGACCAAAAAGCAAGCACAGTTTCTTCACATGTCCCTCTGCTCCACGTGCCTTCTCCAGGTCTCCTTGCTGCTCTCCATCTTCCTTTCTTTTCTTCCTTCTCTCTTTGCAGAAAATCTCCTTTTCCTCCTCAGCTCCACCCACTTAGGGCGGAACCAGGATTTTGGAACTTCCCCTTCTCCTGGGACTACCCGTTACACGTCCAGGATTAAGGAATTAGGGCACTCCACTGGCGGGAGCCTGTGCTTCTGTGCCGGAAGACCACTCTGCTGTGCCGCAAGGCCTGGGGCCTTGGCTCTGGCCAGGCCCCGTCATCTGGTTTCCCAGGACTACCCCCTCCCTGCGCCCCCAAGCTTGGCCCTGGGGCAGGCCATGTGGGCTCATGCTCTTTCTTATGTCATCTTCATGTGCTCCCTGCCCAGCCCTCAGGGCCTGGGAGCGACTGCAGACCCCACCTGGATCCAGCTCCCCCAGGCAGAACCCCAGGATTTCCCTGTTCAGGGGTGGCAGTCACCGAAAGCACCACCCCTTAAGGGCACTATTCTTCTTCTCTTTCCTCCCAACAGGTCAGGGTCATTATATTCCTCTTTTCTTCCCTAATACCCAACCGGGTTCAACTTTTTGCAAATCGAGAGCTGACTTGCAGGGGGCGTGTGCTCTGCTTTAAAGACACAAAGAAAGCGGAGCACACCCCAAGGGCCGGGCTCGCTCGTCCCAGGCCCCTCCGCCTGCAGACGAACACCCGCCTCACGGGCAGGCGTGGGCCGCCGGCCAGGAACGGGCCTCAGGGCCCGTGGCGGGCAGCGCCTGCGTGTCCTCTCGTAGCCAGCCACCAACCCAGCTGTCACGGTGCATTACACGAGCTCCTTGTTTCTCTCTGCTTCATGTTTTCTGAAATAAGGAACTTCCCCGAAAGGAATGACGACTTACCCCACACTTTCGCCCAAGCAGCAGCACCTGCTGACGGTTGGCGCGAGGGGCACAAGAACCGGGCCGACCCGCCGCAGCCTGGCCCTCGCCCTAGCCCGGCCTGAGCCGCAGCAGCAGCAAACATCAGACGGTGTCGCCTCGCAACAATGCCATGCCGCACCTGAAGCCCAGCCCAGGCCACGCTGGCGGTACCTGCACGACCCCACGTCACGGTCACTCAGCTGGCAGCGCCCCAGAGGACAACTAATGGGAGGTGCACTGCCCCGGCCTCTGCCGACGCCATTGCTTCTTGTCACCCAAGCACATGTGTTCGATGTTGCCTTCTGAAAAGGAAGTTTCTGTGCCTGGAGACTGGCTCCCCGGGTCAGCTTTTCCCCAGGTCAAATTTTGACTTGACAAGCTCAAAGAACAAAGGCAAAGGAAACTTCAAAATAAAGCCTTCCTGCTTAAAAAAAAGAAATGCATCATTATTTGAAGGCCTCTGGGATGGTGGGTTCCAATTAAATCAACAGGCAGAAGTCAATACACCGCAGGGGCTAAGCAGCCTGTAGGAAGCGGGTGTTTCAGACGTCCGGCTGGAAAGGCAGATGCCAGCGGGCGGGCGGGGCCACTGTGTGGGGGACACTCGCTAGCGGCCGCGGCGTCCAGCGAAGGCCGGGAACTGCGGGGCTGGGAGAGCCGCGGCAACAGCCACCCCAGGCCAGGGCGCCGTCCTCCAAACTCTCCCGCTGCCTCTTGACCCCGCAAGAGCCTAGCAGAAACTGAATCCAGACGCCCGAGCGGCTTCTGATCGGGTTTAAGCACAAACCTGCACGCGGCGCTGCCAGGCCGCCACCGGGGTCAGCGGCTGCAGAGACCACCGGCCCGCAGGGCGGCCCCTGGGGAGGCGTGTCCCACGTGGCACCCACGGGCGCTCGTAAACATGTCTCACGTTCTGACGGCGTCTCCAAAGGGCCACTCGCGCAGACACGGAACATGCGAGCAGGAAGAAGACGCGCTCCGCACCGGCAACGTGCGGGACTCGGCTGCACGCCAGTGCCGGCTTCCCCGGGGACAGCGTCTGAGCACAGAACCCTGCAGCGAAGCCCCTGCCCGGCGGTGCCGGAGCGGAACGCGCGCCCTCCCGGACGCCCCGACCCCTCCGACAGCGCGGCCACACGGCTGGCGCGGCAGCGGATCCGCAGCCGCCGCTGGCCTCTCCCCCTGGCCAGAGGAGCCCGGCAGGGGCGCGGCAGGGGCGCGGCTGGGTCCGGTCTCTTCTGCGCCGCTGCACGTCCCACGACCCGAGTCCTGTGCTGGCAGCGCTGGGCTGGGTCTCGGCTCTCCTGCAGCTGGACAGCGCGGCTGCGGGAGAGCGTCTGCCACTGGCGGCGGGTCTGGGCCTGCCGGCAACTCCAACTCCTTCACCTCCAGCCCCAGCCTCCATCAAGCTGCCATGAGTTCAGCGGCTGCAGATTTCACACGGAGGTGAAGCCACAGTCTCTGCCTTCCTCTGGCTCGTGGCGCTGAGCAGAGGCCCCAAGGACCCCGTGCTGTCGCAGCCGCAGTAGCCCTCCCTCTTCTGACTGGACAGTCCGTGGGGTCTGTGCACGTGTGCATGCATGTACTTGCATGTGCATGTGTGTGTGCGCCGCTGACAGCCACAGCACACATGCAGCTCTCTGACCCCTGGGCTTGCTCCCAGTTCCTCCAGCTCACCTCTGGGGAGCTTGCCCCTTGCTCCCGCCGGCACCCTGAGCCCTCGCTCCTGCCAGGCCACCCTGGCTTCTCCCCGCACTCGGGAGGAGCCGCCTCCTGGGGCTTGTCAGTGGCTGCCCCGGGCCCCGGGCTGTGCATGGCCCCTCCAGGCCCCTCCGCACCCGCACGCCTGCCGCGTCCCAACACTGTCCTTCCACAAATTCCCTTCCTCGCACAGCCCCACGCCCTGCGTCTCCCTCAAGCGTGCCCTGGCTCCCCACCTTGGGCGGCCCCTGCCCAGAGGCCCTCCCTTGCTCTCCCCTCTCCCTGCTCTGCGGCTTGCCCGCCTCCGACCACAGGCTCCATGCCTCCTCGCCAGGGCCCAGCACCCCAGGGCCTGGCCGGCGCTCGGTCCCCGGCGGTCCTTGTCCCGGGGTGAGCGCCAGGCGTCAGGCACCGGGCCTTGGTCTCCCCTCGGAGCAGGCGGCCCCCACCGGTTCTTCCAGGCCCTTCCCTGGGGAAGGAGATCGCCACCTGGCCTGCAGCCCTGGCCGGCTCGCCCCTGGTCAGCGCTGTGCCCCTGAGCCCCTCGCTCGTGCCTGGGGCAGACCTCCAGGACTCGGACCAGAAGAAGAATTCGCAGAAGCTGCAGGAGATGGGCCCAGGTGGCGCCGCTGCCGACCAGGCGCCCGGGACGGCCAGGCCCGGGGGGCTGCTCCGTGGCTCAGCTAGGGTGAGTGGCCCACACCGCTGCCTGCACCCTGATGAACAGGAGCCCCTTTGGGCGCGGGCACTAGGTGATGCACCCACCGCCACAGCGGTGCAGACTCGGGGAGCTCAGCCTGCTCGGCCCACACACCCCACGCCCCGCGGCTGTGCTCATCGAGCCGGTCGAGTGCACCTTGGCATCTGCTGCACGCGCCCACCCCGAGCGCCTCTGCCCGTCACCCCGCAAAGGGAAGGTGCTGTGACAGTCGCTGCTGCAGTAACATGGAGCTGGCAACCCCATAACCTGCCAAGCTCCGCCGCTGCGAAGGATTCAGTTTCCCCTGCAGACGCGTCCAGGAAGCAGATGGATAATCGCTGCTAATCACCTGCCATGATCGCTTGGCTTTTGCTGAGACATGCCAGTGCACTTGGGGGCCAGCTGCAGGGGCTACGGGGAGGGGTGCCAGCAGGGGCCCCAGGGGCAGGCAGCCCACACCCAGAAATCCACCTCCTCCTCCCCTCCCTCCCTCCTTCCCTCCCTCTGTCCCATCTCTCTCTCCCTCCTCCCTGTGTGCCTTCTCTCCCTTATTCCTCCTTCTTCCCCCCACCCCTTCCGCTCCGCATTCATCTATCATTGTGGAGAACAGTACACGTGACCTCGGCCCCCTAGCACACGCTTGCATACGCAACACGGCATTGCTTATCTCTGGCATCTTCACCTCGCACAGCTGAACCTCACACTCACTGCACTGCGGCCCCCACCCCTCCTCCAGCCCCTGGGAATCACCATTCCTACTTCTATGAGCTGAAATTTCCACACCACTCAAAATTATCTAGAGAATCAGCAACTCCCTGTTAAGATTCCAATGACACTTTTTACAGTAAGAGAAAAATTAATCCTAAAACCACAAAAGGTCCTGAACAGCCACAACCACCTTCACACAGATGCACAAAGTTGGAATCATCGCATTTCTTCTTTTCAAATATACTATAAAGACACAGTAATTCAAACAGCACAGTACTGGCATAAAAACACACAGGTCAGTGAAACAGACTAGAGAGACCAGAAATCCCAAGCACACACAGTCAGCTGGTGGTTACCAGGGCTGCCAGGGCCACATATAAATGGGGATCATCCCGTAAATGGTGCTGAGGAGACTGAATGTCTAAGCGTGGTTGCATAAAACCAGATATTCTTTAATGCAAAATAATAAAATTAGGCCTATATCAAACATCACGCACAAAAGTCAACTAAAAACACAGTAGTCTTCAGTGTAAGATGCCAAAATTCAAAATCCCACCAACAAACAGGAGAACCTGAAGCAGCTTCAGCCAAGTCATGCTGGAGCTGACGCTGTGCCTGTGAGGGTGCGACCGCTTCCAACGCGCCGGTGGTCTCCCCCTCCTCACGCCCTCTCCCCGAGACGCCGGGCAGTGCTGTGAAGCGACCAGGGACGCGGCACAGACTGCTCTACACAGAGGCCAAGCAGTACGAAACGTTTGAGGCGAGACAATTGCTGAGTAAACACATCTGCACTTGGCACTGCCACGAAGCCGTGTTCGTGGGTCAAAGCGAGGGCAGGTGAAGGAGACGCAGCTGGGGCTCGAGGACGCAGGACGGCGCTGGCTGCCCTCGGCCCCAGCGCATGCCTTGTTCCACCAACAAGCCTTCCCTGCGCTGGACTCAGCTGAACACTCACCACGCACATGAAGAAAGAACAAGCAGCACTCGCCCCAGAGCATGACACCAGGAGCGGTTGGACAGCACAGGCTCCGGAGCATGGGGTCCCCCAGCTGTAGGGAGCTGGCTGCAGAGGAGGGCAGTGGGGTCCCCGCAGCAGAAACCAGCCAGTCAGCTCAAGATCAGTACGTCTGCAGGACACAGGCCGTGTGAGAGCTGCAGCACGCACGCGTGTGCACACACACGAGCACCCAACTGCTCACACATGCACAAGCACAAACGTCTGCCCCGCCGGCTGGCCGCCCTGAGCCCCACGGCTGCGCTGACGCCGCACGCTGGACCTCTGCAGCCTCTCACAGAAGATCACGGTGCCCCCCGACGCGCCACGGAGTGACCGCCAAGGCCATTCCCAGCTGGTGTCTGCAGAAGGCGCAGACTCGCGACGGCAGGAGCCCTCGTGCACACAGGCGCGCTGCCGGCACACCGCGGCCCACGGGCACCCGCACGTGTCCCCGCCCCTCGGAGCGGCGCGCCTCGCCCGCCCTCGGATAAGGAGGCCGCGGAGGGCATGGACACTGGGGCCGGGGAGGGCGGCAGACGCGAGCTGGCAGAGGGACGGGCCAGACACGGAGCCCTCGCCTGAGACCCTGCTGAGCCGTCTTGGAGACCCCGCGGACAGGGCTGCCGGGCTTTGCTCGGCCTCAGGGAGGCTCGCTGAGGGCTCGCTGGTCAGCGCGTCTGGACCAGGCCGGGGCTCGGGGCCCCCACCCCGGCTGGCGGCCCGTCCCCTCTTGCAGGAGACCCTCCCCAGGGCTCACTTTTCATCTGACTAACTCTGAGACTGTGCGTTAGGGCTCTCAGCAGGGCGATGTGCATCTTAGAGGGGCGCAAAACCCCACGGCAGCGAACGGGGTTTCTCCGCGCATTAAGAACCCCACGGATAGATGAGGATGGAGCCCGCCCGGCCCGCGGAGCGCCTGGAGGAGGAGACGCGAGAGGCCCCGCGACACGGCGGCTCCGCCCGGCCCGGCCTTTCTGGCCCTGCAGCGCTGTGGCCACGGCTCTGCTGGGCACGGGCACTTTCACGGGGACGAGAGGCCCTGGGCAACTTCCAGTTCTCCGGGCGCCGTGGGCTGGGCGCCGAGGCCGCGGCGGGCTGGACAGCTCCGGGCCCGGAAGCACAGCTCCGGGTCCCCACGCAGAGGGGCCGGTGCGGCACGCTTGGCTCCTCACGCTCGCGGGAGGGAACACTGCCTTATTCTCATTTTGGTGTAGAAAGAATCTTGCTCTTCTCTGTGGGCAGACCATCTTTCCCTAAGTCCAGTCTCTCAACTTTCACTCTTTCAATCCCGTCTCTCATCGTTTGCCTATATTTTGCAGGTACAGAAAGCTTCTTTCAAAGAAGAGAAATGTGCTAGATAAAGTCACTATTTCAGGAAAAAAATTCTGAGATAGATTTCAAGTTCATTAAAGACATGAAAAGGACACGCTTCAATTCCTGTGCAGTCTTCTAAGTACTCAGTGGAGACGTCGCAATTCAAAACTGCTTTAGTGCCACAACTTTTTTGTTCTATTATTTTTGATCTACCTGAGAGAATGCAGGAGGCGGTTATACTGTCTCTGTCTGCAGACAGATACTTCACCCTTCAGAAAGAGGAAGCAGGAATTCACCACGTGGGAAGCAAACACGTGGTTCCTATCAGCATCCCACTGTGAAAAACTGTTAAAATTTAAAGTACCAAAACCTACTACATAGAACTACAAGATCGCATCTCAGAAAAACCAGTGCGAAGTCTTGTGCCCCACCAGCCCCCAGCTCTGAGCGCTGCTGCCTTTCCTCGCGGCGACAAGGTGAGAGAGGGAAGCTCTGCTGCCTTCACAGACCGACAGGGACAGGGAGCCAGCGGCTGAGGAGGCTCGACCAGCACACAGCATCAGGACCTCAGCTCTGCTCGTGCACACAGTGGGTCTGTTGGTGCACACAGTGGGTCTGCTGGTGTACACAGTGGGTCTGCTGGTGCACACAGTGGGTCTGCTCGTGCTATAGAAATGTGGTGATTACTTACCATATTGTATATGTCATTTCAGTAATGATAACTTTACATCCCCCTTTCTGGTCTTTATACACATTGCATTGCTCTCTTTCCCTATCGCACCAGACACGACTTGGTCCAATACAGCTCTGAACACAGGTGCTGAGAGGGAAAGACACCCAACTTAGTGCCAATTTGAAGGGGAAATGTTCAGTAATATACCTGCACTGTGTGTGACCTATGGTTGCAGCACAGATGTCAGGTTTACAAATTCTTCTTCTAGCCTCGCTTGTAGAAACATTTTTATCATGAGTGGGTTCATTTTTTTTTAAATGACCTTTCTGCATTTATTGATGCATGTTATTTTTCTACCTCATGTCATTAATGTGTTGACTTTTCTTGAACATTTGCAAATGTTAAACCAACCTTTATTCCTAGCCTAAACTCTCTTCGGTCTATCATCATTTAGATAAGGCTTGATTAGACTTGGAAATATGTTATGAATTTTTGTGTCTAACTCCATGAAAAATCTTGATTTACAGTTTCCTTTCATGGAGATGTCTTTGTGGACTTTTAGAGCGAGGGCATCTCTGGTTTCTAAAGTAAATTCGGGAGCATTCAACAATCACTCTTTAATTCCTGATAAGCCTGTGTATCTTGTTTCTTGAATGTTCGCTGCTAGTAGAACAATTTCTACCAGTGTTTCTTTTAAGGGTTTTGATTACGGAGTCAATTTATTTAACAGCTGTATACGCCTGTGATTTCTATTTCTTTCTGAGATCACTTAAGTGATAATTGAGGAAAGTGGTCAATTCTATTAAACACTCATTTCCATAAAGCTGTTCACAGTCTTACTTCAATTCTCAATCATTGACCACCTTGAGGGTGACACTTATGTCGCTGCCAACATAGGTAAGTTTGATCTTCTTCTTTTGTCTTCTTGGTCAGTCTTGCTAGAATTTTGATCAATTTTACTAAAGTTTTTACAGAATCAATTTTTCCTCTATAATTTGACTACTGTCTTTTCAGATCTCCTGCTAACTTTTCTATTTGTTTTCTTCCAATTACTTTGGTATAATATCTCATTTGGTTTGGCTTATTGGTTTTTCTAATTTCTTAAAGTAGAAAATTAATCTTAGGCAATTCATTTTTAATATGTACATTTCAAATTATACCATTTCCACTATTTTTAGCTACTTTTAGATTTATATGTCCATTATTCTTTAGTTCAAGATATTCATAATTTCTCGTCATTTCATTTTGACCTATAGTTGACTTATAAATGTGGTTTCAAATTTCCAAATACCCGTATCTTTTCTAGCTATATTTTTGTTGTTCATTTCTAACTGGGTTTTGCTATGTTAATGAACAATCACCATTAGTGGTATGAGATAGAACAGCTTCTTCTGTCTTGAGACACTTGTTACAGATTTAGGATTTTAACGAGCTCAAAACTGCACCTGTCACGGGAATCTGTACACACTTCAAATTGGGACTTTTGTCTTTTGAAAAACAGATTTACATATACAAAAACTGAAAACCATATTTCAGTCTTTATACTTTTCGGTGTATTTTACGGTCACATTCATGTGAGGTCTGCAGCAGTGACTATTTCATGTGTTCTTAAAAAGCACATGTAGTCTTCAGTGTAATATAAGTCTATTTAATGCCACGTAGTTAATTTTGTCTTCAGATCTTCCAAGTATTTATAATTTCTTTTGCGCTAATATTAAGAGGGATATTAAAATACCCAAAAATGATTGTGGATTTCTCTATATTTCCTTTAACTTTATTGTTATCTTCCTCTTTATTCTACTTGATACTTATTGTTTTAAAATTTAGTCTGATATTAATAGAGCCACAGTGCACTATTTGGAAGACATATTTTCAACCCCATTGCATTTCAAATGTCTATTGTCCCTTTTCTAATTTCCTTTTGTTAAACTTATTAATAATAAATTTTAGTTTCATTATAGTCATTCTAGCTACTTATCATTACAGTTCTAGAAATCTAAATATCACAGTATCCTCACCTACCTATTAGATCTTTAAGATAGGCCTGATGCCATGTATATCAATCTAATTTCCTTGAAACTGTAAAATTACATCTTCCCCATCTTTTTTTTATTTCATTGCCACATTTTTGCCTCCAAATGTAATAAATCCCCAATACAATGCTATTATTTTTGTTTCAGAGAGCCGACTGTCTCAGGCAGGACGGCATAACTATACCTGTTATCCACTTATTTTCAGGTTTCCTCATGACTGTAGAATGATTTTCCTTCCTGTTCCCTTCCCTTTTATCCTGAAGAACTTTGTTCAGCATTCACTGCAGGGCTCACATGCGCACAGCAAATTCTCTCAAGTTTTAATCTGAATATGAATTATTTCTTCTAACTGGAAGAAAATTTCCCTAGATTAAAAAACAAAGTTTCAAGGTTGTCTTTTCTTCCTCCTGAGATTGTTTCTTGGTCTCCACTGTTCTGGAGGGAAGTCACGCATCGCTTACATCACGTTTCTCTGTATGAGACGTGTCAACTCTCTTTGGCTGCTTTTAAGATTTTTTCTTTTATTCCAACAATGAAACTGTGATATGCCACACTTGCTTATTTTCCTGTCTGCACTGGTTTTGATATATTTATATTTTGTATTTATTATTGGCTTTTTTACTTGACTTTCAAATGTTAACCCAGTAAAACCCCTCACTAGAGAACAAAATGTTTTCTCCGGCTCAGTGTCTTTCTCCACCCCCTGCCCTCTGTTACACACTGCAGACTCGCTTCTTTGGGGTCTTTCTCTGGCAGTGGTGGACCCACTGGCGGGGCTTCTTGTTTGATTTCGCTCTTTGCCATGGGTGAACCTATTTGGGTTTGAACTTAGTCTAGAGCGGGGCTGACGCTAGGGTGGTGCCGGCCCCCTGGGAAGCCGCGTGCGACCTGACTTGACTGCGAGGCCCGGGTGCACGCCCCAGCGGTCTGCAAGCCCATTCAGCCTTTGGCATCCCCTGGGGCCCAGGGAGACACAGGGACCCCACCCCCACCAGGGCCACAGTCTCACTCTGCACACCACACACAGCCCCAACCATGTCCGCAGACCCCAGCGGCTCAGCAGCTTGTCTCTACCCCTCTAGCAGACCAGCAAGCGGTGGTGCCGGGTCCTCTGCAGGGAAGCCCCAGAGTGGACGCGGCAGCCAGACTACCCCACCTGGGCTTCCCTTCTAGGCACGCCACGCCTGCAGTGCCTGCTGCTCTGATCTGGGAGCCGCTGGCTGGGCTGTGCCTCACGCGGCCGTCCTTTGGGTGGGAGGGAAGCGCCCCTGCTGACCTGTCAAGCTGGAAGGGAACATTCTGGTGCCTTTCTTTCACTGGGACTCCCTGGCTGTAACAGTGGCAGGTATTTTCAAGGTTAAGGATAACAAACTGTTCAGAACAAATGATGCTTCACAGTCATCAAACCCAAAGTCACTGAAGACACCAGCAGCTACTAGCACCCACAGGCGAACTGCTACTCCTCAGTAGGAGACACAGCGCCTGCCCACGGCTGCTGACTGTGGCCCTGAGTGGTCTGCCTCACCCCGACGGGGCTTCCCGGAGCAGGGCACACTCGCCCCAGCCCTGCGGGCACCTACACAAACACTCTCGTCTCCACCTGCGCTTCTTATACGCAAGGTTTTGCACTGTAGTCTGCTGTTACTCGGGGAAAAGAAAATACAGAAAACCCATAAACACAGAATTCTCCAGATCATCATTTTTTAATAATTTCAGGGATGTCAATGACATATTAGACATCTCACTAGCTTGTGTCTAGCACCCAGGTGTCTCTCGGGTTGTATGAATGCCTTAATTATTCTTTATCTCCTCTGAAATCACCGTTTTGTTTTTCCCAGAGTAAATACCAATGAACACGTCTTGGCGGGCAGGGGAGGAAACCCCATGTCACACACTGGAGAGAACAGAATAAGGTCACAAACGCCAAAGTACCACCGAGTCTCTGTCCCTCGCTGGAAGGGAGTTCAGTGCACCAGGCAGCATGGCTGCTCTTGAATTTCAATCATTGTTCTTCGCTTTAGACATTAGGTTCTTGTTGTTAACAGCAACTGCCCACCCATAGCATCTGTTTATTCCGTATTGGGGTAGTGATCCCAATTTGGAATGTAATGCTTTCCTGCAGTTTATGCATTGCCATAAGCCATCCATCCAAAAGAATTTATCAAAATCACTATTATTTATCACTTATTGTCAAGTACACCATCACTCACTGCTCTGAAGATCTATTCCAGATGAATAATTCAGACCGTGCCGCAGACACCCCACACAGCTCCTGACTGGCTGGCACGCAGCGACGGCCGTGGTGCGTTTGTCACAGCAGCCAGTCAAGACCCGAGCTTGTGTGAAAAGCACAAAGTCTACAAGGACAAATGAGGAATTTAAGTCAGGACTCTTGGGACGCAAACCAAGGGAGAGACAAAGGATACTCTCAGCCCCATGACCACACACTGCCAGCCAACGCGCGCGGGGGTGCTGCTGCAGGTACCGTCCCGGTGCCCCCGGAAGGAAAGGGAGAAGGTGCAGGGATGTGGACAGCCACCCAGAGGAAGAACAGTGGAGCAGAGTGGAGGAAGGAAGGAACGACATGGAGGGAAACTAACAGCAGCAACTAGAAAATAGCACCAAGTCTTCGCAGGGGACTCAGCTGTCCCTCAGAATGGAGAGCAGCACCAAGATCTTGGGGTTAAGCTCTAGTAGCCACCTGGAATAACTCAAGGGGAAAAGGGGAAGGTTGCTTTGGGCAACAAATCTTAGTAAGACTAAAAGGTCTTAATTCAACCATGAGTCTCAAAATTTCTTCCGTCTTGGCACATGCTGCATGTCTACACTCTACCAGTGGGCTAAAATCTGGAGCCCTGACATAGCCAAGTGTCGATGTGAATGTGGAGCCACAGGAACCCTAGTTTGCTCCTGGAGGGTATGAAGAATTGTCCAGTTACTGTGGAAGACGGTTTGGCAGTTTAGTTACAAAACTAAGCATACTTTACCATACAATCCAGCAATCACACTCCTGGGTATTTATACAAAACAGTTGGATCTTATGTCTACACAAAAACCTGCACACAGATGTTCACAGAAACTTAACTCGTTATTGCCAAAAAATGGAAGTAAACAAGAGTTCCCTTAGTGAATGGGTAAATAAACAGTGGTGCATCAAAGCAACGGAATATTATTCAGCGCCAAAAGAAATGAGCTCTCTCGAGCCGTGAAAAAGATATGGAGGAGTCTTACGCACCTCTTTCTAGGTAAAAGCAGCCCATCTGAAAAGACTGCATATAGGTAGAAAAGACTCCAACTCTATGAGTTTCTGGAAAATGCAAACTATGGCAACTGTAAAAGGTCAGCGGCCGCCAGGGCTCGGGAGCCTGGGCAGGGCTCACTGATGGAGCAGAGAGCGAGAGGGCAGAGACACGACACTGTGGCCCGGCAGTGGGGCCACGCCACTGCTCACGTCATGGAGTGGACAGCACCAAGGGTGGGCACGAAGGCTGTGGACTCTGGTGATGACCCATGCCATGGGGCTCAGTGGCTGAAATGCATGTGCCCTCGGTGACGACGGGAGGCTGTGCACATGGGGCAGGTACACAGCGGACCCCTCCTCTTGCTCTCGGCTCTGCTTTCAAAGGAAAAGTGCCCTAAAGACATAAAATCTATTTTTAAAATGGAGCAGGTTACAATTGTGCTAAACAATACTATGTTAGATTTCTGATAGGTCAAGACATCCTTATTAAAATTTATTTCTGCACACAAGAGCTGGGGTACAGGCCAGAGGTGTGAGGGGGGTGAGAGGATTCCCCAGAGACAAAGTGGGGAGCAGAACAGGCAGATCTACTGAAACCCACTGCTGAGGGGAGCAGCAGGAGGCAGGAGAGGTCTGCTGGGCCCTGGGGGTCCCTCCCTGGCTGGGGATTGAACTCCTGCTGCAGTGGCTGTGGACGCCTCATAGTGTGGTGCTTAACCCCGAGCCCCCAGGGAGGCCCTTCAAGACACCCTTTTCAGGTTCTCTTTGACAAGGTCAAAGTCAGCCTGATTTTCTGCAAAATGCCACCTGACCTGGCATCACGGGGTGACAGCCGGGTCTGCTTCACCGTTCAGCATTCAGGTCCTCCGGAATTCTGAAACTCTTACAGTTGTCTCACTTCCTGTCCTTTTCCATGGATAGGAATAAGCCATGAAAACTGTAAAAGATCAGTTTAAATATCACTTAAGTATCTTCACGTGCATTTTCCATCATATAACATAAAAAGAACTCATACTTTTAATTTAAAGAGTACTGCATTTATTTATCTATTTTTATGCTTCAAGAGCTTCTCTTTCTGCAAAACTCCCTTAAGAAATCAAGAAAATTCATTCTCAGATCCTTATTCCCTGATTAGTTATAATGAACAATGAAAATGTTTCCTGTCTCCCATTAATTTGCGACACTCTAAGTTAGGGTTAACGTAGAAACGGCCTAATCTTCCTGGCGTCGGGTGATTTCACACCGCTTAAATTAGAAAAGGCTCGTGACACTTTCAGCAGAAGGAAAACACACAAGAATCCATAGGAACAGCCCTTGGCTGTTCAGGATCAAACAGGAAGAGAAGTTAGTATTGAGAAGCGGGGATTCTGTTGAGCTGAATGAACAAAGTGCCGCGTGGGCAGGCTGCAGCGCAGCCCCGGCCAGAGCAACCCCAGGGCAGCAGGAGACGCCCGCGACGCCCGCTGCTGTCCACGGTGGCGCTGTGGAGGACCTCCCACTCCTCTGCTCCTTCCCTGTCGCCCGGGTGGTATTTCTCTCGCGGGGCCGGGGCCGGCCCTTTGTGCTCTCCCACAGCTGACTCGCCAGCTCCAGAGGCCCTCTGTGCCCGTGGTAAAAGTCCACATCTGCTGAGAGCTCGTCTTTCCTCCGAAGCAGGAACCCTTCACACAGCCTCGCTCTCCCGCACCTCCCGGGGGCCACCAGCTCCCCAGGGCCGCGAACACCCCCACACCTCCCCAGGGCCCTGCGCCACCACGCCCAGTGCCTGACACACTACCGTGCTGACACCCGTCCGCTGACGGCTCTGTCCACCGCGTGTGAAGGCGACAGATTTCTCAGTGCCGGCGAGACGTCGCACTTCACAATGCAGCAGATAAATTATCACTCGTCAGAGAAGAGCAGGTTTCCCCAGAAGAAAACTGCTAACAGTTTGCAAGAAGAAGTTCAGCGGCAAGCCCAAAAGTCTGTGCAGCTCGACGCCGGCGAGGCCCGTGGGAGCCGGTGGTCCCTGCGTGGGACTCGCCCGCCCGGCAGCCGAGGGGCTGGCCCTGCGGACACCAGGTGGACCGCAGTGAACAAGAGCTGACTCCTGCACTCACCAGGAGGAGCCACTCCGCAGGAGCTCTGACGGGCGCTGTGGGCGTTTTGCATAAATCTATATCCACTGACAAAATTAAACTAGTAATTATACAAAACTTCCAATAAAGCATCGGGTGGCCTTGAGGTGAATTCACTACAGGGAAAGCTAACACCAAACTTAGAAAGACTTTTTTACTTAATAAGGGAGTTGGGCTTCAGTTGAGAGTAGTGAGGGGCTTGGGATTGGTGTCTATAAATAAGTAGCGACCTTCGCAGTGAGGGCGCGGTGGGATTCAGACTCCAGCGCGAGCCGCTCGGTCTGGGGCGAGCCAGCGGCGGGCTGCGGGGCGGTCACGCGGTTGTTCCTACCGCTAGAAACGGAGGCTCTGCTTAGGGCAGACGTGTGCCGGGCAGCGAGTGCGGATGACTCACAGGCGTCAGGCTCACGCCGAGAAGAGCGTGATGTCTAGGAAGCTACTGTTGAACTACCCTCTCCCCACCGAATGGTCTAACAATCGCGTGTCAGTAATCTAGGTAGTTGCCACATTTATCCACCTACCCCATTCTCTCTGCTTTTTTTTTTTTTTTTGGCATGTTCCTGGGATTTAGTTGCTGCTCTTTTTGTCCTGTTGGGATGTCTCCTGTGGCCTCCCAGATGGGATTCTCAGTCTTTCTGCATGTGCATTTATATGTTGGTATTACATCTGCTGTGCACTTATTTCAAGCTTTGTGTTTTCTAGATTAAAAATCAGCTGTGAAGACTTCCACTGGTTCTGCTGGTGACTGTGCCTTCACTTCTGATTGAGCTATGAATGTCCCTCTTCGCACTGCTTTAGCTGCGTATCTCATCAGGTTGAGATGTCATGCTCTTATACCTATGACTTTCAAAACATCTCTCACTTTTCCTGTTCTTTCTTAACCTCTGAGTTACTTTGAAGGTCATTGTCGAATCCTCAAATACTTAGGACTCTCCTAATTAAGTTCTGTTAGGAGATGAATTGAGAATCCTATCACCGAATCCTCAGAAGGACTGTATCTGGAAACATGTCTTTAAAGAGGTAGTAAGTTTAAAATGAAGATATTGGGGTGAGCCCAATGAGGAGGAAATTTGGACACAGTCAGGTAGGGAGGGGAGACCATGTGAGGACACAGAGAGGAGATGGCCATCCCCGAGTCAGAGACCCCGAAGAAGAAACCAACCTAATCACAGATTTCTGGCCTCCAGAGCTTAAGAAAACAAACTTAGACTGTTTAAGTCAGCCAGCCTGTGGCGCTGTTAGTTACTGTTTCTTACTTAAGTCCATGGTGATCTGTATATATATTTTATAGGACTTAAAGTCTTTGAAATTTATTGAAATTAAATTTACTGCCCAGCATAGGCTCTATATTGGTTTATTGCCTCATGTACCCTTAAAAAGTATGTCTATCTATTAATTGGATTAACAATGCAATGCAAATCTACAAACTTATTTTTCAGTTTCCATGTTTGATCACTAATAAATGAGTATTAAGTCTTCAACTTTGATAGTGGATTTTTCTTCCCTTGTCAGGCAAGCTGTTTTATTTTGCCCATGCACACAGCTACATTAATTTGTATGTCCTAAATGGTAGTGTTACAGCCACAGCAATGTAAACTCCTCAGTGTCATTGCTATACATCATTTTTATCCCTCAGAGTGGTGCACATATGCCTGAATTTGCATAAAAATCAATCCTCACCTATGACTGTATGCAATTATGCATAATATTTTAGAAACTGCACTGTGATTCTCCTTTATAGAAAAGCTTTTCCCCATCTCAGACTTAAACTTGCAAAGCTAGATTTAATTATAGGCCAGTGCCTGGACTCTCTTTACTGCCATCTGGAAAAAATTATTCAGATCATGAATCCCTGAGGCTAATGAGAGACTGAATACCAACTGACCAGTGAGTGCAGAATCCCTGAGTGACTGGGGCCCTGTATCTCTGAAGTTCCAGGCTCACAAACGAGCGAGCCTGTGCCTCTGATGCAGCAAGGCTGCTAATGAAGTCCATTCCAGACACCGGACCCCTGAGGAGAGGAGGAGGAGTGAGACACAGATAAGAGCAAACATATTTCTGTGTTCACAAGAATAAAAAGGCTCAGAAAAGAGGTGGTTGGTATTTGAGTTAATGACTTATGAGGAATCGCTAAGAGGAGAAACTTTATATAAAAGCAGGGATGAATACGTCTGTTCTAAAGAGATAGGCATTAAAAGTTTGCATTTAAAGTTGAGATTGTCAAAGTCACTTTTTCACATCAGGCCTTAGCTAAATACTCTTTCAAGATCTACTTACTTCATCATCTTTCCCCACATATTCTATATTTAATACTAAACTAACAAACTCTGATAACAGATTTTGTGGGTTCAGTGAGGGCTTTTTTCGATAAGCAAAGTTTTTCAATAGAAAAGAAATGTTCTTTACCTTTGAAAAATGATTTTTATAGATCCTGTTTGTGTCAGTACCTAATACATTTTGGCTGTGGTTCTGAAAACGTGTTCTGAGATTTTGAAGATGTGCACACGCAGTGTTTTTCAAATGAATAAGGTGTGTTCATAAGTTACATAAGACGGCGACATGACATAGTCACAGTCATTGACATTTGGGGAGGGAAACATGGCCATCTTTCAGAGTGATCAGGAATGTCAAAAGGGAACTCCAGTGGGAGTGGTCCTTCAACGACGTGACTGCAAGTTGTATTGTGGGGGAACACTGCAAGAAGGAAATACGAAGGAGAAAGAGCACATATGAGAAAGAGCACAAAGAAGGAAACTGAGCTCATTAAAAGTTCAGTTGCATTTGAGCATGAAGCCAAAGACCGATGAATGCCTAGCACTTAAAGACCGACTGAAGTAGAGAATATCTTGAAAGACTAAGAAACTAAACATCGTAAGTAAAGTAGGTTTGATCATGGGGGGGGGGGGGGTGCTCTCCAGGAACGACTCACCTGGCACCTACTACGAAGTCACAGTGCGGCTGCAGCTCAGAGGTCTCGCCTGCAGGACTAGTCAGAGTGGCATGCGCCAGTGTCTGCCAGGCGGTACTGCCATAACAAACGATCCCCAGTCTCTGTGTCTTAAAATAAGAAGTTGATTTCTCACAGCCGGCTCTTCTCCAGTCAGGAGCACTTCTTGTGGAAGGAGGACAAGCACACCCTTCCTGCTCAGATGCAGCGCACACCCCTTCTGATGCAAGTCCGCCCTGGCCCAGAGCAGTGGCCACCACTGCACTCCCACCACTTGACACTGGCCACGGCAATATGGTTTTCCTCAGCAATAAATCTGAGCATCAGAAGTAGTACCCGTGCTACTTCTGGGCTCAGAATAATCTAATTGTTACTGCAGGACGGTGCCCTTCTCCCCTTGCACAGTTTTCTACCACTCCACATTGGATAGTACCTTAAGAAAGAAACACAAGGTTGTCTTAAGCACTAGGATTTGTTGCCAGGCATCATAAACCTTCTGTAAGCAACTCTGAAGCTACATCGTCACACCAAGTATCTCAGCCATACTAGTAAGAAGCGAGTGAGAGCTCCCACCCAGGCCCCCTGGACATCAGAGGCCAAGCTCACTCCACACCCTTCCCTTCGTGTGTGAGTCAACAGCCGTTAAAGCGGTAGCGCCGTGCAGATGGGCACGGAGCCTGCGCGTAGCAGCCCTGTGCGCCAGCGAGCGTCTTCATTCAGGAGGAATAGAGGCTCAGCAGGCAGGATCAATAACCAGACCACAGAATTGACGGGAAAGTCAAAGCTGGCTTGAGGTCTTAATGTTGAGAGAATGCTAGCAAAATTAAGAGAAACAAGGGAAGCAATCAAGCTCAGGTTTGGGAGGGGAGAGCGCGAGCTCTGGAATCAATAGCTGAGGGTCACGCGTGAAGACAGCTGAGACAGCGCAGCTGCGGCAGGAGCCCGGAAGGGCGTCGGCACCCGCAGGCCGCTCACACTGGGGTGCCCGGCGAGCCGGCCGCAGAGGACCAGCCGGAACGGGAAGAGCAGCGCAGCCGCAAGGGCGGTGGGGCAACCAGAAAGGCGGTGCTGCTGGACAGGCACCCGCACGCACAGGTGCCGCGAGCGCAGGCGGGGCGCGCGCCTTCAGCGTCCGGCGCAAAGCTGCTGGAGAGCGCAGTGCCGGGCTGGGCGCTCACCTGTGACCCCGCCCTGCCTTTGCCAGCAGCCGCCCCGGTCTCAGAGGCGGGCGAGAGAGAGGGTCGACTCATCCAATAAAGCCAAGAAGAGGGTCAGACATCTGCGGTCACGCTCACTGCATTTGCGAGCCAGAGCCGAGGCTGCGCCTTCGAGTCGTTATGGAGAAAAGAGACTCGTTTTCAGGAGACCGTAAGACCGAGAAGCCACTTCCCTGGAAGCAGCACAACCTACCAGTTTGCATAATAATAATTCGCTCCTATGAGTCTTTCCCCAAACCCCGTCTGGTGACAAACAGCGCTGCGGTGACAGGCAGCGAAGCGCCACCGTGCTCCCAGCTCTGCCGCGGCGGGGCCTCAGCACACACCCAGCAGGAGGGGAGGCCAGAGCAGGCACGCACTGACAGCGGGGACAACATCTGCCTTCGAGCGCCCGCGCGTTGCTTTGGGGTTAGTGTATTTCTTGTTGCAAGGATAGAAGAGAGGGAGGGCAGGGAAGGGAGGAAGGGACAGAGGTGGGTTTAGGTCTGCAGGAGGGGGCTGAGGGAGGGGGCTCACTGGCTAGGCAGATCCAGAACCAGCTAAGTCAGGAGTCAGGAGCGGGTGAGGTGGGCCACGTGCAAAGCGGAGCGTTGGTCTCAGGAAAAGAGGGTGATGGGTTCTCTGCCCGAAGCAGTGCGTACAGTCGGCTCCCCAGCGCCGCTGCAGACAGAGAGAGGCGGGAGCAGCACAAGCCCCATGAACCCACTGCTCGCCCAAGCGCAGCCAGCGCCTCCTGACTGCTGTGGAACCGCAGAAACTCAGCCCTGCCCTGAGCACAAAGCGAAATTACAGCAGCGCTTGGAAAGGCCTCTGGGAGGTGGGACTCTAAAGCATTATGGGAGTTGCTACTTTTAGTAGCCAATCTATGATTTCTGGCCCACAAACAGAGCACCTGTTCCATTTTTCTTTCCATCTTCGTGATTTGCTTCTAGAGTTCCCCCCTCTGGTACTGCTCTATCTCAGAACAAAGCCAGAAAAAATTTAACTGGGTTCCAAAATAAGCGAGGAAATAATCCCGTGATGTCCCGGTGCCCGCGCCGGCGCGCCTCTCTGCTCCGCAGCGGCGAACCGTGTAATTTGGGGGGAGGGGGCGGATTACATTGTGATTATGATAACAGCTGAACGCCTAGATGCCCAAAATAGCCCGTTTGGTCTGTAGCAGGTGCCACCTTTAACCTAGCGAGCCCCTGCTCCTGCGTGGTGGCGGGCTGAGCCCGAATAGCACCAGCTCGCCCTAGCGGCTCCTTTTAATGCGATCCGAGGCAGGAGCAATCTCACGCAGAAAGATTAGAGGAGGCCCTTGGAAACGGCTCAAAGCTACTTATTAAAGGAAGCAGCAGAGATAATTAAAAGTAATTTTGCCAAACTCCAAAAGAGCACTGAACAAAACACGAAGGTGCAGGAGCAAATCAAATCCTGCCGGTAGCACAGACCAGGCAGCGACTGCAAAGAACGAGCGAATTCTTCAATGGGCCTGGGGCGTAAGTCAGCCGGAGCGACAGCTTTCTAAACAGAAGTCGTGGCTCCAGCAGATCTCTCCCTGCGGAGAGGTGGTCAAGGGCGCACGGGAGGGAGGGGCAGAAAGCACCCACGGACATTCACTGACGACACCCAAAAGAACCGAGGGCAGCGGCCATGTGCTGCCCATAGAAAACGGACAGCGAGGCCTAAAATTCACATCAGAACGACCAGGAGACTGGAAGCGCCAGCCAGCGACCACAGGCCCACTCGTGTGACTGCACCGCCCGCTGGGGACACGCACCGGCCGGGGAGACAAGGCGGCAGCGCGGAGGGGTGCAGCGCGAGCACCCCGACAGGGCGCCCCACATCTGCGAAGACTGGAGCCGCCCGTGCGCGAACCACCCACACTCCCAGGGCCCTCCCCACGAGAAGCCCCAGAGCGGTCAGTGCACGCCCTGGTGACCGAGCCCTGCGCTCGGCCCTCGCCCTGACTGAGCTCCCCCTGCGCTTGGCCCTCGCCCTGACTGAGCCCCGGCTCCTCGGCGCCGCCCGTGCAGCGAAGCACACAAGTGCGCGCCATCTCGGTGGCCCAGCAGGCACCTCGTCAGCGCAGGATGCTGCTGGGGGAGCGCACACCCGCTTCCGCGGCTCTGGAGGCTGCAGTCCGGGTCAAGGCAGAGCCGGAGTCTGGAGACCCGCTGCACGGCCGCCTCACTGCGCCCGTGTCACGCCCTGGAAGGGAGGGGCAGCTCCGGGCTCCACCCAGGGCACTAAGCCCGTTCGCCAGGGCTCTGCCACCGGACCCACCCTCCCCCAGGCCCACCCTAAACCATCGCCCGGGAGCTGGGTTTCAGCGCAGGAGCTGGGGACGGGAGAGCCCAGAGACCCGGTGCTTTCTGTCAGGCACACCAGTCACTTGGCCTTCCCAAAGCGGGGCGTAGCATGAGAAGGGCCGGGTGTTTGAATCTGCGCGGGATGTAGGTTCAAACCTCTAGAACAGATACTCTCCCACCCCTTCCAAGCTCCCCAACAAGCCTCCCCCATGCTCTGCTGCCCGCCAACCTCCCCTCCCCAGGCCTCCATTGTGCAATGAGATGTTAAAGAGGTCATCATTGGTTGCATTTTGTGAAAGACAAAAATTGTGACCTTGGTGTCAAAGGAGCACCCCAGTTTACACCGGGGTGCAGCCTTTCGGGCAGGGCGTGAGGAGCGCTGGCTGCGGACAGGGGCAGACGGGGCGTTTCTGAGCAGCTGCCCCACAGGCCGAGCCCCAGGGCCTCTCCGGAGAGACCCGAGCTGCAGGGGCCCGCAACCGCTCCCCAAGTGCAGCAGGACGCACCCCCGAGGGGAGGGCGAAGGCAGCGCGGCCCTCGCAGGCCTATGAGCAGTGGCAGCCCGCAGCCCGCAGTCCGCAGCACGCAGGTCCGGTCCTGGGTCTGTCCAGTCCCCTCCGCACGAGCAGCCGTCTTCTAGGCGCCGCTCCCCGCCCACGCGGTTCCTTCCTCTCCTGCCTGTGTCTGAGACCCAGTCTGTCTCCGAAGCAGCAAACCAGGACGCGAGATGCCCGAGGAAAGAGTCCACACTGCAAATTCAGCTCTGGGAATCGTCCTCAGAGGAAGAATCAACAACTCTACGTGCCCCAAATGGGTAGTTTCTGATACAGATCTCAGCAGCGTGCTGCCAAGTCTCATTATAGAAGCAGGAAATTGGGCCGTCACGCCCGAGGAGCCAGCGCGCCGCACTCCGCTGGGCGAGGCGGCAACTGGGTCTTCCAGAGGCCTCCGGGCGCCCTCCGCGCCTGCACGCTCAGCTTGGCCGGGCAGCCTGCCGTGCCCAGCTGACGCGGGTTTGCTGCTCGGCCTCTGCACCTCAGGCCCAGAGCGCTCCCAGGAACCGACTCTGTGGCAGAAACCTGGGTCCAACCCACCGGGAGAAGCATCCAGCTGACCCACCGGCAGCCCCCCCGCGGAGCCCACCGTGAGGACCACCCAGATCGGCGCTGGAAAGGCCAGGCCGTGCTCAGCCTGCGTGCTGGCCGCTTGCTGCACGTCTGCCAAGAGTAAGAGCTGCCTGGTGCAGAGGTGGATCTGGGAGTGCAGAGCACCAGACGGGGAGAGGGGCACCGTGGCTGAGCTCATCCCACTCACCGTGGAGAGGGGGACAGGCCCCCCCACCCTCGTGTCCAGAAACGTCCACCCGCCAGGGCTTCCATCTGCAGCTCCTTATTCTGGGGCAGCAGGGATGGGAGGGGGGATTCCTGGCAGGTCGCCCTCTCCTGACATGATGCCTTTAAGCCGCCGTCCACAGGGCCTCCGCCTCTTGGCAGTGCCCTGCGTGTAGGACGGGGCAGAGGCCTCCGAGATTCTTAGGTGGTTTGCTGAAGACCCAGAGCACTGAGCGTGTCTTCTACGCTCCATGCCCATGAGTGATGCAGAGACAAGTCCAGAACACTCAGCTGGCTGATTTCAAACACTGCTCCGGTAGTGGGTCCGGACTTCTAGTGGAACCCACACAGCCATCTGTCTTGTGCATCAGTTTCTTAAAAGTTCTGAAGATCCCCTTCGCGATGCTCATCCAGTCTGCAGCCGTGAACAACGACCGTGTGACGAAGCCAGACTCTCAAAGGCAATGAGCGCCGTGGAAGAGACAGCTCGGGGCGGGGGATGCTCAGAGGTCCCCAGCACCAGGCGCAGGGCCGCCCTGGCCACCCTTTCTCCCTTCTCGCAGGAACCACACAGCTGCCGTCAGCAAAGAAGCCCCAAAGCACACAAATAATCACACCCAATGGGACAGGAAGTGTCTAGATCCAGCAGTGAGCTGGCATCAGGCCATCAAATTAAATTTTGGAAAATCATTAAGTTGCTTAATGCTTCAAAAGGTCAATTTGCAGTTGGCATTTTGACAGCTGCCAGGGGTGCAGTGACGCAGGGTGGGCCGGCAGGGGTCGGCCCATGGAGGGCCCGCGCTGGCGCGAAGGGGGAGCCCTACCCACTCCAGCTGCTCTGTGTGTCCCCCTACCCCCACCCCACTTGGGGCTTGGGTCGGATATGAAGTCAGGGTGACCCTGGGAGAGCCCCTGAGCGCTGCAGCTGGCCTCTCGCTCCCGCTCCAGGACCCAGCTCAGCGACATTCCTCCGGCCTCCCTCACGCTGCGGGCATGGTGCTGTGCCTGCTGCGCTGTGAATCCGTGCCCTAAACCAGCCTGACACTGGAAGAGCCGTAAAGGAAGATACTGCAGCTCGAGCAAGCTAGGGGGAGGGCCAAAGCAGAATGTGACAGAACTAAGGATCCACACAAAGCTTTTCCCGCCAGGGCTGAGAGTCCCAAGAGGTGAGGCTGCAGGGCAGGCCCCAGCACAGGGCAGGAGCAGGCCCCAATGCAAGGCAGGAGCAGGCCCCCATGCAGGGCAGGAGCAGGCCCCCATGCAGGGCAGGCCCCCATGCAGGCCAGGGGTAGGCCCCCATGCAGGCCAGGGGTAGGCCCCCATGCAGGCCAGGCCCCAGCGCAGGCCAGGAGCAGGCCCCAGTGCAGGCAGGCCCAGCGCGGGGGCAGGCGCTGAGCTGTGAAGACAGGCTGGAGCCCCAGACTGCTGCAGTCCTCACCACGTGTGAACGAAACTGTCCCGTCCCACCCACTGTGGCTAAGGATGTCGCCCAGAAGGACCAAGGAGAGCTGCCCCAAAAGCTGAAAGAAAATCCGCATTTCTTATGAAACACGCATTTCTTATGAAACACGAACCAGAGCCGAGTGCTATTTCACACACATGAATAGTAAGAAAATTTATCTCGTTCAGAGAAGAACGAAATAGGAGAACTATCCCTAACCGGGTTTCAGAGTAGATTAAATCTATTTATTTTGCTCTTTGGTCGTAAAGTAACGACTTCGATTCAATTCCCACCGCGTCACTACATCTTCTCCAAGGAACCACCGGCACCATCGTCATAACCCAAACCCTAAATAAATGTAAGAATTCAAGAAAGCCGGGGAAAATAACGCCAGAATGAATATGTGTTTGTGTATACAAAGTGACCACATTATAATAATTTTCATCCCGCTGAAGTTCATAATTCACAACACGAAGTACCCCATTGCTTAGCGCAAATGAGTATGCAGTACCTCATCTATATTTTAAGGCGCGGTGGAGAGAAAAAACGCAGATCTGTCTTCCGCTTTACAGCTCCCGGCTAAAGAAAATGAAGAAGAGAGCAGCTCCCTGCTCCCGCTGCCTCTGGGCCCCCTTCCACCCTGGCGTCAAACCGCCCCAGAAAAGCAACTTGACTCTGAGTTAGAGCTCAGAGACGCGGCCTCGGACGGCGCGACAGAACAGCCTGTTCGGAGCGTGGGGTGCGCTCGTGGACCGTGGGGACCCCGTCCTCACAGGACGGCCTGCTGCACGCAGCGGCTCCGCGTCCCGGCCACGGCGCCCAGGAAGCGGCCGCAGGCTCACCTCGCCAGAGCACAGGCCGGGGCTCGCGGTGCCGCGCCGGCCGCGTCCCCACGTGTCACCGTAAAGAAGGGGTCACCTCAGGCTGGGGGACAAAGTGAGAGGAGACCGGAGCTGTGACGGCCCCTGCCCCCAGGTGGGCCCGGGTCGGAGCAGAGACGGCCGGCACCAGGCCCAGCGGCACCTCTCGGCCGGGCTGCAGCTCCCGCCCCTCCCTCCGGCCGCCGTCCACCCTCGCCCAGAGGGCCCTTCAGCCGCGAGTCGCGCCTGGCTCGTCTGAGCTGAGACCCGCTGCACACCAGACGGAGCCAGCCCCGTCGGGTCGGAACCGTGGCCGGTCCGTGGTGGTCGGAGCTGCGTCCTCACCCCCAGGAGACGCACGTCCGCATGGCCGGCCGGCCTGAGGGCGCGCGGGGTCGTGCAGTTAGCAGCTGCCGCGGTCTCTGCGCCGGGAACGCGAGCCGGACCCCTCCCTGCGAGGACCCCGCGCAGCAGCTGGTCTGGCCCATCGGCCCAGGCTCTCCGCGGGGGCGGCGGCTGCACGGTGGGTTGAGACGGGTGGGAGAAGCGCCCCTAGGGGACGCGAGCCGGGCTTCCCCTCACCCGGCTCCGCACCCGGGGTCCTCCCGGCTGCCCCCCACGCCCGCACGTGCAAACACGGCTGCGGCTGAGCAAGGGCGGCGGGGCGGCCGCCTGGACGAGCAGCGGCTGCTGAGGGAACAAGGCGAGTCAGAGCAGCCCGTGCAGCTTCAGCGGAAGTGAAGAGGAAAGAGAAGGAAGCCTAGGAACAGGCCAGGGGCAGAGAGGCTGTGCAGGCCAGGGAGGAATGCAAGGGCCTGGCAAGGACTCAGTCTTCTGACACTAATAACGAATGGGCGCTTCCGGGGCCCCACACAGGCAGCTTCAGCTCCGGGTTGAGGCCCCGTTCCTGGCGGTTGGTGCCATCTTTGATTTCATTGTCTCAACACAGTGATCCCTGCGGAGGGAGGTCGCGGGCCCCATGGGGCCGGGCAGAGTCAAAACCCAGGGTGAGTCCCATCTCCATCCCGTTTCAAGGGTCTTCCCTTCTCAAGGCGTTCCTAGGCGGTGCTCTGCACCCTCGGCCTCAGCGCCTTTCACTCCTGGAAGGTTAAACGCACGTGAAGGCAGCACTTTCCACAGGCACAAGAAGTAACCGAAGAGCGATGAGTGAACATATAAATGACTCATAGGCTGATTTAGAAATTCCCCTAGTTCTCGCATCATATTTTTGATATCAATAAATGTCAAATTATTTAAATACCCTGTTGTATTCCTACAATGGAATTAAAATGCCTGGCACGGTTACGCTTCATGATGTAAGCAGAATAAGACTGAGATTCAGTGGTGTTTGATCTGCACCCAAGAAGCAATGAATGGAGGCGGTCTCGGGGGGAGTGGGGGCTTGGCAGCTGCACCTGGGGGGGGGGCGCTGAGGGGAACAGAGGCCACACCCGGGGAGCCAGTCCACCAGTGACCACTGTGGCGGCCAGAAAAACCTCAGTTGAGGTCGTGGAGAAGAGCGAGGCGGAGCTCGAGAGAAAACGGCCTGGGATTAATTCCTCCCCTTTCCCTCATTCCTGCACTGCATCAGGAGATGAAAAATGCATCCCCTAAGTAACCCTGTTCCCACCTTTCTGCTCTCAGTGAACTGGCATTAACGGCTACACAGACGCAGATGACTTGGACAGGAGCAGGTGGGGGAGGAGGAAAGAACTTTCCAGTTTCTTTCCAGAGACTCGGTTCGCTGGTAGAAGAGGGAGCCGGCCCACAAAGGCGTGACCCGTCAGAGGACGAGGCTCCGGAGGAGCAGCGCTGGGTAGATGGAGTGATGGGCTCTAAGCCCCCTGCCCCCACACACATACACACCCCAAGAGAATTCTGCACTGACATCCTTGACTCGGGGCAAACGGACCCACTTCCCAGCCCCCCGACTTCGGCTCTGACCACAGGACACCCAGAGGTCCAGGAGTCATGGCTGATGCCACCCGAGGTCGAGCCGCTGCCCTGCAGCCCAGCTGAGGGCCAGGACGGGACGAGCGCCAGGTGCAGCCTGGTGTGTGGCTGGAGCTGGACGCCCTCCGGACGCCACCAGCGCCACGCCTCGGTGAGACCCCTGGCGGGCCAGGCTTCATGCTGGCCGTGCGCCAGAAGGGGGTGCGGCAGGGGTCAGACCCAGCATATGTGGACTGGACATGAGATTGGCTTTGGGACTTAGCGATGTGAGCTGAGGCACCTGTTGTTACAAACTGGGGAAATGGTGATTATTTATCTGAGTTCTGCAGTGAAAAAAATATCGGTAAAACAACTTTGATCACCGAAAGGCGAGAACAGGACTCAGTGAATACACGGCGCTCCAGGAACCTGGTGCCCCTACAGAGGGGCGCGTGGGGGCACAGGAGCATGGGGGCTTGGGCGCTGGGGGTGCCCGCGCCCCTCTGAAGGGCCTGAGCCTTCATCTCTGCACCACATCCCATGCTCCAAAGCACCGTACCTTGAGAAAAAGACGATACAAGAACAGTCCCGTGGCACAGAGTTTCAAGGATGAGTTTTAGGGGAGCTACTCGGTACGGTTGCATTTGATGATTTCTGCAGAAATAAGATGGTCTCAGTGAAGACGTCACCTTGCAAACTGAGAAAGAGAGAACCCAGACAGTCCACGACCCTGAGGCTGAACTACAGACTGATTCTCAGCACATCAAAGTTGTGATCACTAAGATGCAGTTTCAAGGTGAAGACCCGCAGCCGCCGTCGTCAGGGCACACTGAGACGGTGAGGGGGCGAGGGCCGCCCCGAAGAGCCCTAAGCACAGCGAAAGCACGTCCAGGGAGCCCCAGGACAGTCTCAGGATGCTCAGTACGCGGAAGTCCCCTCACTAAGTGTAGAGAAAGAGCATGCCCGCCATGTGGTTATTCTTGCACCCACACTGTGATCTAGTGAGCTGGCCACCCACCCGCGCACCCACCCGTGCGCCCATCCTTGTCAGTCCATTTATCCAGCACATGTGTGTACATAAACGCACGGTATGCGTGCATTGGTGATATAAAATACCTTCTTCATACCCTTATACTTCTGATACGGATAGGGAAATACACAGCCCTGTTCACTGCTGGCTTTAGCTTTTGGGGATATATTTGGGTGCACACATTATTGATGTTTCTGACACCGAAATAATACAGGGGGATTTTACAATGAAAACATGTCATCTTCTGGGTATTTCTACATGGACGTAATAAGCTCCTATTTAGCAATCACCACGTAATTAAATTTTGTCATAAAAACACACTGGAATTCAAGATGTTAATTTACTTGAGTTTTCCTGGTTCGTGGTGGGTATTTATTTTAAAACTACTAATCACCAAATGGCATAGACACAGACAGTGTTTCAGAACCCCTAAACTACTGCGGGCGGCCCAGGAGACGAGGCGCACGGGGCGTCCACGGCTCTCAAGTCGACGGGGCTTCGGCGAGCAGGAAAGGAGCAGTGCTCGCTCAGACGCAACTGCACGTACCCACAGGTGCGTGAGCCCACGTCACACAAAGCCAACCCTAACCAAGCGCGAAAGCGCTGCGTGGCTCGCTGCCCGGAGGACACACCGGCATCCGTGGCCCGGGAGCACCTGATGAAACACCGAACTCTCCAAACACGCGGAAGCTGCTCCGACCTTGAGTTACACAAGCTAATGCAGAACGTCAGGAAGGGCACCACGGTCCTCAGAAGTGGGACGGGGGTTGCTGGTCTGAGTGAACAGCACGCCCTCACAAGGGCCTCCGCCGCATCCCGGGCGTAATCGCCTGGAAGAAAGGATGTCCCGGCACCGGTGCAAGGGAGCAGGTGAAGGACTCATTTCAGCTGCCTGCGGCTAAGGACGGCACAGAGATGGAGGCTGAAATGATTTTCCATATTTAAAGAGGGTCTTGGGGCGCCACAATTTCAGCCGCTGCGGGAAGAATTTGCTGATGCACCGTTCCCTCCAGGGTCACGTATTGTGACAGAAAATCCATTTGGTTCGCTTTTAGATGAAATGAAAGAAATGGATTTTCATTCCTGATTGAAGAACTGTTGCCATTCACCCAGACTCCCCACATCTCAACCACAACCACACAAAGATAGCCCACAATTGCCAAGGTGGAACTGTTTAATAGGAAAGGTATCTATAGCAACACATTGTAAATCACCTGTGATTAACTTTCCACCCCCCCGGAACCCTATCATATTATCTGTAAGTTGACACGTTGCTAGAATTCCTGGAGATGGAAATGTTACTATAAGCAAAACAACTAGACAGAAGGGTAGTCTCTTTCACTTAAGAGAACATATGCGCACACACAAACGTGCTCAGTCTACTGTATTTTTTTGGAGCTAAATTTCCAATCACAATCATTCATTTTAGAAACAAGAATAAGAGGTAATTGTTACTTTTATTTATTTGTTTGTTTCTTGCATTCTTTTCCTGGCACTTACTATTTTTTTCCAGTTGGTTTTCATCTTCTTAGCCATCTTAGAAAGCACGCGTGCTGTGGAGCTCATCACCCTGATGGACAACCAGAACAGAATTTTGTGTCCAGGGATGACCCCAAATTTGGTATCATACTTATTTCCATTATTTCAGAGTCAAATGTTGATCTTTACAGTTTCACAATTAGTTTTCTGTAAAAGTTAACATTTAATTTTTAAAGCAAGGCAGTTCATATTATGAATATAATTTGTGATTCCTCATCGTCTGTATTGGATATTATTGCACCAAATAAGCTGGTTGGCAGAAATAAGAGAGATGATGGTGGTTTCTGATAAAGCTTATTTCTACGGCAAACCGAGGAAGGGTTCCGGGTGGCAGCACAGGCCTGAGGGACTCGGCTGCGGCTGCAGGAAGCTGCGCTCGGCCTTGCTGGGGCGGGAGAGGAGACGGGAAGAGCCTGGGGCAGCGCTGGGGCCTCAGGCAGGTGCAGGCGCCCTAGAACCGGCTCCGGCTTCCAGATGCCACGACGCGGCGGCGGCAAGCACAGAGGACAGGAACGGGCAGGAGCAGCGAGAGAAGCCGCATCCCCGGGGCCAGGGGCTTGCTCGGTCGGTGCTCGGAGAGGGGCCGCGGGGAGGGGCTCAGTGATGGCACAGCCCTGCACCCTGAGCTTCTGGGGCTTCACACGGCCAGGGCCCACGTGTGGAGAGACTCAAGGCAAGCCCGTGCACACACAAGGACCCACAGGCACGAGGGGGAAAGGCTCAGCACCGCTCGTCATCAAGAGACACCATGAAGAGCACAGAAG
Organism: Galemys pyrenaicus; assembly: GCA_019455555.1. Classification (NCBI taxonomy): domain Eukaryota; kingdom Metazoa; phylum Chordata; class Mammalia; order Eulipotyphla; family Talpidae; genus Galemys; species Galemys pyrenaicus. Next base: position 400,049 of record JAGFMF010011648.1, on the reverse strand, counting down.
ACGCGGCTCCCGGCGGCCAGGATGGCTGTGCACAAGGAAGAGACACATTGTGCAGTGTCGGAGTCCACAGCCGCTGTGGGACAGACGAAGGGCCCTTGAGTCACCAAAACCAGAGCTATGTGAGATCAGCACTTTTGAAAACATGATTGAAACACACCCAGCCCACGTGTGGTGCAGTGTGGTGTGCGGAGGAGGGAAGCCTGATGTCCGTCCGTGGCAGAGCACACAAACTAAAGGACTGTGTGTGTGCACGTGTGCGCGTGTGCGTGTGTGCGCACTCTCAGACAAGTACTTCTTCAAACGCCTCCAAAGGTCGAGCTGGGAGGACACTTGGCTGCCACTAGGAAGACGAAGGACGTCTTACAGGTCAAGATCAGGTGTTTACACAAACCGCACGGAGGCCTGTCCTTTCCGGGACTAAAGGCTACCTGGGGGACCAAGGGTCTGAGCATTTTAGGGGGAGCAGCAGGGAGAAAGATGCAGCAGGGTCACCCCAGGAACGTCGAGGCCTCGCTCACAGACGCAGGGCTCCCACTCCGGGCCCACATGGGGTGCCTCCGCGGAGCGGGAGCCGGGCAGGGTGTACGAAGTCCCAGCCCTTTTTGTCCGCCTGTGTGCTTTCATTGGAAGACGGAAGTCTCACTCCGGCCCCCGGCACAGCCCAAGACGCCCCTGCTCTGAGCCCCGCGGGGTGCTGTGACGTCAGCAGCCAGCACGTTTTGCCCCGAGCAGCAGGAGCTCGCTGGGTCCCAGGGCACATCTCATGGATCAGAACCTCCATCGGTGGTTTGATGTGCACTGAAGTTGGCGTGTTCCTTCCTTCTCCTGCTAGGCCCCGGAGGCTGCGGGGAGCACCCCGCTGCGGGGTCTGCAGCCGCGCTGTGACACTGTTTGGCGGCAGAATTTACCTTAGATGCAAAGGGGGCCGTTTGTTCATCTACAGCAGATGTCGTTTCCAACTGTCCTCTTGGAGTAAGGTTTCTCCAAAGCCCGGGAACACCGCAGTGGGGGAGCAGAACCGACCCCCCGCCGCGGCGTGGGCACTCTGGCTGCGGCCTGCAGAACTGGGGACACGCGGCCCTGATTCGGGCTGCCGCGAGGGGCTCCCTCCTCAGCACGAGAGGAAAACGCAAACACATTTCCATTCCCTAATTGCTATAATCAAGGCAAAGCTCGTAAACCATTAGCTCTGAGAAAGCATAAACATAAATAATCAGTTGATTAATTCTCTTCTGCAAAGACACTAAACTGCATGCCCGGAAGCGTCAGAGCCCCGCGGCCACGGCGTTCCTGGCTCTGGCCCTCACCCACTCCTTTGAGGAGGGCACTGCCGGCTGACCAGGTGCCCGGGGAAAGAACAGGGGTAAACCCCAGAATGGAAGGAGCAGCCACACCCGGCCGAAGACCCCGGGACCCCGCTCCCCACGCTTGCAAATGCCTCACGCACAAGGAGACTCTCGGGACCTCTGCGTGCCGGGCTGGCAGGTTCAGCGTGCGGAGGGAGAGAAGCTGCGACCCAGCGTCAGCAGCGCCCCCGTGCACCCTGGCCGGGAGCGAGGACGGCGCTGGCCCGAGCGCCCGGCGGCCAGGAGGGGACCGGCCGCTGCCGGGGGAGGACAGGCTCGCGAAGCAGGCCGCACTGCGCACGCGGGGGCCGGGGCCGGGGCTGGCTCTGCTGGAGGAGCAGGAGAGGGCCGGCAGGCCCGAGACTCCGCCCTGGGGGCTGATGCCTGGACACCGCCGGCCTTCGTCTGCGCGCCCGCCCGCCGGCCTTCTCCTCACCGCGGGGCGCTGGTGCCGGCTCCTTCCCCACGCGCTGGCCGGGGTCGCTCGGTGTCCGAGGTGTCCACAGCTCGTCTCGCATGGCCCCGCCTGGGCTCTGTGCACAGCGGGCAGAGGGGCGGGCCGGGTCTGGGGCGCACCGAGCTGGCCGGCCCACCGTGTCAACCGCAGCTTGCTCTCTGCTTCGCCTGACGCTGGCAAGCATCTCACAGCTGTATCGTCACCCTCCGTGCTCTGCCCCTTCACTTACACGGACGCCTCGGCTTTGAGTGGATTTCTGTGGAAACCGACTGGGAAGGGCTTCTCTGGAGAAGTCCGCAGGGTGGGGCATCGGCAGGGGGTCAAGGCGGCTCTGCCACAGCCACGTCCACTCCCTCCGCTGTGCGCTGACCCTAGGCAAACACGCTTCACGGCTGACGGCATCTCTGGAGCTTCCTCCGTCCAGGCCCCAAACTGCATCGCTGTATTTTCTCGCAGAGCCAGGAAAGCAGCGTCTGCAGCCTGGACACCGGCGGCCCAGCCCTAGACCGCAGCCGGGGACCACGCCCCCGCGCTCACTCGGCAGTTTCCCGGCCAAGCTGCTGATGAAGGCCCGAGGGGCGGGTCCCAGATCACCAGGCGTCCTTCCCCGTCTTCTGCTGCTCACACCCGCGGCCCCTGCACTCCAGCGCCGCACAGGCGGCTGACCGGCCATAAGGTGACCGCCGCACAGGCGGCTGACCGGCCTAAGGTGACCGCGGGCTGCACAGCATGGCTGTCGGCTGTGTCGGTGCGCGTGAGACCTGAGGCTCTGGCTTCCCACCCACGCCCCAGCGTCACTCGTCCTCGGGGGTGGTGCCCGCTGCTCCTGCTGCTGCTGACACCCCCGCAGCTTCCGGGCGTCCTGATCTGCCCGCTGTGCGGCGGAGTCGCGTCTGGAGGGTCAAACGCGCGGCGGGCTGCGTGCCGCTGCTCCGACGCGGGAAGCCCAGCTAGGAGGCCCAAGGCCAGCCCGGGCTGCGTCCCCGCGCGGTGCAGGCGTGCCCGGACCGCGGCGGCGTCTGCCCCTCTCCGCCCCGCAGCCGCAGGAACCGCCCACGCGCCACGAGGTCAGGCGCGGCCTCCGCCGTCTTGGGCAGTGTCCGCCCGCCCGGCCTCGGGGTGCCCGCGTCCTCGCGGCTGCCAGCGGCTCAGACACGACGACGGCACTGGGGCAGGCGGCCGCCCCTTCGCCAGTGACCCGGGGCCTCCTGTGCCTGCAGCCCGCAGAACGCCGGCCTGTGGGGGACGGCCCTCTACCCCGCGGCTCCCCCGCTGTGAACGGGGAGAAGCTGCCAGGCCCGTGGTGCAGGCCGCCAGGACCTGCTCTGAGAGGCGCTGGGACTTGCCATTCGCTCGTGACTGTCCGTGTCACACAGCGTCGCTGTGCGATGTCCCCGGTCACTTCTGCAGCCCGGCCGGCCCACTGCTGGGGCCTGGAGCCCGCTGACGGTGCCGGCCCGGCCGTGGAGAGGCTGGACTGGAACAAAGGAGAGCCCTGAGAACCCGCGGCAGCCCAGGGACCGCTCCCGCCCAGAGCAGGAGCCCCCCGCCCGAGCGCACCGGCAGACCCAGTTTCCAGACTCTCTAGCGCTCACTTGGGAGCCAAACAGGCGATTTCTCAGCGGCAGGACAAGCACCAGGAGCCCCGGGAGGTGGCGCCGGGAAGGGGGTGCGGAGTGCGGCGGGGGTGGGGGTGGGGGTGGGGGTGGGGGGTGCCCGGAATCAGGCCGCCTGGCAGACCAGGCGGCGCGGCAGGCAGGAGAGCAGGCCGTGCTCCTGCGGCAGCGCTGTGAAGAAGGAAGAGAAACGCACGCATAAACCCGGTACTTGCAGCACCTGAGCCGCCTGCCGCCTGAGCCTCAGGGGACAGAGTAAACAGCGCACTCGGCGGTCCCCAGCGATGCGCTATCAAGTACCTGACAGCAGCAAGCCATTCCTGCAGAAACGTACTAGACATCCTGTGGCAGGAGAGTCTGCTCCTGATGGGGAGGGGGCCCCCCAAAGACAGCACAGTGGCAAGTCTGTGCAAAGTCAGAACGCAGCCATCCCGTGCACCGCAGGCCGCCGAGCTGCACGGGGCGGCCAGCACAGCCACCAGGGCAGCCCAGACGGGAAAGACTCCACTAGAGCGTCACCCCCTTGCAGGATGCAGTGGGGAGCCCCGGCAGCAGGACTGGGAGAGGGGACAGCCTCCGGGGAGCGGGAGGGGGGAGAGAGAGGACAGAGAACCTTAGAGACCAGCGTCCCTCCATTTTGTGGAAGGAGAAGCTTCCCCAGCTGCAGCTGAAGGAGCGCACAGCATGTAGCAGGGCGAGGAGCAGCCTCCCCCAGGACAAGGCGGCTTGCCGTCCACCTCGGTCAAGGGCACGCCCACGCCCAGTCCCAGGAGACGGGTCCAGCTGCCCGTTACCATAACCAACCAGGAAGCCGTAAGACAAAAAGCCGCTTTCTGGCAGAAGCTCCAGAAGACTTCTTTCATCTCGGAGAGGGAACAGCCGGAGTGGCGGGCGGGCGCCCCAGCGCCTGTGTGGAGGCTTCCAGGCCGCAGGTCGGGGCGGGACCGTGGGCGAGGGGCTCTGCTCTCAGACAGCGCTGGGCGTGCGAGGGCGGGCCGGGGCACAGGTCTGCTGTGCGGACCTTGGGAAATAGCTACAGAGGGGACAGAGCCGCAGGAAGGCCGTGCCCAGCAGGCCGTCTGACCCACAGCGACAGCAAGCGGCTCAGGCGGAGCTCGGGGAGCACTGCTTCCCCAGCCGCCACTACCCCATGGCCACGGCTCCTGTGACCCACACTGAGAAGCTTGAAGCGGTGCCGGCACTTCGTGCTTGATGGAGCAGACGCTGACGGCATATTAACGAAACAGATCCAGTAGCAAACAACATAAAATTTTCCTTGTCTGGCCTCCAATAAAACTTTATGAGGCATGCAAAGATGAAGTATAACTCATAAACAGCTGTAAAGTCAATCTGTGGGGAAGACCCATTAATGACAGAGATGATGGGCCTTGTGGATGAAAAAACTAATTAGAAATAGGCCGTGTGAGTTCAAAGAGTTAAGAAAAAGATGAGTGATGAGGAGACAAATAAAAGCTATAAAAAAGGAATGAATGGGACATCTAGATCTGAGAGAAAGACAGCGTCGGAGATAAAAAACATGCTGGGTAGACACAAATTCCAGAATAAGCCAGTAAACTTGCAGATAAAGCAAGAGAAACTATGCAAAATGAAGCACAGAGTTTCATTTTTTAAGACAGAGTAAGCAGGTTCAGTACGGGTAGTTCAATAAACAAACAGTGAACAAAGAAAATAACTTTGGAAAACATTGCCCAAATTTTCCAAGATTTATGTCAACTATAAATCCCCAAATTGAAGAAGCTCACCGACTCCAAGCAAAACAGTGAGCCCTCTAGCAGGCAACTGCATCATTTTACTGGAGACTGGGGATGACGGTCTCATGGTCCTCGGCCAGGGCTGGGGGAGTGGGGGTGGCAGAGAGACAAGGGGAGCGAGAAACAGCCCGTCAGAAACCACCGCCAGCAGCTGGAGGTCTTCGTGCAAAAAACAAACCAAAAGTCACCAAACGGTTCATCTGGAGTTCTTTACTCAGTGAACTGCACTTTACATAGGTATACTGTACCTTATATATACTTTATATACTTCAAAATACAAGCAAGATCACAACATTAGGGCCTCCCTGGTGGCCCAAGGGGTTAAGGCGCAGCACCATGAAGCATCCGCAGCCACTGAAGCGCAAGCTCGATCTCTAGCCAGGGAGGGGACCCACGAGGCACAGCAGACCTCTCCTGTTTCCCCGCTGCTCCCCTCAGCAGTGTGTTTCAGTCAACCTGCCTGTTCTGCTCCCCACTCTGTCTCTGCTGAATCCTCTTACCACCCCCTCGCCCTGCTCCTCTGGCCTGCACCCCAGCTCTTATATGCATAAATAAGTCTTTAAAAAAAAAAGAAATAGTGTAGGTGAGAATTTCTACACCTATGTGTAGATACATATAATATGCCTTAATAGTGTAATTATATTTCAGTGTGGTTAGAAATTCAGTTTAATACAATGTAATTAGCTTTAATAAGGTAATCTATATGTACATGCATGTGCTAGAACATGTATTTACATAGGTGTAATATAGAGTATGTATATTCTAATATACACTTAGACCTATGTGTAGTATATTTAACATGGATATATAATTTATACTGTGTATATATATGTGTGTATGTATGTGTGTATATGTATGTGTGTGTATATATATGTATATATATACACACACATATACACTAAAACCCATAAGGGAGCCATTAAAGTAGCACTGTAAAGATTTATAGCTAATAATCCAATAAGATAAATTCACAACAAACATTCACTTCAACGGAAGAAAGAAAGATAGGAAAGGAGGAACATGTGACAGATGAAACAGAAATCATCTAACAAGATGTTGATTTAGACCCTGCTGTACTGTGATATGATACGTAATGGTCTAAACATCCAATTAAAGTTAGAGGCTATAAAATTGAATAAGAAAGCAAGTCACAATTTTTTATTGCCTACAATAGACGCATTGTGAAAAGAAAGCTACACCTAGTGTAAAGGCAAAGGAAAGAAAAAGACTTCCCATGCTGACATGTTTTCAAAGCTAGAATGACTGCTTTGAAATCAGAAAAAAAATATTTCAGAGTAAAGAACATTCTAGGGACAATGTCGGTCATTTCATAATGATAGAGGTTAACCAGTTCATCCAGAAGCCGTAACAATCCTAAATGCTCATGCACCCAGGGCCAGCTCGTAGATGCAGGGGAAAAGAGGGAATCAAAGAATCTAGTCCTCTTTCCCGATAACTGATAGAACAATCACTACAGCTCTAGAAGGCTTGCGGGCTGCTGCTGAGTTCTGATATACAGTGTACTTGAAGGACACGCCACTCAAAAACAGCAGAATATGCATTTTTCTCAAATGCAACTGAAGCATTTATCAAAGGAAAACATACTGAGTCCAAAAACAAATGTCATAAGAAACTTCAAAGGAATCAAGTCAAATAAGATTTCGTCTTTAAATACAACATAGTTAAACTAGGAATCAGAAAACAGAAAGATAGCTGGAAAATAACCACATACTTAGAAACTAAACAACACACTTCAAGAGGAAAAACATTATAAATTGTCTATTAAATACATTTGATATATTTTCCAAGTTTTCTCATTAAAAATTCAGGTTTGTGAATTTTACTGTTCAAGATATAAATGCTACCAGGATTAATAAATGTGTTTATCACTGTTGCAGGGTATAAGATCAATATAAAAAAATCAATTTCTATGTACTAACAACAAAGACTAAGAAATTGGAATTTAAAAATCAATACAATTTGTAATGCTCTTTCATATATAACATTGAGGATAAGTTTGACAAAACATCTACATACTGAAAACTAAAAAGCACTGTTGAGGGAAATTAAAGACAAGCTAAAAAAATGGAGACATATACCATCTTCATGATTCAGTAACCTGTATTTCTAGAATGTCAGTGTTTCTCAAGTCTAGAAGTTCAGTGTAAACAAGACCAAATTCCAAATGGACGTTTGTGTCAACACGGACGATTTCATGAAGGATTCACAGGAAAATAAAAGAGATAGAGACTAGCAAAAAAATCTCCAGACAGCCCCAGCTGGAAACCAGCGCTCTCCTTGAAGCTGGTCAGGCTGACCAGGGGGCACAGACCCAGGAGACAGAACAAAGGGCCCCACAACCCTGTGATCTCAGCAAAGAGCAGACAAGAGCGCCCCCCACCTGGCGCTTCCGCAGCCCCACTCATCTGCTCTCCCCCGGGCCACCCCCAGGCGCACCCAGGAGGCCAGTCTGCCAGTGGCCCGGGTCTCTCCACCAGGGAAGTCGGCACACGGAATTTGCCATCCTGGTCACTGACTAGGACTTCAGTGGCCTAGCAACCGGGGAAGCAAGCACGCCTTCGGTCAAAGCAAAGAAAGCTGAGACGATTTCATTAGGCACGTGCACAAGAGAAGCAGAGGCACCCCGAGGAGGGTTGGACCTGCCGAGGCCGGTGTGAAGACGGGAGCTTGTCGTTTCTTCTTGGGGTTCGCCGCCTTTCCCTGCGTGGCCTCTAAAATCAGAGTCTGAGAGCAGACGCGGAGCTCTCGGGAGGCGGAGAGTGCGACTGGCCGCTTGCAGTGATGGACAGTATAATCTGCACTTAATTGTGAAAAGCCGGCGTCAGAGGCCTTGGGGAGCATCTTCCGCAGCGCCTCCACACTTCCAGCCAGGACAGAAAAGGTCACATCATAATGTCAGTGTCTGTCTTCTTTAAAAGGTAGAAATATCTGTACTGTATTTTAGGAAATTTCTACCCAAAATGGTCCTGTACTTTTAAAAGATTTAAGGCCTGAAGGGTAAGTCGTAACAACATGGCAAGTTCACAAGCACAAATACTTTATCGCCCAGGACTGCTGAATACATGCAGACATTGGTAGCGCGTAATCACCTAATAGAGACATTTGAAGTAATAAGGAAATTACTTCCAGTATGCACCGTGGGAAAAGAAAGTCTCCCTTTACGGCGATTTCTGGGATGGGAAAATGGTTCTTCGTTTGCTGGTCCTTCCTGCTGGGGGCCCATCCCAGCGCTTTGTGGCTACTAACCCTTAGCAAGCGACGAAAGGGAATTCTCTGCAAATTTCCACATTTGTAGTCTCTTTTTTATGGGCAGATAATGGTCTCAATAATGCAGAAAAGTCAAAGCAATACTTTATGATGAAAGGTTCATATTCCTGATGGATTCAGGAGAATCAAGAAATGAATCTAAGATGATGAATCAAAGAATAACCAGGGGAACAAAAACCTTCTAATCCCATTAGTGAGTATAGGTGGGAGCTTTAAGGATTAGTTCAACAAAAGAATATAGTCGAAGGGGAGGAGAGAAAAGGGGAAGACTGTGATTTAATTGTATCACTAGAGCTTCCTGAACACAATGGAAATAGCAGAGGCATGAGACAAGAGAGACCAGAAAGCATTTCTTGTTTAAATTTCTCAGTTAGAAAACTGACGTGCTCAGACACGGAATACGTTATGCAGGTCAGCGCCGGGCACAGTGGCCAAAGCCTGGGCACAATGCATCAGGGGAGGCCACTGCACCTGAAAGAAACACAGCAGTCAAAAAGGGATGAGAAAGCACTTCCGTGCTGAAAGGAGACCAGGAAGAAGGATCAGGCTGTGCATGAAGTGAGGGCAGGACAGAATCTGAGCATCATTTTTATTTTAGCCGTGTGAGAGCACAGCCTGTGGAAACAGCAAGCCCTCAGGTGCTGAGCCCCAGCTGACAGGCCTGCAACCCGGTGACTGCCAGTGCTCGCTTGGCACCGGGTCTTCACGTTTCAACAGAACTCATAAATACGTGGTTATATTTACATCGTCAACACAGCAGACATTTCCTGCATGCATTTGTGTGCAGGTTGATGAGTCTGTGGATGAATAAGCCAGGCACCATCAGCTCAGCCTAGCAGAACTCACTAAGCACAAGAGAAACCCCTTCTAAAAATATTCAGAAATAAAAAGGCAAAGTTACAATAGACACGCTGGAAAAAACGCAAGAGCTCACAGCGACTACTGTGAACATCGCAAGGCAAATAAACTGCACAATCTAAAATAAAGGCAAATTTTTAGACCCACAGCACTGTCCAACACAGAAGCAGGAAGAAACAGCTTGAGGAGACTAGTCCCAGGACGCTGGATGGCAGTGAAAACACTTCCTAAGAACAAGAGCTCAGTGCAGGTGGCTTCACTCGGGAGTCCTACCAAAACGTCAAAGACCTGCTACATTACCTTTCATGTCTTTCAAAAAATGGAAGGGGGGCTCTCCTAATGTCATTTTAGAGCCCACATCACCCTGACCCCAAACCAGACAGGGACAGCACAAGAAGGGAAACCGGCCCAGCGCTTCTGACAAAGACATGTGCAAAAATTCGCACTGAAGTCCTGGCGAATGAACCTGAGCCATTCAGCAGGAGAAGCGTTCACTGCGCCGTGGGCTTACTGGGGGCGCGACGCCCCACAGAGCGAAACAGAGGCAGAAGTCACGTGATCTCGTGGCGAGCCCCTGAAGAGCATTTCACAAGATTCATCGCACGCTTAAGACAACATTTCTCAATAAATTGGGAAAGAAGAGACATAACTCAGCACAATAAAGCCATACGCATCAGAACCACAGAGTCGTCCTGGCGAAGCAGGGAGCACTGTTGCCCTAAGGTACAGAATAAATGAGGATGTCCCCTCTCGCTGCTGACCCACAGCTTCGGAAGTCCTAACAGCTAAATCAGAAAAGAAGAAGGTATAAAACGAATCTGAATCGGAAAACAATTTGCAGGTGACATGGTAATATACATAGAAAATTGTAAAGGCTCCACCAAAAAAGTGGAATGAATACAGCAAAGTGGAAGGGTATAAAATCTATATGCAAAAGTTTGTTCTGTTTCTTGAGTTAAAGCAGAGAATTTAGGGCGTCCCTGATGGAGCAAGGGGCTAAGCACCGCACCCTGGGCCTTCCTCAGTCACTCCAGCACCAGTGGGGACCCACATGGCGCAGCAGACACTCCTGCCTCACCCACTGCTCCCCTCAGCAGTGGGTACATCTGCCTGTTCTGCTCCCCACTCTGTCTCTGGTGAGTCCTCTCACCCCCCACACCTCTGGCCTGCACCCCAGCTCTTGTGTGCGTAAATAAGTAAATTTTTTAAAAAATAAAGAGAATTTAAGAAAGCAATCCCACTTGCAATCATATATAAAAGGTTAAAAGAGCTGGGAGTAGACAGAAGACGCCCTGGGTCTGGGGTGAATGGAGACGGTTTCCCGGATGAGGCGGATCAAAGCCTTGGGCACCAGCAGCCCGGGCCCAGCTGCTGGTCCGGGCCCCGCCCTCCAGGCCCCACGGGTCTCTGCTCTGCTGTCCACCACCAGCGGCCCAAGTACAGACGCTCCCCCGAGCCTGGGCTGGTGTGTCTGCTTCTCTGCGCGGGTTTGTGGCCCGAGCACAGACGCTCCCCCGAGCCTGGGCTGGTGTGTCTGCTTCTCTGTGCGGGTTTGTGGCTGCACAGACACATCCACGTGTGCAGGGGCACGAGGAGCTGCCAGCTGGGCCGTGCAGAGGAAGGGCGCTGGCCGGGACGCCGCACGCAGGCGGAGCACTCGGCTGCAGCCCCCGAGCAGGCCTCCAGCGGCACCCAGCTCTGACACGCTCCGCTGTCGCACCACCAAGACCCAAAGCCCCAAGCCGCTGCGACCCTGCGCCAGCTGCAGTGCCCAGGCGCCACTGAGGTCCTGCCCCCTCAGCAGGGCTGGCGGCCCCCTCGCAGGCCCAGACGCGGGCACGCGACCCCTCGTCAGCGTCAGGTAGCAAAGGCTCTGTGGAGGGTGCGCACAGGCAGCAGCCGCCGGAGAGGCACAGGTGGGGTCGCAGGGGCCCACCAGGCGCAGCTCTCACCTCGCACGCGCTCCCGGCCCGGGGCTGCAGCGCCTGCTTGGTCACGGCGTGTCCCCCGGCTGGCCTCCTAGAACCTCAGACCTCAGGGGTTTGTGGGCGCCCCGTTGGGAGTGCACGGCAGCCTCCTCTCAGGGGTTTGTGGGCGCCCCGCTGGCAGTGCACGGCAGCCCCCTCTCAGCCCCGAGGCAGGTGAGGCTGAAGCCCAGCTCTGGACACTCGGTCTTTGCTGCCCAAGCCCCAGCGCTGGCTCAACTGGGCAAGGGGGCGCCAGCGCCGGGACGGGGTCCTGGAGCAGTTAGGGTCTGCGGAAAGCGGTCTTCGCTCTTCTTCCTTAAAGAAGACTGTTTGCGCCGGAGGCACCTGTCTTATTATGCACAAGAGGACCCCGCACCCCTCGCAGCCCGTCCTTGGAGCCAGCGCGGCGTGAGCTGGGGCGGTGGGCCCGAGGGCGCTAGGCCAGCGGGAGGGAGGCAAAAAGTGCTGCAGAGACCCTGCGTGACGCAGGGGAGGGCGCCCCATGTCTCCGACACAAGACAGCACCCCAGCTTCACAGCCAGCAACAGCGGGTGCCCCCAGCAGAAACCCAGGGCTGGCACCGCACGTGTGTCCTCAGCTCGGCAGCGCACCCCACGGCGGGGCCCACGGTCTGCTCCGTCAACATCCCGTGGATGACGAAGTGTGACGGGAAGAAAATTACAAGCAAACATATTCAAGCAGAGCGCGTGAGAGGAGGCAGCAGCGCGGGCGTGGGCTGGGACGTGAGGGAAGCACACGACGTGCGAAGAGACGAATCTGGAGAAGAGACTGAGAAGCAAATAAAGAAGACATCATCTTTCTGCCTGCAGGGCCGGCGTCGAGAACTCGGGGGCTGTGATGTGACCGCGGCTCACAGAATTGGCCTGACAGCCGCCAGGGCCGCGCACCAAGAAAAATGGGCCTGCCGGGGCCGGGCGGCCCACGCACCTGCAAGCCGGCGCTGACAAATGCCGCGCTGGCCTGCCCAGACCTTCCCGCGGAGGCTGATGGCGTGGGAGGCGCAGCGGCGAGACAGGCTTGGGGTTGCCTGGTTCCCGAGCTGCATGCTTAGAGCTGCCATTTGCTCTGCCCTGCAAGCGCAGCCCCACCCTCGCTCTTCACCGCATCTCCCGCGGGAGCTCGGACACCGCGGGGCCTGCATTTTTTGGCAGGAGCACGCAGAAGTGCATTAGGAATATGAAGCACCTGCACAGGTGAGTGATGACTTAAACGCGCAGCAGGAAGCTGACGTCCCAGAGGGGCTGGGGTATTAACAGAGGAAGCGAGCTGAGTTGTGAGACAGGCCCCCCGCAGCCCTTCCTGCCTCTGGAGTCTGGAAGAGCCTCAGGCAGCAAAGAGGCAGGTTAGCGCCATGGGGGGTGCCACATGGGTGCCGGACAGCGGGGAGAAAGCTCGCCATCCATACGCTTTCATTTTCCCCTAAACGTGTTTTGCCCAAAGGGGAAGAGCTTGTGGGGTGGTGCCATCAGCCGCATGAGTCACCTCGAATAAGCTAACAACCCCCCGCCCCCCACCGCGGGGTCTCAGGACAGGCTGGAGCCAGGCTGGGTGTGTGGTGACAGGCAAGGGGAAAGGGAGAAGGCAGAAGGAGGAAAAGGGAAGGAGGAGGAGGGGGGAAGGTGAGGGAAATAAGTTAGACAAGGAGAGAGAAGGAGTGGAGTGCCAGAATAATTACTTTGGACTAACTGATTAATTGAATAAGTAGTTAGAGTGTAATGAGTGGGCACTGAAGATTTCTAAGCAAAGAAATAATATAATCAGTGCTGTGTTCTGGGGAGATTTTGGCAGCGTGGCGCGTTTCTCTAGATGTGGGTGGAATCTAAATGATGTTTAAATCGTCCACATGCCTGCTCCATAAAGCGTGGTGGGGTGACACTGCGTTACTGGAGTGCTGTTTGCAATTACTGATACTTTACATTTGCAGAATGCTTCCTAGTTAAAAAATAACTTTTATGTTTATCATCCCACATCTTCCCAACCACCTCACAAACTGGAGCGCATTATCCCTGTCTATCAATAAAGAAATCGAGTTTCAGTCACGTAATAATTGTCACGACCGTCACAATCGGAGAACTAGGACCAGAATCTAGGACTGGAACGGGAGAGTTTGGAAATGACAGCAAGCTAAAAAGTGAATTTAAAGAACAGAGCGCAAGTCGGAAACGACTCTATGCTTCCACATCTGCGCCACTCAAACGTGCTTCCCGTGTAAGAAGGAGAACAGGTATTGAGTGAGGCCTGCAGGGAGATCAGCAGCGGACAGCAGCCCACGTGCCCTGGCCAGCTCCGAGCCCTCCTCCCGGGCCGCAGCCTGAGGTGCAGCACGTCGAGGCTGTCTAGTTTTATATCATCATCGGACTCTACCTTTGTTGTCTGACGACACTACGAGCAGCACAGGCGTGAACCAGGGACAACAGACAGTGACGTTCTCCGAAAAGGCCATTATTCGACTAGTAAACTCACGAAGTTTAGCGTCAGGGAAGTCTTAAAGGAAACCCCTTGGTAGGAGGAGTTATTTCAGGCTGTCCAACCCCGCACTCCTGGCCCTTTGTTCACACACCTTTCCCAGGTAACCGACACTCACCCCGGCACTGCGGGGCGGGGCTCACAGGCAAGTCCAGCTCAGCTGGTCCTTAAGGGAGAGGACTCTCCCGCTGGCCGCAGAGGAAAGGCCCCTCTGCTGGCCTTAAGGAACGGGAATACATAAATAAATTAATTAAATAAAGCTCAAAGAAAAAGAAAATGAACGAGGGCCTCCCTGGGGGTGCAAGGGGTTGAGCACGGCACTGTGGGGCTTCTGCAGTCACTGCAGCGCGAGTTCGATCCCCAGCCAGGGAGGGACCCCCAGGGCGCAGCAGACCGCTCCTGCCTCCCGCTGCTCCCTCCGCAGTGTGCTTCCGTGGATCTGCCTGTTCTGCTCCCACTCTGTCTCTGGTGAAGCCTCTCACCCCCTCACACACACCTCTGGCCTGCACCCCAGCTCCTGTGTGCATAAATATTTCTTTTAAAAAAGAAAATGAACATATTGGAACCACCTATGGGGACCACGTCACAGAACTGTGGGGAACCCTGGAGCACACGGCACCTAAGAGGCGAGTGGCTGACCCCGCAGTGCTCATTCTCCTAAGTGGTAGCTGCAGCGCCAGCTTCCTGCTGCTTGAGTCAAGAATAAAACACAGAACGGTCCCAATTCCAACGCAGATATGCCTGATTTTATTGCACCTCATTTTTTGCACTAATAATGCACTTCTTTTTAACAAATTCGAGGTTTACGGCAACCCGGGGCTGAACAAGCCCCCACCGCCCGCGCCATTTTTCTGGCAGCTTCTGCTCACTCCGCATCTTCCGCGCTTAACTGCGGTTGGACGTGTTTAGACACAATGCTGTTGCACACGTATACAAGTGGACAACAGTCTAGTGTGCAAAAAGCTTTCTATGCACTAGGAAACCAGAAAATGTGTGACTTGCTTTACTGCAATTAGCACTTTACTGCCGTGGTCTGGAAACAAGCCCAGAATATCTCTGCAGTGTGTCTACACAGCACGTATTTGGCAAGGACAAAAAATACCTTACATGATATTGAACTTAAAAGTATCATTCTCGGGCCTCCCTGGTGGTGCAAGGGGTTCAGCACCACATGGTGGGGCTTCCAAAGCCACTGCAGTGCGAGTTCGATCCCCGGCCAGGGAGGGGACCCACAAGGGCGCAGCAGACCTCTCCTTCCTTGCCTGCTGCTCCCTCAGCAGTGTGCTTCAGTGGATTTGCCTGTTCTGCTCCCCGCTCTGTCTCTGGATCCTCTCACTCCCCGCACCTCTGGCCTGCATCCCAGCTCTTGTGTGCATAAATAAATAAAAAAAACTCAAAAAATAAATGAAAACATCATTCTTTGAACATGTAAGAACACGTGTAAATAACACAGACACAGGCGCTGAATGCAAGCGCAAGTTCTAACGGAAGGGGAAGGTGTCGTGTATCTTCATGGGTAGATGCATAAAATCAAAAGGCGTCCCTTCCCAGAGAATTTTGAATTAAATTATTTACAAAAGGAGCATTTTAGGGACTTCACAATGACAGTGTCTTCAAATTCCCTTAGGGTTTGATGCTCGCTTAAGCCACCAACCTGCAAGACCCACTGGCTGGCTTTCCACGACGGCGCAGCTACACGGTGCTGAGAATATGTGCACAGAGTTTAATTTCTTTTAAAAGTTAGTAACTAGCAGAATAGCCAATTGAGAAATAAGTAACTTGCTTTTATCAGCACATTTTTAAATAACAGCTAATCAAATAGACATTCATTTTCTCTGAACAAAAAACACTTGCTTCATTAAGCAATATGTTGACAGCTAATATGATCAATTTAAATAACAAACACAAATTCCACAAGCACATTAACCGATAACAAAAGACACAAAGGAGCATGCTTTTGAAAAGGGTGATTGCTTCATGGAGATGATCTCTGTCACATTTACTTGAAATACACATGAAACAGCATTGATAGTGAATAAATTATCATAGTAATTCAACTCTAATTTCTATTATACTACTACTTCTAACTATACTTATCAAAAGATTTTTTAAAATCGTGACTAGCAGATGAAGTGGAAAGCGCAGATGAATCGATGCTAAATGAGCGAGCAATATTCAAAGACCATTTTAATCCTTAAAGAAACAATTTTGTTAAAACAAGATAAGATAAAGAATTACATACATTAAGTCCCCAACCGGAATTCATACATTCTATTTATGACGCTATCTTCCTCTGTCTATGCACACTTCCAGAATAAATCAATCTTTCCTCACCACACGCGAACACTTTGCCTCCCTACATGACTCCGGTGAAAACTGCACAGAAACTTAAGTATCTTCCATCACAGAAATGTCCAGTTTGTGAAGCAGCAATACTCTGTTTAATGACCAGATGCGTCTGCTAACGGCCCCAAACAAGGTTCCAGCCTTGCTGCTGTGTGAGGTCACTGATGAGCCTCCTCGCCCCCGCGCTGGGGTGCGCAGGCGTCCTTGTGGGGAGCTGCTGGCCATCTCGTCCACAGCCACGCACGCAGCCGGCGTGTGCACGTGTCGCTCTCGCCTGCAACCACGGCAGCCAGCGGCAGGTTCCCACGGCCTGCCTGCAGATCCCTGCAGCGCCTGATCAAGTGCTGTCGAGGGGCACGGTGGCCGAGATGGACTCTGATGCCCCAGAGAAGAGGGACCGCGACAACACGCCCCGCCTTCCAGAGGACCCACGGCCAGCCAGTCTGGGAGTAGGGTAGGGGCGCCCGTTCCGGAAACGAGTGTGAGCTGCTGAGGGCGCCCAGAGTCCGTTGGGCCGTTCCGCGACGAGTGCCTGCTCAGGAAGTTTCTGTCTTCAGGAGCAAGGCCGGGTTGCTCACATCTGAATCTCCGCAAAGGGCACCGCACATACAACAGGAGCGTCTCTGCTGGGGCCGCAGGGTGTGGCTTCAGCGGCAGAAGTACCTTCTCCAGCGCGATGGCCTCCCTACCTCACTGCAGGCGCTGCTTTCCCTGCGGGGCCAAGGACTGCTTGCTTTGTTGTGAGACTTAGCTGGAGTCTTGAGGTCAAAACCTACAGCAAGTCACTGTAAAGAAGCCTCTGTCCCCGCCCAGTTCACTCTGGTCCACCGGACACTGCGCGTCAGACACAACAGACGCTGTTAGACACCCGCTAAGTGAGCGGACAGAGACGCAGTGTCTGAAACGGTACGAGCCCAGTGTGGCCGTGCCCCGGGCCACCAGGTCAGCTCGTCCGGAGGAGGCCGCTTAGACCGTCAGAGGCTGTGTCGTCGTGAACGGTGGCGGCTCGCTGACAAGTCTGTAAAATTACGCGTTCGCTGCTTCGCCTCGTGACTGCTGCACACAGCGAAACGGAAACGTTTGTTTTGTGGACACATTGAAAAGAAAGAAATGGCATCAAAAGCACCTACTAAAAGACGGCGCACAGAAAACAATTACCACTCCGAAGAAGACTGTCGAGGAGGCCCGTCGCGGCGGACGTGACGGGCCTGCCGTCTTTCACCTGTGCCCCGGGCCACGGAGAGACAGAAGAGCGAGCGGCTCGTCCCCTCATCCCTCTCATCCAGCTCTTTAGTTTCGAGTTCCGACTTTATCCCCTCACGGCAATCTGCCCAAACCAGGACGAGAACCTTGAGAATAAAACGCCTTACAAATGCTCACCAACCCGAGCGGCCGTACCCAGAGCCACTCACGACACAGGGTGGGGCCTGACACGGGCCTCAGGTGGCACGTCCCCCCCCCGGGCCGGCCTGAAGACCGCCTGGCCTGGGCCCGGGGCGGCTGGCACGCGCGTGCGACCCGACGTGCGCCCGTGCCGGGAGGTGCCGTGCTGCACACGTGCGTCCTGCGGGCCTCGGCGACAGCACAAGGATGGCCTCCTGCCAACGAGCGGGCTGTCCTGGAGTCAGAAGCGTCCCTCAGAAGGAGGCCCGGCGCCTTCCGGGCCCTGCATCCCCCTGGGGAGCTCTCACCCAGCCACAGGAGGAGGAGCCAGCTCTACCTCGGTCCCCTCGCGCTGGAGGTCTCTGGCCGCAGGCACAGCCGAGAGTCTGAGGTGCACACTGACCACGCAGCTGGACAGGGCAGCGGGCAGCGGACGGTGCCGCCAGCATCTCACCTGCGTTTCCTCATGACACCCTGATGGCGGCGAGGCGTGCCCGGCGTCCCCTTGGCCAACGCTCCTCGCGAGCACAAGGAGTGGGCAGCGGACAGTGCGTCGTCTGCAGGAGACGGGCTCACACTCGGCGTTGCCCCACAATTCTCTTCTTCGCCTTTTAAACATTTTCTTAAAAACTGACATTCATATTCACAGTCCCCCTCGCGAGAAAAAGACGCAGGTGTCGTCACTTAGGATGTCCCCGGTGCAACACCGTTTTCTGAGAAATAAATCCAGACTTCTCCCTGTGAGCTACCCGGGCACATGGGGTGCAGAGCTGTGCCCGCCTCGCTCCACCTGCTGAGCCACATCATCCCAAATTTTGCCCCCGGCTCCTCCCGACGCCAGCACCCGGCGGCCCCCGCTCTCGGGGCCAGGCGGCCTTCCGCGTGGGTGCTGCTGCGGCATCACGTGGCCGGGGGCCGCCGTCTCACAGCCGCCCACGCAGCCTGCCGCGCGGAGCCGGGGCCCTGGCGCCTGGCCCAGCCGGGACTCTGGCGGGCTGGACCTCCCAC
Source organism: Galemys pyrenaicus (assembly GCA_019455555.1). NCBI lineage: Eukaryota > Metazoa > Chordata > Mammalia > Eulipotyphla > Talpidae > Galemys > Galemys pyrenaicus. The sequence goes on along the minus strand of JAGFMF010011648.1, from coordinate 381,521 downwards.
GGCGGCTGTCGCAGGGCCCAGGCCCCAAGCAGACGCGGGGAGGCGCGGGCCCTGCCCTCCTGCTCATGATCTGCGCCCTTCCCTGACACCCAGCACTTCGCGGGCCAAGCGCGGCCCAGCAGACGGCCCACACAGCGTCTGGAATGCAGGCAGCCCTGCAAGGAGGGCAGAGGGACTCACGCGTGCACGCTCGCCACGCTGTGCAGACAGGACGTGGGGACGGGACGGCGCCTCCGTCCCGAGCAGTTTGAAGGTCTCAGGAGTAAAACAGCACCACCGTAATCTAATATTAAATTTTAATATCACATAATTTGATACTGTGCCTATAATAATCTTAAAATATGCTATGTGACTTCATCTTCCAAAATGAGAATTCATAGAAAAAAGTAATTTGGATTTTAACAAAGGCAATTGAGTTCTGCTTTCCCTCCAACTACCTTATTAATTATCCTCTATGTTCCTGTTTAAATGGATTCCCATTGCCGCGCAGGAATTTTCAATCACCCACTTAAAATGCAGCATCCCTCCTGTGATATGCCTGCTCCCAAGCGCACGCACACACACACACACGCACACCAAACATGCACACACACCCCAAACACTCCCACACATGCACACACCACACACCTCACATATGCACATATCACACATGCACACATCACACACATGCACACGCTCCAAATACTCCCACACATGCACACACCACACACCTCACACATGCACATACCACACACCCCCACACATGCACACACCACACACATGCACACACCCCAAACATCCCCACTCATCCCAAACATGCACACACATACCCCAAATACTCCCACTCATGCACACACACCCCCAAGCACCCTCACACATACATGCACGCACAGCACATACCTCCACGCATGCACACACAGCACATACCTCCACACATGCACATGCACACACCACACACCCGCACACATACACACCACACACCCCCACACATACACACACACCCAAACACCGCCACATATGTGCACACACCACACACATGCACATGCACATAGCACACACATGCAGCCCATAAACCCTGCAGACACATATGACCTCGCACTCCCACACATGCACACACACATACCACACACACACCATATATCCCATAGACACACACCACACATCCCCACACATGCACACATAGTAGCACACACCCCACACATGCATAGACACACACAACACACACATCACATACCCCATGACCCCCCACACACCACTACACACCCCCACACGTGCGCACACATTACACACCCCACAGACACACACCATACACCTCATACATACACACATACCACACACATACAGCCCACACATCCCAGACAAACACAGCACATACGACCACACGTGCACACACTACACACATACACACCACCCCCAACCACACACACATGTTGCATGCACACACTGCACCTACAAACATGCTTTTACAACCCAAAGTGCACAGAACTGACACACCTGGATGCAAGGCCCTGAGGCAGGCGCCCCTGTGTTTCACGGGCGGACACAGCAACCAGCATGTGTGTGACGGGTCTGCACCTGCTGACCCGCCGCCGTGAAAGCACGCACCCCGGTGTGGCCGCGGAGGTAATGAGAGCGTGATGGCTGCCCGCCGCAACCAAGAGAAGGGCTGTTTCTGTAGGCCCACAACCCAGCCCTGCGCGGGTGACCCCGCAGAGGCCGATGGCGGCTCGGCTTGGAGTCGCTGAACAAACAGCCTGTCGGAGGGGGTGGAGGGCCCTGCTGCAGCGCCTCCCGCTGGGCGCCGCGGGCCGCAGGGCACGGGCTGCCGCAGGGCTCCTCGCCCTCAAGGAAACGGCCGCAGGAGACACTTGTTTAGAGCGTCCACATTTAATAGGGTTTGCCTGCAACCACAACATTTACATAGAACTGACAGCCATCATTTTAGACACAAGTAACCAAATCTAGTACTTAAAAATATGTTTTTAAGATTTATTTATGCACATAAGAACTGGGGTGAGAGGAGTCACCAGAGACAGGGTGGGGAGCAGAACAGGCAGATCCACTGAAACACTGCTGAGGGGAGCAGCGGGGAGGCAGGAGAGGTCTGCCACACCATGTGGGTCCCCTCCCTGGCCGGCAGCAGGGATCAAACTCGTGCTGCAGTGGCTGCGGTTTGCTTCATAGTGCGTTGCTTAACCCACTGCACCACCAGGGAGGCCCCTACTTAAAAATATTAATGAAATAATTTCTCCATGTATTAAAAGCATTATAAACTTTGCAAAAATCTACAGAAAGTACTTCATTCGTGAATTCATCTAAACTTTCAAATAAAAAACAAGGCAGACATTTACAAAGACTAAAAATAAATATGGAACAATTCCAATTACTAATTTGTTATGAGTCCAGAAGAACTTAATTACTACAGTCTAATGAAGATAAGCCAGAGGAAAACTCAACCCAAATTCACAGACCATGGCTGCAAATACCCCAACAAACCTTACAAGAAAGTCAAGCTATATTGGAAGACAGTGCACTGCTGCTTCTGGGTGGCAAAAACGAAGGTACCAGAATATCATCTAAAACACCCTCCCGAGTCTCCCTGGTGGCGCCGTGGTTAAGAACCGCACTATGAAGCAAACTGCAGCCACTGCAGCACAAGTTCGACCCACACTGCCGCCCAGGGAGCAGACCCACAGGGCGCAGCAGACCTCTCCTGTCTCCCGCTGCTCCCTCAGTAGTGTGTTTCAGTGGATCTGCCTGTTCTGCTCCCCGCTCTGTCTCTGGTGACCCCTCTCACACACACACACACACACGCCTCGGGCCTGTACCCCGGTGCTTGCATGCATAAATAGCTCTTTTTAAAAGTGAGTGACTAAAGACTAAGGCAATGACAGCGTGAGGGCTGGGACGCAGAGTCTGCCCCGGCCGCTCCCGCAGTCCCTGGCCCAGGGCAGGTTTGGGTGTAGGGCACAAGGCGAGCCCCAGCGCTCTGGCAGAAAGACATTTGTGGGGCTAGAGAAGCATGGGAAGCTCGTGTTATAAATGGCACTTTTGATGGAATTTCCTTATCTCCAGTATTTTCCGAGATCGTGCGATGAAGTGGCTCGCAGGGCCTCTGCGAGGTCCGTCGCCGCTGGAGCACGCCCCACCAGGCTGTCAGTGTGCCCCTCTTCAACAACACCCCCAGATATGTTCTCAGCTTTGTTCTTTTTCTAGCAAGGAACCCACTTTGATCTCCGGGGTCGCATTCTCTGGGGACAGTCTCCGCATTGTCATCTTCTGCTCTTGATCAAACAAATTCTCAGTTATCTGAAATCCTCATTTTTAAATCCAGTACGTAGATGAAGCGGGTTCTATCCAGAGCGCGCTCGCCTGTTTGCTTGGTCTCCAGCTCTTCCTCCTGCCCGCTCCTCCACACGAGTCATGAACGGAGACTCTGGCTGGTTACACACTGTTTAGGCAGCTCCAAAACAAACTCTAGAACAAGGGGGTTTCGTTAGCCAGTCTTTACGGTAACCAGAAAAACGCCCTCACCCTGACGCACCACGTGCCTGGTAGCCGTCAAAGCTCAGGATGGTTTTGAAAGGCGCGTCCTCCCGTCTGCCCTCCCTCCAGCTGTGCCTCTGCACACATCCCTGTGCACAGTCTCAAGCCAAGGGGTACAGCCATAAAAGGCGAATGGTTTTCTCCCAGAACCCTTGCTGCAGGCCCGGGGTCGGTGGCTGCCTGGTATTTTAGCGCGTGAAATGCAGATGTTGGCCCGGTAGCATCTTAGCACCAGCTGTGCGAGCCTCAGGCCAAGCCTGAGGTGCGATGGCAAACACTTCAGTGCCAGCTCATTTTCTGGTGATATTTCTGAAAGATTGGGAGCCGTTTAGATCTAGGGTTCAATATGGCGGACACTTCCCTGTTCTTGTGCTTATCACAAAATGGATTCTGAACTGGGCCGGTGACTTTCTCCGTTTCTGCATGAACCAGCCCTGTGTAGGCTCAGTCGCTCTGAGACCCGCTTTCAGGCCAAGAAGCGCTGGCCCTGCTCGGAGCGATGGGGTGATGGGATGAGGCTTCCCTGCCCGCAGGGGCTCAGGGCCCGGCATCCTGGGAGGGCTGGCTCCCCCTCCCCACCCAGGCAGCGCTGATGTGAGCTCACACATGCAGTCGCACCACCTTGGAAATGGCTTTGCAGTAGCTGTCCCCCCCCGCCCCCCCGCTGGTCCCGAAGCTCCCTGCATCAAGGGGGCTACTGGGGCGCATTCTAAACAGCCGTAATCATGTTTTTATGATGCTACATTCTTTTTAGATGATAATCTGAAAGCACCTGACTCTTGGACACAAACATTACCCTTGGAAGTTTGAAAAAAAAAAAAATGAAAGAACAGAGAAATTTATTACCTTTGAAAATTGCTTAATATTCACCACAGAGAATTCTGAGCACACTGAGTAATGACTGTGACTCATAATGTGCTGACAATAGCAGTCACAAGGTGGACAGTAAACTATTTCACTGAAAACAGCTGGCGGAGTTGAACTTCTGTGCGAATACGCAGCAATAAGAAACGTTGCAATGCAGCCTTTGAAGAGGGATTATAATAGACCAGCATATTGCAAGACTTAACTAGAACAGTTTGATTTTCTACTTATTTATAGAAAATAGGAAGGCGTTTCAGATGAGTCTTAGCTCAAGATGGCGGTTGTCTTGGAAGATGGGGCCATCCGGGTTCATGAATCCGGGCAGGAATGAAGACGGGAGGGAGTCGGGGAAAGCCTCAATCTCCACAGCTAGCTGGCTCTCGCCCCCTTTACATCAGGGCACAGGGGCCGCACAAGGCCCGCCCTCTTACAGCGCCGCGCACTCCGCTCCTTCCCGCCCGTGCTCACGCGTGCTGAGCGGGACAGCCCTCCACGGGCCTCCCGCACTGGGTGTCTGGGGCGGCAGCTGGCGTCACTTCGGGACGCTTGCGGGGGAGCTGGTGCTGCGGTCCGTGCTGGAGCTCTGCCCGAGCTGCGGCACCCTGCAGGGACCGGGTCCTGGGCACAGGCCCTGCCCACCACGCAGCTCCCACACACCGGTGTCCCCGCAGAGTGCCCCCAGGAGGGCACCAGGGCTTGGGAGCAGGCACGTAGGTGCCACCCAGCGAGTGTAGCTGAAGACTCATCTTGGGGCACATAATCTTCACCTCTTCTTGTAAGACGCAGCTCTGAGAATGCCGGCATAGAAGATTACTGACGGGCTGACAGCTTCAATCCTGAACAATTCAAACATCCACGGATCTCCCCACTAGAAAGCCTATTTTCTTGCTTCAAAATGAGATGGGGGGAATCTCATTGTGATAAATCCACTGCAATGGAATATTGAAATGCTTTGTGAGATGCATTTTGACTGGTAACCTTTTAGATAACTCGCAGAGGGTGCCCCAAAACAGACAGCATGCATTAAATTTTATTTTCAGGTAAATAATGAATGTTTACTGTAAATAAAGTACCCATGTTTTGGCTAAAATTCAAACTTGAATGGCGTTTCTCTATTTTAACTAGCAACACTGTTGCCAATTTACATAAAATGGTGAATTTGAAAGTGACAAAGTCAAAAAGACCACGTCCATCTGCCTTTAAGTGTAGCAGCAGGTACAGACAGGTAACACTAGAGATGCAAACCCCATTCAAATTTTTCCCTCACCATGCCATGAAGTTACATTGTTCTCAAGACATCCCTTCCTCCTAATGAAAAAGGACACAAAATTGCATTCCATTTAATCCCAAACCACACTTTCCTGTCTTTCTGGCACCTGGGGACCCGGTGCTGCCACGGTGCTCTAATTATTTCTCATAAAGGTGGCCCCATCATGTTCTCATTCATCCTGAAGAGTGACCCTGCACAACCTCGGGGCGGTCTCCAGAATAAACGCTCTTTCTACACAGCCCGGACTCACGGGGTTCTTTGCGACTAATTAGTGTAATCAGGTATCCAATAAAAGAGCCCAAGTATTTTCCACAGCTGCATTCTAACTCAATGATGGGAAGATCAAGGCAACTTGCCCCCCCACTTCTCCCACNCCCCCCCCCCCCCAGGCGCAACGGGGATGTCCACAGCCCTGCAGACGCCCCGGCCAGGGGGCCTAGGGGGCCGGCGGCTCCACGCCCTCAGCGGGGCTGAAACCCAGCTGCGCGCAGGAGAGAGCCGGCCGCAGAGGACCGCGCAGGGGCTGGGCCAGGACCCCGAGCTCCCTTCGCCTGCGACTGGCAGGCCCAGCTGAGAAGTGCATGCTGCAGGGGTGAGCGCGCAGCCGTCTCTCCGGCGCGTCCAAGAGGAGTACAGAAGGCCTGGAGGCCAAGGCACAGGCGGGGCACAGGGCTCCCTGCGACCGCGGAACGACATCCCAGGGACACTTCTGGCAGATGCCAGCAGAAAGCGCTGCTGGGACACCAGGGAGGACTCGGGAAGTCAGACTCCCGCGCGGCCGGAGACGCCGGTGGGCCCGGCGGAAGAAGGGCTGTTTGCGTCCACCCCAGACGGAGACCGAGGGCGGGAGACGCCGAGACGCAGGCGGGTCAGAACCGCGTGAACTCAAGCGGCGCTGCTGCAGGGACGGCGGGGCGCAGCGGGCGCGTGTCCGGCTTCCGTGAGGAGCAAGAGAAGAGCTGACCGTCCTCTGAGGGAGGGCTCGTGGGCAGACAGGGGTGACGTCGTAAATTAATTTGTGATCCTTGAAGAAGACACGGGCGTCCGGAACAGAGGCGACGCTCGACAGAGCAGGAAACATCCGCGGAGCTGGAGACGGCCGCCCCTCGGGCCAGCGCCCGGACAGCGCTGAGTCACTGCTGACCGCTGCCGTGCCGCGCCAGCTCTTTGCAAAGGGAAGGGACTTCGTAGCCACTAAGCCGGAAACACAGCATCAGTGCAGAAGGATCTGACCGAACTCAGAGGCACCTTCCAGACTCACAGTCTTCCAGGATAATCAACAAAAATGGTGACTTAAACTCTAAACTCGGCAATTCTCTGACCCACTTGCTGACCGCCCAGTGGGCCCTGATGCCGGCCGGCGCTACGGGGTGAAGCCTTCATGCGTGGGCACAGCCCACCACGGAGGTGTCCCCGGGACGGGCGCCCGCACAGACACCGGGACCGCGCAAGGCCGGCCTGTGAAGGGGCGGCTCGGCCCAGAGGGAACCCCACCCGCTAGCTGCATTTTAAGCACGCGAAATGCAGATGCCACAGGGGCGGCTTCCGACAGACACCTGCCCACACAGGACTGTTCCTGCAGCGCGAAGAGAAAAGCAAACTGTGCTCCAAGGCACCCGAGCGCTCGGTGGGCTATGGGCTACAAAACATCGTCCAGAAATCAACGGCTTTCCTTTGAAACAGAGAATGCCGTCAGGGAAGCATCACGAAAAGCATCCGGCCACCAAAAAACAGAAACATCGCCAAGGACATGAATTTTAAAATTGGAGGGCTTCACCAGGCAGAGCCATGCAGAAGGTCCTGAAGAGGACCTCACTAAATGGGGAGTCCGGGGCGGCAAGAGACCTCGGGGTAACCTGTCCACCTTCCAATTCACTCTGTCCGGGGCAGGCGGTTCCCGTCAGAGGGCCGGCCCGCGCAGGCGCAGAGGGAAGGCGGCCCCTGTTCTCGCCCGTGCGGCGCAGGTCCCGCCAGGTGCGCGCTGCGCAGGTGTCTCTCGCCGCCGCTCCTGCTCAGCCTGGACGTGCGGGCGCCCTCGCGTCCACATCCCTCCTCTGTGAGGACAGTCTCCCTGGGGCGACCACCGGAACGAGCTCAGTCGGCCTGGGTCACCGCCACCAAGATCTTGTCGCCAAAAGCAGGCACCGCGCGTGAGCGGTCAGGGCTCACCTCGTGCGCAAGCACCTGCCGCAGGCCGCCCCGGAAGGCGCCGCCCCTGAGTGAGACCCGCCCCTGCCGCCGCCCTGACTCTGCTGAGGGCTATGGGTGGACATGAAGCCCGCTGCAGCCAGAGGGTGGCGTCCTCCAGCCGAAAAGCCGGCGCTCTTCCCAGCCCGGCTCCACCTGTCACCTGCCGGGCCGGCCCTGTGCCGGGGGCGGCGTCACAAGGGGGTGGCGGCGTCACAACGGGGCCGACATGGCAGACCTCTAGGGGAGCCCCACCCGCCCCCCGACACCGGGGGAGAAGGGCCTGGCCTTGGCGACCCGGAGTCCTCCGGCACCTGAGCAGACGCTGCGGGCGGAGCGCTCCTGGGTCTGTCTCCACCCGCACCTGTAGGATTTCAACACGGTGCGGGAGAGCGCTATTCCATCGGAGGGGAAACGCTAAACCCTGCGGCGTTGGGTCTCGCGCCAGGTCCGTTGCTGACCTGACGGTATGCGGAGGTAACTAGGTCAGCAGCTGAACTGTGAGGCGCGGTCTACACCGCCCACGTGGTGGTTTTGTGAGCTTCCCAGACTGACCAGAGGGCGGCAGTAAAACCTGCGCATTACCCAGAAAGCAGCCCCCGGCGCCTGGGGGAGGCCCTCCGAAGAGGCCACCCACCCCCACCTCCACCCACCCTCCGCCCGCAGAGCCTGCCGTGGGGCAGGGTGAAGGGGGCAGCGAAGCGCACTGCAGCCTGCCGGCCCGGGTCTGCACAGCGCAGCCTCTGCAGCCGGAGTGGTGCGGGCAGGAGGTGCGCCTCGCGCTCCAGCCCACTGCGCGCCGTCACCAGGGCCATATGGCCGGCCCATCATTCTGCCAGCTCCGGCTTTAATTCAGTCTAAATTGTCCTCCAGCTGAAGAGCGAAGGACTTTAAACGCGCTCAGAAGCAGACTCCAAGGGCACAGAGCGCGGGCAGGCCCCACACAGACAGCTCCCCCACGGGCTGCAAGGGGCTGGCCCCGCTGAACCAGCGCGGCCTGCACCCCTGAGGAGCGTGGCCGGAGCGGAGCGCTGAACCGCGTGCGTGGCAGACACTGCGGAGCCTGAGATGAAAGCCCTCAGAGAGTCTCCAAGCAGGCGGCCGGGCAAGGGCGGCCGGGCCCTCAGAGAGCCTCCAAGCAGGCGGCCGGTCGAGGGCGGCCGGGCCCTCAGAGAGCCTCCAAGCAGGCGGCCGGGCGAGGGCGGCCGGGCCCTCAGAAAGCCTCCAAGCAGGCGGCCGGGCGAGGGCGGCCGGGCCCTCAGAGAGCCTCCAAGCAGGCAGCTGGGCGAGGGCGGCTGGGCAGGGCAGGCAGGGCCCTCAGAGAGCCTCCAAGCAGGCGGCCGGGCCCTCAGAGAGCCTCCAAGCAGGCGGCCGGGCGAGGGCAGCCAGGCAGGGCAGGCAGGGCCCGGAGTTGCACCGGGAGGCAGCGTCTGCGCTCACGGAAGGGTCCGGCCGAGCCTGGGAGGCCTGAGCGCGCCCACAGGTGGTGGCTCCCCTGAGCCCGCGCTGCGGGTGCCGTTCTCCCACGTTTCTTGGCCGAAGGTGGCCATTGAGTCTGCTGTAACCAGCGGAGCTGGCCGCACGCTGCCCAGCGGCGCAGCGACTATAGCGGCTGCCCGAGGCCCTGCCCCACCCTCCGGCCAGTCCCGGACACCGGCAACGCTCCCGCACGGCTGTACAGCCCTGGAGCGCGGCCCTGGAGCGGGGCCCTGGAGCCGGCCAGACCGCCCGACTCACCGGCGGAAGGGGCAGGACCCTGGGAGCAGCAGGCCAGGCGCAGCGAGGCCCCTCGACCCGGACGGTCCCTTGCAACACACTCCATGGGGGAACGCAGGCCCCGGCCCCTCGCCCCGCAGGCTGCTAAAGAGCCGGACCCCCGAGCCCGCAGAGGGAGGCCGCCTCGAGGCTGCTGGGCCGCAGCAAGCACAGGCGCAGCCGCCGCACTGCCAGCCGGGCGTCTCTGGGCACAGCGGGCCGTCGCGCCAACTGTGCCAGGGACCAGGCGGGGAAATTGAAATCGGGAGCGAGGGGGACCTAAGACAGAGCAGCCGCGTCCTCAGCGCCCAGAGAGGCGCGGAAGGCCAAGGCGGGGGCGCCGAGGCAGGAGAGGGGCACCAAGGGGTGGGCACAGGCACCGCCGGCCCGGGCGGGAGCGGGGCAGGACAGCAGCGCTGGCGGGGGCGGGGCAGCCGCTCCGGGATCGCGGAGGCCCAGGGAGGGCTGCGCACGGGAACGGGGGGCGGAAGGCCCCGCGGGCTTCTGCCGGAGGGTCGGGCGGGTGGCCCCCGGGCCTGACAGGTGCTGCCCGATGCCCAGCGGGCAGGGAGGGCCCTAAGGACGGGCAAGCACCACCCCGGCCCCTCCCTCACCTGCCCGCCACCTCCAGCCCGCCCACCCCGGGCCAGGTGCCGGCGCCCCGGAGGAGCGGAGGCCACATCTAGCTGTCCGCTGTGAAGATCAGAGGGGACCAACCGTGTCCTCAACCCCGGGGGACAATATCGTGATCGAAGACGGAGGCAGCCAAGGGTGGGAAACGGACAGCGTGGGGGAAGCCGATGCCGCGGGAGGAGGCGCCGAGGTGCGCGCCAGGCCGCTGGGGACCGCCGCAGCCCGGCTGGGCCAGGAGACCTGTGCCAAGGACCTCCGCCCCTCCCTCGGGGAGCGTCTCTGTCGGGTGATTCTGGCTTTCCTGATGGGAGCAGGAGCAGGATTCTGGCATCTCCTGATGGGAGCAGGAGCAAGCCACCTGCAGGGACTGGGAGAATTCTAGAAACACGACTGCACAGGTGAGCTCATGCCCACTCACTCTACTGACCAGCCAAAGGGACCAGAGGCGACACGCCCCCTAGAGGAGACAGGCGAGAAGCGCAGCAGAGACCATGGGCGGCCTCGCCGGACCCGCAGAGAGCAAAGCCTCTCAACCAGAGAGGGGAGGGTCCAGAATCAGCAGTGTGGAGCCGCCAGTTAACAAACAAGCAGGTCAATGAAGCAGGAAGGAAAATCCAAACTAAAGGCACCTACACAGAGAATCTGAGTAAATAATAAAGCTGACATTTCAAATCAGTAGGAAATTTTTCAGGAATGATGCCAGCATCACTCGATAGATATTTGGGGGAAAATTAACATCTGTCTCCCAGTGACATCCAAGAAACACCTGCTGGGAGAGGTTTTTAAGCTTGAGAAGTGAGACACAGTATTAAAAGGAACAAATGATTTTTTTTATATCCTTCGAGAGAAGTCATTTCGAGTAAGGTATACAATTCAGATGCCATAGAAAATTGACAAATGCGGCTACAAAAATAAATCAATCCTGCATGGCGGAAAACAGCTCAAGGTGAACAGGCGGGGCGGGAGGAGCACCCGCAAAGCCGCCGTGGAGGAAGAGGGCGGCCCGTGCGAGCCGAGCGCCAGCAGGGAACAGCCCAGAAGAGCTGGGCAGGAAAGTAGCGCTGGAAAGAGACCGCAGGTGAGGAAAGGAGGATGGATCTCAGCAAAAGCTTGCCGTTCTCAGCAACAGCAAGTGCACGACGACCACCGAGGCTTCACCTGTCAGGCTGAGGAACTGCAGGGAAGGCTCACGCCGTGGCGGCTGGGCCCACAGGCCGCCTGCACCGCCCGGGCCCAGGAAACGCCACCTGCGCACCGTGCCATGCGGACACAGGTTTGAAGTCTGAACACCACTGACCCAAAAACCTACGTCTCAGGAGTGGTTTGCAGATGCTCTGGCACGTCTGCGAAATAATGTCCGCCCCAAGACTGCATCCCCCGTTTGCACCTCAGGACTCTGAGCTGGACTGGCCCGAGGCTGGCTGACGCGTGTTTTATCACGGGTCTGTGGGTAGCTCTCGAGGTGAAGTGTTTGTTTTTTAAATATTTATTTGTTTATGCAGAGAAGAACTAGGGTATGGGCCAGAGGTGTGAGACAGCGGGGAACAGAACAGGCAGATCCACTGCTGAGGGAGCAGCGGGGAGGCAGGAGAGGTCTGCTGCACCATGAGGGTCCCCTCCCTGGCTGGGGGTCGAACTCACATTGCAGTGGCTGCAGAGGCTTCATAGTGCAGTGCTTAACCTCTTGCCCCACCAGAGAGGCCCCGAGGCGTTACGGATTTGTAAACACTGACCCAAAATAAAAGCATGGCCCTGAAGGTAATACACCTTCCACATATTGGGAGGTGTCTTGCTGGGCCATGCCCAAGTTCTCCATCGTCCCAAGACCATTTTCATGATTTCATGGTGTTGGGGAGTTTAGGATGAGTTGAGAAGTCCTCCCAGAAAGCGTCTCTATTTGGGTGATTTTGGCTTAAAATATCCACACGTCACCTGCGGGATTTCCTTTCTATGCATCACCAGTCACTGAAACCCACGCGGGTCTGCTGCTGCTCCTGCGGCCGGATGCGGCACGGTGTGGCCAGGGGTCCACTTTGTGAGCCCCGTTATGACAATGTTCTGTTCACGCCCCCCAGAATCCTTCAGGGCTTCTTCCATACTCTGCGCACGACAGACACAGGCGCGTGCACACACACAGACAGACACACACGAGTGTGCGCCCACGAGTGGGAATGCTGAGGCCTAAGACAAAGACCTTACTTTAGGGACTGACTCAAGTTTTCTGAAGACAGGAGGCCTGTGTGGCGAGAACCGGCCGCGCCCCGGAAGCCGGAGGCTCAGTCTGCCCTGAGACTTAGAGGGTCAGCCCGCCGCTGGGCGAGTCGGCGCCTGTGAGCCGGCGCCCACGGCCTCGGCGTGCGTCTCCCATCACCGGCGACGGCGGCCTTCTCTTCCCGGCTCCGCTGGCCAGGCGCGGCCCGTCTGTTGAAGAGCTTCGCGTGCTCCTGACATGTCTTTGTCAGCGGTGCATCCGGAACTCTCTGCCTGTCTGCCCAGACGCCGCTGCCCGGCCCCGCGCCGGTGCCGCACTTTCGTGATCAGTGACACCGCAGCTAAAGCCCGCTAGGCGTGCCTCTCCGTTGTTCTTTCTCTTCAGGGGTGCCCCACCCATCTCGCCGTATTTTTCTTCCACGTTGAGTCTCTTCCTTATTGAGTTCATGAAAATTAAAAAAAGACCATAAACATTGACTGGCTGGGCACCGTAGCCGCGTCTCGCTGGGAGGAACTTTCGGAACACCAAGTCTCAGGCCCCACGACAGGCCCAGAATCACCACAGGTCAATCAGGCCAGGCAGCGCTGCAGGGGAGGAAGCTTCGGGGTCCGGGGAGGGGTCGGCCCATCTTTGGAGACCCCTCACCCAGCAGTGGCCCCGCGGTCCAGGGAGGCACATGGGGTGTCTAACCCTTCTCAGGTCTCCCCGGGACAGCAGCCCTGCCCCGGCGCAGAGAGCAAAGAAGGCGCAGTGCAGGGTCCGGGCACTCTGGAGACCAGCCCTCCAGAGCTGGGGAGCAGGGACGGGCTCCCCCCGGCCTCCTCGCCGCCCGCCTGGTGCCTGCAAAACTCGGCTGGTCTGTGAGGGACGGCGCCGCCAGAGGAAGGGCAGCCGCAGCTTCTGCACCAGACATGGCGTCCCGCCGCCGACTCTGGCCGCGCAGGGCTGGTGGACGGCGCGAGCGGCCCCCGGTGCCTCACCAAGCGGTCTGTCTTCCAGCCGGACAGGACAGCCTCACGCTCGGCCCGGCGCCCCTCAGATGTGATGGAGCTCGCGGGACACGTTGATCGCAGCGCTCCTGGACACCCTCCAACACGGCCTACCGAAGCAGTCCTTCTGTCCGGCCGGCTCAAGCACCAAGTGGTCAGCGCAGAGGGTGCGGTGAAGACTCAGGAATGCGAAGTTAGGGGTTCAGGGCCAGTCCTCCAGACGTGCCACGAAGCCCTGCAGGACACAGGCCAGCCGCTCCCTCTAACTGCACTGCTGGAAAGGACTGCGCCGGGCCCCCTGGGGCGCAGGGGCGCGTCTCAGCACTGTCGGCTACGCTACGCGCAGCCACTGCGGCCTGAGTGCGACCCCCGGCAGGGAGGGACCCGCAGGCGCAGCGGACCCCGCCTGCCTCCCGCTGCCCCCCTCCCCGGCAGTGTGCGTCAGTGGATCCGCCTGTGCTGCTCTGTCTCTGGGGCGTCCTCTCACCCCCGCGCCTCTGGCCTGCACCCAGCTCGTGTGCATCAGTAAATAAATAAATCTGAAAAACGACTGCATCGGGTGAGGAAAACAGTGTCTTAGAGCGGCCACGGTCCGAGGGAGGAGGCCCAGCCAGGAGCAGCTGCACGAGCCCCTCCACGCTGCTGCGTCGCCAACGCCCGCCCAGGCCCGCGTGTCGCCTTGGGGCCGCAGCGCCGCTGCAGCCGGCCTCGTGGAGCCCAGCCCCTCTGAGGGTGCCCGGGGCTAGCACCAGCCCCGAGGGGGCCGGCCTGACGCGCTGGGTGAGGGCGTCACCGCCCGAAGTCTGCCGTCCCCAACGCTTTCCTCGCCGCCCGCGGGCTCGGGCTTCCACCGTCTCCACCGTTCGGTCTTCCCCACACAGCCGCAGAGCTGGGGTCAGAGCCGAGGGCACCTCCGCTGGGCGCTTTCGCTCCAGTACTAGCACTGAAGGTGTCGCCATGTCACGTGTCTGCCACGGCCTCACCGCTCACGCCCTTCCAGCTGCACTGCCGTCCCTCGTCTGCAGGGGCCCGGGGAGCTGACCGCCGAGGAGCTGGCCACCAAGGAGCTGACCGTCGAGGAGCTGGCCACCAAGGAGCTGACCGTCGAGGAGCTGACTGCCAGGGGCTAGCTGCCAGGGAGCTGACCACCAAGGAGCTGGCCGCCTTCCTGGCCTGACAGCTCATCTCCCCCCACCGGACGGTGTGTGACAAGAGGCGCCTCCTAGACCTTCTTGTTCATTTTTAACTCCTTCTGGATTTTATCACCATCTTGTGAATTTCCATGAAAAAATCCTCCGCTAGTTCTATGAATTTGTATCAACTCAGGAAAAAGTGGACATTCTGGCTCCTTCCAAACTTGGCTGGGCTGTGGCCTGGAGCAAGACAGACCTGCCTGCCGCTCCCAGGCTCGGTGATAAAGATTGGGGGGCACGGCCCCCAAAGTTCTGGGGAGTTGTCCACACTCCACCACGAAGTTCTCCTGCTGCTGAGGCTGGTGCTTCTCCAGTTGAGCTCAAAGAACTGGCTGGAAATAGTTCTCAGGAGAATTACTAGACTGCGTAAAGGAAAGTCAGGAAAAGTCACCGCCGTGGAAACTTCTGCGTGCCACTATGGAAACTACTTCAGTAAGCAGGGGAATTTCCACAGAGGAAGCCGGCCCTGGTGCCTCGGCGGAGCTGTGTGAGGCCCAGCTGGCCGACCAGGCGGGGCAGGCAGGAGGGGGCATGCACAGAGCCCCGTCTGCGCCAGGCCAGAGGGGGTTTCCTTCAGTCAGAGCCTGGCGCTGGGGGTAAGGGAGCAGCTGAGGGCTACACCCGCGCCAGCCACCCCCGCCCATCTCGGCCGAGCACAACATCGAGCAGGTGCATGAAACACAGATCTGGAACTGTCTCCTCAATTCCTCCTTGTAGGGTCAGAGAAAAGTTGTCAGGCTTTCCCACCCTCCCGCCATTGGCATAATGATGGACACCTGCGGTTCTGCATGCGCGCCTAAGTGGGCATGTGCAGGTGCGTGCACCTGGGCTTAGGACGCCAGTAGCAGAACATAGAGAAGCAGAGGAGAAGAGCAGCAGCAGTAGTGGCAGAGAATGAGAGAATAGCAGAAGCAGCAAAGCAACAGCCCAGAGAGGCCCCCCTGCCTGCCATGTACCTGGTCCCTTCTGAGATAACGATGCAATAAAAACCAAAAACGCCACCAAGGGCACCAAGACTCCTTCCTTGATCCGTCTGCCCGAACCACTGAGAACTTGCTCTGTGCCCCTGGCTGGCACCACACCCTTTTTAGAAGTTCTCGGTAGGTCCTGGTCATCTTATTTCCAGAAGGTATTTTCAATCATCTAAATCTCTCTCATCCACCGGTTTCCCCCAGTCGGGCTGGTGTCCTCTCCGGCCCAGGACCACAAAGCTCTGGCCTGTCTTAGCTTCCCGGGTGTGACCAGCAACACCACCCCCGTGTCCTCGCACCCTCACAGGTGGGACGAACCAGTCAGCTCCCCCGGCCCTCTCAGTGGTCTGCGCTGCCTCCTGCCTGAAAGTCCGGCTCCCCACAGCGACCCTCAAGGCCCCTGCGCCTGGGCCCTTCAGACCCATCCAGCTGGCCCACCCATCTGCTCCCCACAATTCAGCCTGCCAGCACGGGTCCCAGCGAGGGGGGCTCTGCAGGTGGCCAGTCTGCCCAGAGGGCCGGCAAGAGTGCTCAGTCCTGAGCACCGAGGCACCGCCAAGGAAGACTTGGCTTCTGCGTGTGATCTGCGTCTGCGTGTGCAGACGTGTGATCTTAAGAAGCCACCCGAGAGGACGGGAGGAGCGCCCCCACAGGAGGAGGAGCGCGGGCTCCTCGCCGGGCCTCCCCCGAAGCCGGTCAGTGGGGCAGCTCCTGCACGCACCCGGCACGACAGGCGGCCAGGCGCACGAAGCTCAGGCGCACCGCAGACAGCACGCGGAGTCTCCAGAACTGCCCCCACGGAGACCGGCGAACTGTCTAAGAACTCAAAGTAACTGACTCGTGGGCCGCAGGAACGTCTCTGCCTCGGCAAACCAGTCGCTGTGGCACATGACGCTCAGAGAAGATGGAAAGTACATTCGTCTCGGAGACAGACAAGGCATTTGGCAGACTCCAACTTCACGTGGGGATAAAAGGGTTATCCCGGGTTATGTGCAGAACTGTCCCTCAGCATGGTAAAGGACACAGCAGAGCCGAGTCAGACAGCGAGAGCAGGGCTGTCTCAGCAGATGACAGGGTCAGATACGCACAACACCCTGAGCACTGGGCCCCAGACCGATGGGATCAATGGATGCATTCAATAAAACTGCAGGGTTTGAAATCACTCAAAATAAATCAGTTGTGCTTCTGAACACTAACAAAGAACAGTCTGAAAATCAAATTAAGAAAAATATTGCACTGGAATAGAATTAAAAAGAATAAAATACAGAGGGAATAATTTAAGCAAAGGGCTGAAAATACATTGAAAACTGACACACTGATGAGAGGAGTTGCAGGAGGCACAAATCAACGTAAACATATCTCCTACGCCAGCATTAAGGAATCAGCACTACCGAGGTGTTCGAGGAGCACAGAGAAGCCTGTAGTGAGTGACCCCACTTCAGAGTGGGTGAAGGCCTCAGCAGACATCACCCGAAACACAGCAGTGTCCAACGGCCCCGTGGACAGGTGCTCGACCTCACCCAGCAGCACCGGGGAGCAAAGTCAAAGCCACGCCTGTCGCCCCCCCTGTCGCGCGACTGTTCTAAAGAAGGTCGGGGAGAGCAAGCACAGCCAAGACACGGGGCGCGGGAGCCCCTGTGAAAGGTCTGTGGGGTGTTAGCTGGGGCAGAAACCCCACCCTGGCCCACTTCCGAAGGAAACAAAAGTGGGTCTCGAGGAGTCAGCGTAGCGTGCCCGAACCAGCATGGTCCGCAGCAGCTGAGGCACAGGACGGCCTCGCGGCCAGGCAGACCGACTCAGAAGCCACGTGTGCAATGGCGTCCACGCGTCCCGGGCCCACTGTCCCGCAGAATGCCCATCACAGCGACGACAGCTGAAGCACGTCCACAGATGGGCCCTTGCACCCGGGAGACACGGTGCACGTGGAGAGCGGCGCTCAGTGAAATGGCAGGCGCCAGAGATGACGACGGAATGATCTCTGCACGAGGGCTCTGCCGCCGGATGTGGGCACAGTGCAGGCCGATCGGCCGGCCGCGCCGCTGACTTGTGGCTGGAGCTGTTGACGGAGTCGTGGTGCGGCGGCACCGGAGGGCGCTGAGGGACAAGCCGTCCAGACGCCCCCTCCCCTCTGGCTCCTCTCCACTCTGCCATGCCACCTGCGCTCTGCAGGCTTCTCCTCTTCCATGACTGCTGCCAGGCTGACATCAGCTTGGCGGAGCAAGCATAGCTAGGGTCTCACGTGCCCACACACGTAAACCATCTGCAGGCTCATTCCAGGAAGCTTCGAGACAGCCTGCGGGGAGGCATGGCCCAGCGTGGGTGAGCCGCGACTACAGAGTCAACCGCCGCTTGTCGGAAGGGGCCTGGAGCGCTCCTGGGCACGCCGCCCTGTCCGTGGCAGGAGCCCTGCTCACGCCCACGCCCACCTGAGTGACCGTGGGCTTTTGCTTTGCAGGCGGGGCTTGGTTTTCATGAAGGACGCTGCGCTGGACACAGGACCGCTAACACCAACTCTTCTCCAGCTACCCTGAGGACGTGCACTGAGAGAAACTGCCCATTGCCCGCAGACAAGCACTGCAAGGGCCGCTCTGCTCGCAGTATCTAAAGTGGTCCACTTCAAGAAACAGCACGGACTGCCAGTGGCTGGGGAGGGAGGGGGGCTTGTTCATAGATGAAGTTGTAGTTGTGCAGTGCAAGTAAGTTCTAGATATCCGCCTGTCAGTAGCAATATTGCATTACGCACTTAAGATGTATGAGGATTGTAGGTCTTGTGATGTTTCTTAGCACAATTAAAGAAAGATACAAAGGAAAATATCCTGAGTGAATGAGTTTGATAGAGCTCAACACACAAAGATTGATCAAAATTCTTCTCTTACCCTTCATTTCCAATCGACACATACTTTAAAGATCACTATAATATTTTGAACCTACAATGTTCAAACTAAATTAAAGATTGTGGGATACATAAATTATTTACATGCAAAGCTTTTTTTTTAAATAATGCAATTACTAAGTAGAATTCCAGCACTTTCTCAAGCTATTGATTTCAACTGGTAAAACTCTATCAAGTATTCAAATCATTAAAATGCATAAAAGTGTCTTTACTATGTTAGTGTAGGATGTTTAAAAAGAGTCTCAGCATCAAAGAATGATTGCCAAAGAATGATTTCTTTCAGAAGATCAAAAATTAATTCAACTTTTATTATATTTTTAGTCAAAAGACATATCCACCTAAATGGACATCAAGTTTAATATTTGCTGATCAAACAAATTGATCTCTACTGACATATTATGCAGTCTATGATGAAAAATGTAATCATTTTTATCACCTTCTAGATAACTGTTCTTTTAAAACATAATAAAACAAACATTATTTAGAGACTGAACATTTGTCAAGGGAGCTAAGGTGTTGGTTTTCTTGAAAAGGCATAGAAATATCACACAAACAAATAGAAAAATATCTCATAATATGAGGTAAAAAGCCGTAGCATGATAAATAAACCCATGAAGACTGCAATGCATCCATCCACCATGAGAACTAATACTAAGTGACTGAATGATGGAAACTGAACTCTGAGGGCTTTCTCCTGGATTATTACATGATTATTCCTAAATAATTAAAAGCTACTGAGCAATTATTAAAGTAATCAACATTACTCTATAAATTACATTCAGGAGATTAAACACAGGGGAGCTCGAGCCTCACATCAGCTAAATCATATTTATAGAGACATATAAAAATTGCCCAATGAAATAAGACGGAAAACAATGCGTGTTCTGAGTGTTTCAAATTCTACTGAAATTGAAGGAGGAAGCTAACTCGTCCTTCTGCACTTCTGTGTAGCGCATCAAGCATTCGGGCAGCGGAGGTGACGCTAACTTGTCCTTCTGCACTTCTGTGTAGTGCATCAAGCATTCGGGCAGCGGAGGTGACGCTAACTTGTCCTTCTGCACTTCTGTGTAG
>JAGFMF010011648.1:348263-361657 GCA_019455555.1 Galemys pyrenaicus | reverse complement strand
GCATCAAGCATTCGGGCAGCGGAGGTGACGCTAACTTGTCCTTCTGCACTTCTGTGTAGTGCATCAAGCATTCGGGCAGCGGAGGTGACGCTAACTTGTCCTTCTGCACTTCTGTGTAGCGCATCAAGCATTCAGGCAGCGGAGGTGCCGGCAGTCCAGGCGACGGAGTCGGGGCTTTGAATTTCCCAGCGAGGCGTCCGGCCGTCCGGGATAATAGTATGTGTTCCTGGTGCTTCTGTCCACTCAGATGGGCACAGGGGTGTTCTCAGGGGCGGAGCCCAGCTCCAAGTTCCCAGGATGCGGTAGAGCCAGGGGGCGGCTAAAAGGCGCTGGGGAGCAGAGCAGCTCAGTGAGCACCAGCACTGCGGGGAACTCAGAAGGGCGGTGGACATCCTATTCCTACTCTTTGGTCTAGGGGTGTTTTGTGTTGCAAAACAGAGGGGATCCAGGTAACATTTAT
Organism: Galemys pyrenaicus; assembly: GCA_019455555.1. Classification (NCBI taxonomy): domain Eukaryota; kingdom Metazoa; phylum Chordata; class Mammalia; order Eulipotyphla; family Talpidae; genus Galemys; species Galemys pyrenaicus. The sequence continues at coordinate 361,197 of JAGFMF010011648.1, read as the reverse complement.
CCAGAGGAATGAAGTCGGGGTCTCAAGGTCAGATCCGCAGCCCGCGGTCATTGCTGCACTTTTTACAGCAGCCGAAAGGCGAAGGCCCTAAGCATCCATCGAAGGACTAAGGGCAGGGTGGACCTGAGAGGGCGGACCCAAGAGCGAGCAAAGATGCAAACACAGACCACAGCGCCCAAGAACCCCCTGCGCCCTTTGGCCTCAGCCCTCAGAGCATGGTGAGTGCCCCTACAGGTAAGTCAGATAAACGCAGGGTGCTTTCCCTTAGGAACGTCCATAAAACATGATCCAAAAGAACACCTGCCCCCCTGTGTGCGCTGCAGCACTATTTATAATCGGTAAGACCTGGAAACAACCCAAATGCCCAAAAACAGACAACTGGATCAAGAGGATTGGTCCATAAACAGATGGAATACCACTCAGCAATCGAAAACGACAAACCAGAGTCATTTTTGAAACATGGATGGCACTAGAAGGGATGATGCGCAGTGAAATAAGTCAGAAAGCAAAAGAAAAATGTCAGGTGGTTTCACTTTCAGGAGGAATATAAAGGAATTCAAAAGGGGGGGGGGGACTCAAGGAAAAGAACAATAACAATAAAAAAAAGAAGAACCACAAGAACAAAAACACAAAGACAAACCAAAGGCACCTTCTTGGGGGGACTGCGGTGAGGCAGAAAGAGCACAAGGGCTGAGATGACGGTGCACTGGTGACATGGTGGTGGGACTCCATGGGACCACAGCTGATGTCAAGGATATATAGATAAATTAAGATCTCCGGTGGTGCGGCCATCCCCGCAGACTGCCAATGGCCTCACCTACCCGCGAGGCCACCTGCCGTTCGGCCTGTCCAGCGCGCAGCGAGATCTGCCGAGACGGGGAAAACCAGCAGAGGTTCAGAATGAGGAGTTCGTAAGACCAGTGCTTTGGAAGATAACTTTGCAAGGAAGGAAACGTGCGTCCTAAATAAGAGAATAACAGTTTAGCAGTCAAGAGAGGACGATGCATTAACAGAGCGTCAGTAAGTAGCTGCTAGTGCCGGCTCGGTCGGCAGCGCTGCCGTGGCCCGGCCAGGAGCAGGCAGGCTGCCCCCTCATGCACCCCTGGCCTCGCCACCTCTACGGCCTGGACGCGGCCTCGCTGCGGCACCAACGCAGCAGAGCCCCTCTCTGAGCGGGCGGGAGCGAGTCAGCCGACGCGCGAACCTAACAGGGCGCAGCCAGGAGCCTCACCCCCGAGGAAGCGCAGATCCGCGAGAGCAGTCCTGTGCCGCCACGGCCAGAGATAACTCACTCCTGCTGATTCGCTCACTCGTCACTCCATCGCTGCTCCTAAGGAGAAGCACGGAGACCCCAAGTACAGCCCTGCCCAGGAAGCCAAACGCCACTGCCAGGGCCGTGCTGGCCAGACGCCGGCCACCTTGGAGGACGCTCAGGCCGAGGCCCCCACGCAGCACCTCGCCCGTCCGAAGAGTTCAGGTGAGCAGCTCACAGAGACCGGGGGCGGTGACCGCCAGGCTGACCGGGGAGGTGGGCGCGTAGGGGACACACATTCCGGCACAGACGTCCGTGACTCCGCCGAAGAGCACGCACTTGATCTTAACTGGACACATTTCGTGGCGTCTGAACGGCATCTTTGTGGATCGAAAAAGCTCCAGACACGACCGCTACCAGGGCAGCTCTTGCTTTGCAAATGTTCTAGTCGCCCCAGGGACCTGCGGGCAGGGCTGAGTGGCCAGGGCCCCGTCCCAAGAAGAGCGAGGGCTGACCCTGGCCAGCTGTCCACACACTCCGGCAGTGGCCGGGCACGCACGGTCAGCATCCAGTGCGGTGGCAGCAAGACCCCTGAAGACCATCCAGCTGCACGCCGAACGTGCAGACTTTCACTCGGCATAGATAAACCCTGACTAAAACCAAGGACGAATTTTTGCGTTAAGACTTGGTGCACACACCTGCATCTCCACAGGTGCACACACCCGAACAAAAGCTTCAGGAAGCAGAATCACTCTTCGGCCGTCGGATATGCTGGAGTCTGCTCCAATCTTGTCCACTGATTAAAAACAAAGAAACGGCAGCATCCAGCACTTTAACGTGCCTGGCCAGCATTGTTCTTGCCTTGCTCTGACCTCCCTAGAAATAAGCTGGCATTTTATGCAGAAACATATATGCAGGTATGGACGGTTGCAGATAAAGATACAGATATTCCTAGCAATGTTCATGTTACTCTGCCGCATGAAAAATTTAAATTTCACTTTTAATATATTTTCTTAATATTCTCATCTCCAAATCCCTTTATGAATCATCTTAACGAAAGCCAGAACGACTCTCCCCCGCACATTTGCAGCACTTTTCTTTTTAGTGGGGCTGTCTTCTGAAATAACCACTAAGGCTTCCAGGACTTCCTCCTGGGGCGTCACTGCCGTCAATCATGTTTACGGCTGAGGGCAAAGTGCTGTGAGTGCTCTACGGGCCAAGTGGAGTCTCCCCCGCGCCGACGTGGGGCCAACAGCAGGGTCCGGGGCAGCGCCGCTGCCCACTCGGCCTGCGGGGGCACAGCTCAGCGAGGCCGCCCCACCACGCCGCGACTGCCCCAGAGACGCGAGCAAGTGCGGTCCCTGACCCGCAGGCCCGGCTGCTCCCTGCCCCGGGTAGCCGCCGCCTCCCGCTGGCCGTGCGGCTGCCAGCAGAGCTGTCCCACGGCCTCTCTGCAACCACAGCACCCTTGCATCTGACCCGCGCCCTGTAGGCCGCAGGCTGCTCCATCCTCTGCTGACCCCCAAGCCCCGCCCACTGTGGGGCACGTGCACCCCGCGCGGCGAGCCCACAGCTCTCCCCAGCCGCAGGCTCCATAAGCCGCCAACTCGCCGTATTAAATGGACAGGATCAATTCTGACCCCTGCTCCATCAAGCCCCGCCGGCACCTCCACTGCTCCGGATCGTCACTCTGCTCCTGGGTCAGTCTGGTCGTCCGTGGCCGGTCCGGAGTCCGGCAGCCACACCGGCTCCACAGCCACTGCCTGGGGGCTCCGTCTGGGGAGCCCAGCCACCCGCCTCCTTCCCAGAGAGCCCACAACAGGCCTCGACCCGTCCTGCCCCTCTCCGCGGGGCCCACGCAACACCAGGCCCTCCTGTTCCCCAAAAGCTCGAGTCCGGCTGACAGAGCCCAGAGCCAGCCGGCTCTCACCGCGGGCACAGCCCGCACGTCCCCGGAGCCCACACATCCCCGCAACCCGCACGTCCCCGCGGCCCACAGGAGAGGTCTGCTGCGCCCTGTGGTCCCCTCCCTGGCCGGGGATCGAACTCCCGCTGCAGCGGCTGCAGAAGCCCCACAGTGTGGTGCTCAGCCCCTGCACCCCCAGGGAGGTCCCGAGGAAGGTGTTTAAAAACCCTCTTTGTGACATCATTTTAGCATTGTCTCCCCTAAAAAGCAAACCCAGTCAAGGAACTGGGCACCGACGGCACAGGAAGGAGATGATCCGGGAAGCAGGAGGAGGAAGCGGGGCAGCGGGCAGGCGCGGCCACCGGCCACGAGAACATCGCCACGTGGCTGATCCCCCAGGACTGAAGGAGGACCCGAGACACACGCATCGCCTCACGTGGCACAACGACCCAAAAACACTTCTGGGCGCAGCGAGTGCCAGGAGCGTGCCGAGGAGACCACCCTGGCTCATCCCAGAGGCCTGCAGAATGCTCAGGGCGGAGACGGGGCCACGGGGGCACAGACAGGTGAGGGAGCAGGTAGCGAGGTCCCCCAGGGCAACGCCACCGGCAGCAGGAGCAGGAAGACCGCCTGCCCAGGTGCGTCCCAGGAGAGCACAGCCTGCCCACAGGTGCCCACTCCCGCGCCAGCATTAAGAGCTCGTCTCAGCGCTTGGAAGCCCCAGCGCTGTGCTCGCTCATCACGGCAGCCAGAGGGCCGGGTCAGGCCCCTCTGAGGACGGCGGCACCCCAGACCACTTCTGAGGACAGCAGTCGAGGCGCTCCCTCCTCCACTTGATCCCTCGCCCCTCCCCCTCCGGTCTGCATGGCCTCTATCAGCCCTGAACACCCGCGGAGCCAGAGAGCCCAGGAGGAGCACAAGGGTAAGGCCAGCACAGGGCATGACGGCCCCAGCCTTGCTCGGTGGGCATGGAGCCACCTCCAGGGCTTCCCCGCAGACCGCCAGGCCCCTCGGGCCACGGCCACGAGTCAGCACACGGGCTGCTGGGTGCCGGGACCACCACGATGCCCCTGCTGGTGCCGGACGCCCCTCGTCCCCGACACTGCTCGGAGCACTGGGTCACTCCTCCGCCGTCTGGTTTTCATTCCTCTTTTCGACTGTCTGGGGTCCCTGCACGTAGCATGCGTCTCCCATCGACAGCAGGAACCAGATTCTGTTTTCCTGAGTGTGACCTAATAATCCCTTCTCCTTTGTCAGCTGCATGAATTCACTGCCTTTGATGTAAATACAGTCATTGCCGTTCTGTGATTGCTTTCTACATATTCTCATGGCTTTCGTTTTTATCCTTGACCTTTTTGAACTTCCATTGGGTTTATCCAGTAGGATCTTTTTTGACTGAGACAGGTGTCACTGCACTGCACTGCTGTAGTTGTCATGATTACCAGTAAAAATAGGAGTATAAATAAGTATATGACTTATACTCTAAGTCAGTATCTCCTTCCATCCATCTTTCCTAAAACAAAATTAGACTTTTCAATTCTAATCATGCTTCTTCTATTTTCCTTGTAATTTCTATCTTATGTTATTTCACTTTGTTCTTGAATGGGTTTTTTATTCTCAGTGACTTATTCTGACTTACAAAGCTGTCTGCCAGCGCACAGCAATCATGAACACCTGCACGTCATCCCTCCTTCTGAAGGTCAGCATTTTTCTTCTTTCAATTCTCCTCCTAGGAGGCTTTTTGAGTGCTCAGCTCTCTCTGTCTTTGAAATATATTTGTTTTGTCCTCGTTCTTTAATAACACCTTAGCTGGTAATGGAATTCTAGATAATCCTTTTACTTTCAGAAATATAAAAATATATATATTGGTATCAACCAATCTATGTGTGATCTATTGTGAGAAATAGTCATTCAGTCTCAATTGTATATAATGAACTTTTTTTCCTTTAAAAGACTTTTCCTTTGAAATTCTACAGTTTCATAATATACCTAGAAGCAGATTTGTACTTTTTTATCCTGCTAGGACTCTGAGAATGTCAGTACTCATCATCATACAGAAAATGGTCAAATGACCCCTTAGCCCACTCTACTGTCTATTTGGGGAACTCCTTCCAAAGTCCTTCCAGATCCCCCACACTCTCCTCTTCCTCCTCCTCCACCCTCCCTTCCTGTCTTTCTCTACACACACACACACACACACACACACTCTCTCTCTCACAGGGCAACATTACAGGATCTATCTTCTACTTAATCTATTCTCTCTTCAACTGAGTCTAATCTTTTTAACTCATACAACAATCTTTAAATAGTCATGTTTTCCTATTTCTAGATAGATCTTTCCAAATCACCCTTTATCTACTTTATTATTATTTCAGAATATTGTCCAGTCTTTTGGTGTTTTTGTTTCCCAGTTATTTAACATAATTAGTTTAAAATCTCTTACAAATTGTTCCATAATCTCATTCCTTCGGCTAAGTTTTTCTCTTGTCCACTAATTCCATTTTATGAAAAATTACTCGTGATTTTTCTCTGCTTTTGTTTGCTTCTGTAAATGTTCCTAGGTTCTTTGTGCAGCAAAATCTTTCATTTATTTATATTAAGGGCTCAGAAGATTTATGTGTCTAAGACCAATTTTTACATTAATTTCTCAGCTTGCAGTTCCAATACAATGATAATAATGTATAAATTTGGGCCCAAAACCATGCATGGTTCAGGCTCAGTGCTACATTTTTTCAAGGAAGAATTTCTTTACCCATATTTCAGATACTCATTATAATTTCTTGACATTTTGAGGACAGTGGGTAGAGTTCTCCTGAATTTGTTTACATGGAAAAGGCATCCCAGTGGGCGCCTCGGCTGTCCTGTGGGCCTCAGTGTTGATCCTCTGTCTTTCTCCTGGCACCGCCCCGTCTCTGGTCCCGGAGTGGAACCAGCCGCGGACACGGGACTCTGCCACCCGGGAGCAGAGGGCCAGCGGGGCTCGGGCTGGGGCTGCGGTCTGTTTTTCGCCTGGCAACTAGATCTGTTTATCTCCTTCCTTCTTCTCCTGTGAGACACACACACACACAAATTTTAGTGACAGAACTTAATGTTTTCGAGCAGGAGCGATCACCCTACCTCAATATGCCATATTTTCACAATCACATCTCAGGCAGGAAACCAAGTGATTTTTTGCCACCTACATAACTCGTTATTCCCACGGGGAAAGGCACCGTTTCAGGTGGCTGCAAGTCTCTAAAACTGTCACTGCAGTGCCTGCACCAAGTCCCCAGAAAACAGAGCTCGAGGCAAAACACACTGCCAGCAGCCCAGGAGTGCGGTGCCACAGCTCGGGAGTGCGGTGCTGGGACCCACCGGAGGGAGACCGCAGGGGCGAATGGCCACGGCGAAGAGCAGCGGCCAAGGGCAGCAGCCAAGGGCAGCGCCAGGGAGCGTGTGGCTGAGCCACAGGAGCTTCGGACGCCTCCGCCTCCAGGGACGTCTTAGAGGGGGCTGTGGAGCCACGTGTCACCCACCAGCTGTCAGAGGATAGGGATAGCAAGGGGGCATGGCCCGGTGCTCCCGCATCCCCCCCAGAGGCTGCCCTGTCCAGCATCTGCTCACCGGGCCTTGTGGCCATGGTGTTGTGGAAAGCTGCCTAGACTCTGCCCGCAGTCCCCAGCACGGAGTCCCTAAAGCCCTCGGCATCTCCTGCGAGACCGGGAGACAGAGTGGCTCCAGCTCTAGCAAGGGGCCTCTCCAGGCTCCAGATGCGGGCAGCCTGCCTGGGCCAAGCTCTGGTCAGCAGCGCAGTGCCTGGGAGGGGAGGCGCTGGGCCCAGCGCAGCACCGCGAGCTGCGGTTATGCACGCGTGAGGCTCGGGAGAGCTTCTGGGCTGGTGGCCCAGTCGGGGAGGGTGTGTCCAGGAGGAGCTAGAAGCCCCACAGTGCTGCCCGGCTGGGACAGGCAGCTCTTCTAGGGGCTCTTCCCGGGTTGCACCCCCTAAACAAGCCGGAAGGCAGGAGTCCTCTGAGCTGTTCCCCACCACGTCGCGTCTGGGCAAGGGGCGTGAAGCCCCAGTTTAGACCAGTTTACAGGGAGGAGGGCAGGTGGCTCAGCAGCGCACTCCTGTGGGACCGGCTGGCACGGGGTCCCTACCCTGTGGGGTCTGACACTAACTCCACGGCTGACGTCAGACTGCAGCTAACTCGCAGGGTCAAAGAGGAGAGCTGCATGAAGGTCGGTGGGAGGCCCCAGCAGCCACTCGTCGCCCCAGCAGCAGGAGGCTCTGGAGAAAGAGATGTGCAGACGCCCTAAAGGAGCAGGGGCTGCCCAGGCGCCAGGGTCCTGGGTGACCTGGGGAAGGAGCAGCCGCCGCTGCCCAGCCTGCAGCAGGCAACCCGAAACGCAGGGGCTCCCACGCGCCCTGGGGCCGTGCAGCGCGGGAGCCTGCCCGCCCTGGCAGTGCCCTGGGTGCTCCTCCCACACGCCTGGCCCACCGAGCCCTCTTCACCGTGGAAAACAATTTGATGCGGTTTCTTTCCACCTAAGAGCTGTATCTCCTCTTCCGGTGAACATCACAGTCATAAATATCAAAGCGTTGTTTTCATTATAAATCAAAATATTTTTATTATCATTTCAAAATCCCTGAAGCAAAAATGGCCCCAGAGAAGCTGAGTATTTCTTACTGAGGAATTATAGCCCCGGGAATCCTACAGAGACTCCAGACGTGACCGAGGAATCTGAGGAGCCAGGCAACGAGGGCGTGCAGGGCACAGGGCCAAGCTGCTGACGGCGGGGCGTGCAGCGCAGCGCTGGGCCTTGCAAAGTCCAGCAGGACACGTCAGTGCCGTCGGCGTGTCTCCCTTGTAAGTGCACAGTAAGGCTTTCGATCGCTCTGGTCTGAAATGTGAATGTTGTCTTATAACTTGCTAAGAATTCAATATTTTATCGCTTTTCCCAAAAAAAAAACTTCCCGGGGTGATAGGATGTAAGGGGGAATCTTCCTCAAGTTCCTATTTGCATTAGGAGCTACAAACAATGAATAGCAAAGGTTTCCAGGTCAGGTCAGGGTACCTGGTGGGGGCACCCCAATAGAGCCACAATTTAAAATGAGCTGATTTCTAGACCGCAGAGCAGGAAAGGATCGCTCCTCAACCTCGCCTTCGCACTCGGCACTCAGGGCTCCCAGAGCGGCCGCCGTCTCAGAGTCGGGGCCTGCACCACCAAGAGCAGCTCCTTACGGAAAGCCTGAGCGTGGTGCGGCGAAACCCACCCAGTACCCCCAGGTGACCGTGGCCGCTGCCCAGAGTTCCTAAGGAGAGCAAAACAAGAAGCCAGTGGGAAACGCAGGCCCCAGAGCCCTTGTGAAGTGGAACACAGCTGGACAAGACCATCCTTGGACAAAGATACAGCTGCCCAGAGGCCTCCAGATGACAGATGAAGGCAGCATCCCTTCTTCCAGGGCCAGGGACAATGAACTACATAAGTTATGTCTTAGATGTCTTTTATGCACCACAGCAATTAATGTACAAGCAACTATGAAGAAACAAGACTATTTTCTGTCAGTCACGTGTGGAAATCAGGGGGATCGGTCATGGTTAAACACGTTCTTAAGGTTATGTTTTCTTTACTTTAAAAAAATCAACAAATAGCCAAACTATGGAAGCAACCTAAGTGCTCCCAGAACAGATGAGTGGGTTGAGAAGATGTGGTCTATATACTGGTGGAATACCACTCAGCCATCAAAAGGACAAACTAATGCCAATTGCAGCAACACGGATGGAGCTTGAAAGGACAAGGCCAAGTTAAAGGAGAAAGACAAAAACCAGATGGTGCCACTAGTATGTGGAATACAAAGTCACTAAACTATTAGTCAGGTAGAAACAAGCTGAAAAAGTAGCCCTTACACAGAAGGGAGGCACCTGGGATGCTGTGGCGGTGGACCACGGTGAGCTGGTGGTGCACAATACGGTGGCAGTACCCGAGAGGGACACTGCAATAATGTCTCAATTAAAAACAAATTAATTTTTTTAAAAAATGCAACAAGACCCATAAAGAGTGAAAATAATAAGCCTACTTTGGTCTAGTGTACTATTGCCAAGGTGTCCCTTCAATAATGATTTAAGAAGATCGTAAAGAAAAAAGCTATAAACCCAATTCATCTTACGCAGTCTGCTGTAACTTAGAGAGCTTTCCTGTACAGGGTGGAAATGGAATATGTAATGCATCGGGGACAGCTCACTTTATATTTTATTACTAAGAAAAGGAAAGTCAATAAAATTTCATTCGGAACAATCTTTTTTCCTCTCTCCTTTAGGAAAATAAACCTGAATCATATATCCAATATCAGCTTGCCCTTTGAACTTCAAAGAGAAACCACCAGTTAAACCCTCCCTCATACACTAACAAGAGTTTATAGACAAAACCCAGGGCAATACCCCAGGGAAAACGGAGTGATTGCGCATCCATCCGTGTCAGGACCCACTGGGGTCCGGGCCAGGCGCGCAGTGAGTGAGCTGGCCTGCAAAAAGCTTTATTTCTTTAGTATCGGCTTACAAGTTATTCCCTTTAAGAGGCAATATTACAAAGTAGTTAAGAGCTTCTGGAATTAGATAGCTCTAACTTAAAGGAATAACAGCAGCCAGTCACACAGGACCAGGGCGAGGGCTGTCTGAACGCAGACGGAGGCGCGGCTGGAGACAATAGCCGGCACCACCATTGCTGTCTTAGAAAAGTGACCCCGACGTGCTCTTGCGCTGTGTCTCCTCTCCGGTTACGTTTCCCATACACTTGCGATGATGCGTTTCTGTTTTCTTTTTTATAACAGACTTGGAAAAGATCATCTACTCTGATGTCTTCAAGGTGTCAGTTTATCTCTCATTAAGTTCTGTTTTGTCAAGTAAGGCGAATGTATTTTATTTTCTAACCCACTCATGTCCCTTCTGTGTTCACTGGCTCCTTGCGTCTCGGTCCTCGCTGGTTGTGTTCTCTTAGATGTCCCTCCGCTGAGTGTCTGGGTCACTTCCAGAGTCGCTGCCGTCCCACAACATGACAAGTCAGGCTTCACCATCTGCTGAGATACCCCAGTCAAGACAGAAGCGTGAAAGAGGATCTCTTGTTTAAACGCGGGATGAGGGCAGAACTCAACCTAAGGACTTGGGCTGCGGGAGTTCACACTGCAGAAAGGTGTGGAAATCGATGCAAGTCTACAAAATGCAAGAATCCTAAAGCGTAGTTCCTTGTCCCCATCATCCATCTAACCGCCACCCACACCTGTACACCCTCTAATATCCTGATGTTAGCTCATGACCGCCATTCACTCATTTGTAGCTCTCCTACACTGTATGTGTTCTGTGCGCCAGATAGATAGATAGATAGATAGATAGATAGATAGATAGATAGATAGATAGATAGATAGATAGATAGATAGATAGAGCATCTACCTTTGGGCCTTTGGGCAGCTCAGTGCCCCCACAGTGTCGGGCATGACAGGATGGATAGATAGATAGATAGATAGATAGATAGATAGATAGATAGATAGATAGATAGATAGATAGATAGATAGATAGATAGAGCATCTACCTTTGGGCAGCTCAGTGCCCCCACAGTGTCGGGCATGACAGCCTAGCTCTTTGCAGATCTGGTACTGACAGGAACATGGACGTTCTGGGTATTGCTTCTGCAGCAGCCACACCCCTGCAGGCAAGGGGACCTGGCACAGCTGCTGTGGGACACCGGTGCACAAGATGCTGCAGGGACACCACCCGTCTGTGCAGACAGGCTGAGCACCTCAGCAGGGATCAGCCGTGGTTCCCTGCACGGTCCTCTGTGGGCCTCGGGGCTGTGCCGATGTGTGGCTGGGCCCTGCGCTCCGCTCCAGCACACACTCGCTCGCCCTCTCAGCCGTGGACAGACGCCGCTCTGCTCCCTGCACGTGCAAGGCTGCTCGGGACATACAAGTACCATCTCTGCCCAGCAGCATTGCATGGTCGGCGCGCGAGGGAAAAGTCAACTGGTTGCACCAACTTTCACTTCTGCTGCCTGAATCGAAGCATTTCTGCTGCTTCGAGACCCACCAACACTTGGTATTATTAAATTTCTAAATATTTTCCAACTTCCTGGGTGGAACTATTGCATTACCTGTGAGCCTGACAATCTGTATCAAGCTCGTAAACTAGTAATTTCACTGTCTACTTCTCTGAACTACCAGATGTATGTTCTACCTTTTTATTTAGTTAATCTTTCTTTTAGTTGTTTTTATAGAAGCTCTTTATTCTGGTTACCAATATTTATCACCTGTACTACAATTATCTCCTTTCAAGCTGACACCTCTTTTTGCTTCTTTTTCTTGCTGGGTAAAAATGTACTAATTTTTATTTTAATGTAGTTGAAAATATAAACCTTTCCTGTCTCCCTTTCCTTATGATTTGCTCTTGTTTCTTATTTAATATATGCTGACGGAAAAGTTGGTCTTCAGCACGTCCTTCTGAGTTTTGCCTGGAAGCCTTAAATCTTGGTTTAAGATTTGACTTGGTTGACCTGGGATCGGGCTTGGCTTTCTCCTCGTGGTGGAGACTGCCGTGGCAGTGGGCAGCGGGCAGCGGCAGCAAGCCCCCCGCCGCAGGTGTGCAGTCTGTGGTGGGCTACCCTTCCGGTAGCCCATTTACCCACCTCTGTTCCTAGCTACTGTGATGTTAAAGTCGTCTGTCATCAGGCCAAGCCAGGCCCCCAATTTTCTCTTTTTCTGCCAAATTGTCTTGGCTATTCTTAGCCCTCTGCTCTTGCATCCTAAAAGCTCCTTGTCAAGTTGCCTTTTAAACACTTGTCAGGATTCTGACTGGCGTTGAACTCAATTTATGGAATAATTAGAGGAGGTGTGACACCTTTATTATGCGGAATCCTTCTCTTCTGAACTGCAACATTCTTCATTAGATTAGTATCTCAAGATCTTTTTTAAAGTCGTTCCAGTTTTCCCATTACATGGTTAAAATGTACATGGCATATTTTAATGTATCCATTTCCTGCTAAATAGTTTCAGGGAACAGAGGCAATTGAGATTTGTAAATTGATCTTCTCTCCAGCAAGCTTGTCGAATCACAGACAGGGTAAATTTTCTATTATCATTGAGCAATTGCTTAATATCTAATTCCTCCAGCAGGAAGCTGGGTGACACATCTGTGCCTCTTCTTGCCCTTCCATTTTCTGACTGGCTCCTGAGGCGCCCCCTTCTCTGGTGCTTGGGGCCACTCTGAGGTTCGGAGCGTCCACAGATGGGAGCGGCCTCTCTTCCCCACCATGTGTTGGGCCCTGACTCCCAGTGTCCCCCTCTGCTGTGTGCGTTTCCGCTATATTTTATCTCTGAAGTACCAAGAGTGTGGGAGGGAGAAAACACAAAGGCTCCTGCTGGCTCAACCACTCGGGCCGCCACGGCAAAGCTTCTTCCTAAGAGTTTTACCAAGTCCTCAAACCAGCTGCGGGCAGGACAGCTCACCGGAAGCTCAGAGCCCAAAAGCGATCAGGGCGCTCTCCACGGTGCTGAAGCGGCTGCTCTTCCCACTCAGAGCATCCGGGTGCGCCGGCGAGGACCGACCGAGGGGCCCTGCATCTGCGTGGACGGTCTTTGGTCCGCTGCCTTATCCTCACTGCTGGACAAATGCCGGAAGGAAGAAAACTCACACTGCATTAAGACCTCATCAGGGCCTCCCTGGTGGCGCAGTGGGTTGAGCAACGCACTATGAAGCAAACCGCAGCCACTGCAGCACGAGTTCGATCCCTGCTGCCGGCCAGGGGGGGGA
>JAGFMF010011648.1:279934-348074 GCA_019455555.1 Galemys pyrenaicus | reverse complement strand
CTGTTCTGCTCCCGCTCTCTGTGGTGAATCCTCTCACCCTCCCCACACCTCTGGCCTGTACCCCAGTGCTTGTACGCATAAATAAATAAATCTTAAAAATAAAATAAAATGGAGACGTCCTATTCGTCAAAAGACACCTGTGCTAGCACTCACACCCGTGAGACGTGATCAAGAACACGAGGCACAGCAGGTGCTGGTGGGGACGTGGGGCTAGGGAACCCTCAGACACTGTCGGCAGGAAGGTACCTGGAGCGGGGGGTCCCAAAAACTAAAGCTCAGACTACCATATGAGACATCTTTCTTTGGGGATGCACCCAGAGGAAAACACTCACTCTCAGGGGGAGACCCCTGCACCCCATATTCATTGCCTCATCATCCCAGGGGCCACACTATGGAGGAGATCTCTGTGTCCGTCAGAGGGTGGGTAAGACGTGAGATGTGGGTGAGCTCTTCTGGCGAACTAGCGCAGTCCGAAAATAAAGTCCAAGTCAGAAACAAGCGAAGGCGGTACCGGGGGTCAGGCAGGGGAAGCGGAGAGAAGTTGGTAAAAGATACAACTTCCACCTCAAGATGAATGATGCCCGAGGCTCCAGGACTTCAGACGGTGGTGACAGTCGCCAGCACTGCCCTAAACACTGGGGGACAGAAAGAGACGTCTTCAAGACGGCGCGAAGGGAAACCACAGGCTGGGAGGCGGCATCTTTGGCAGAGCACTGGGCCAACGCGAGCGCCCACACGACATGAAGGGCTCTACAAGGCTGCAGAAGGGCAGACGAGTCCGGTGCTGAAGGGACAGTGCGGGCATAGCGCGCATGCGCCGGGCGACAGCTCCGCAACCTGCCGAAGGGTCCACCTCCGAGGTCACCACCAGAAAGACCCGCACCTGCCTGCGGCACGGTGGAGGTCTTACCTGTGCGGTCGGGGAGACATTTTAGGGTATTTGTGTCCAAACGTGCCCTTAGGCGTGCATTCTGCGCATGGCCTTCACCTCACTCGCGCTGTCACTCACATCCCGTGAAGCTGGGGGCGGGGGCGCAGAGCAAACCCCAGCAGGAACGCGAGCAGGTTCTCTGAAGGCGCGGGTCACAAAACCATGGACACGCCACAAAGCACAAGAACCAGAGCAAGCCTCCACTTTACTAGTTACCAGGGAAACGCGAGACGAAGCCACAGCGCGGTCTCACCCCCGAGGTGACTAAGCGACGGGCATCGGGCATCACCCCAAGGAGGCCGGAGTCGGACGAGCGCCCACTGCCCACCGGCAGAAGAGGACGCAGAGCTGGTCCGGCCAGCTGCCCGCTGTGTCACCGCCAGAGGGAGGAGCGCAGGCGCGCAGGCGCGCGGCCCCGGGGTGCGGGAAGCAGGCGGAGCGCACGCGCAGCAGGCCCGGCTCTGCTGTGCGAGCGGCATGGGGTCGCTCCAACCCAGATGGGTCGGCGCCCATGGACAGGGCGTGGACAAGCGCAGTGGACAAGTGGTCCTCCCCGCCTCTCTGCGGAACCCAGCCTGCCAGGGCCCGGGCCACGCGCGCCCTGCTGGGTCTGTCTGCCCGGCTCCCTGGCACATGGCGTCTGTGTGTCGTCAGCAGCACCCTCCCGCAGCAGCAGGAGGTGGAGCCCGAGACCCGCCGGGCAGTCCACCGAGAAGAGCGCTGACCACCGATTGCTCCCGGACAAGGTCCGCACCGCCTGCTACAGCTGATGCGGAGCAGGTGACACCGCAGCCATGAGGACCTTGCGATGGGCAGAGCCCCCAGCTCACGGAGGCTCCGCAGAGCCAACCTGCAGGTGGGGACACCGGAGGAAGGCGCCGCCGCCCTGAGGGCCACCAGGGAGCCCCGCGAGTCTCAGGCACTTGTGACTGTCCAGTGTTTGACCTTGACCCATCACGGGTATGCATGACCCCGCAGCTCCCATGCCTGCCCGCGTGGCTCCCCCAGCAGGACTCAGTGTCTGTGGGCGCAGGGCGCACGGGCAGGCCGCAGGGTCAGCGCAGGCTGCGAGAGGTCGGGAAGCGAGGCAGGACACACCACGGAGAACCTGAACTGCCATCCCCCTTCCTCACGGCCGAAGGAGATGAGACAGCAGAAGGGGCGTCGTTGCCCCATCCGCACACCGTGTGGCCCAAGAGGTAACCAAGGGCGAGTCTCCTGGCTAAAGACCCAGCCCTTCCCAAGCCACCCAACGCTCATCAAAATAAAGGAAAGGAGAATGTAAAAATTGGAATCTCTATAAAAGCAAACTTGCACATATAAATGCCGTTTCTGTGACATGTTTGTCAAGAACTGATGACTCAGCGGCGATCATTCCATCAAAGAATCACCTTGTACTTTCCATTTATCTTAAAGCAGCAAATATTTAAAAGAATCATTTGTTTAGCCTGGATTTATCCTCTTTTCAAGCGCAACCACAGGAACCAGGATAAAAGCGTTGTGATTAAAGAGCAGAACAGCGGCAGGTCTGACGACAAGATTCATCGTCTAAATTGTGAGCCACTCGCCGTCCCTTGTCATCCTGAACGTAAAAACCCATCTTTAATTGTAAACATGCAATCATAAAAGATTTCAAGTGTGCAGAAAAGACTGAAGCTGGCGCAACGACAGCACTCTTAGATTCCTGGCATCTTGATTCTCTAGCTAGCGTCTTCACCCGCAGGTTCCTGCGACTCTCAGCACCTCTTAATCTGACAGAAGGCAGACGGAGCGGAGCCCATGGCGCCAGCGCCGCCACTGGGCTCTCTGCGCGCGGCCACGGGCCTCAATCTGGCACTTCTCATGCTGCGTGACCTGCCCTCCCATGGATCCCTTATGTGCCCGGCCACAAAAATGCCATTTCACATATTCTAAGCTACGCAAATGACTGCTCTGAACGTATCTTTACCTCTGGTGGGAAGTTCTAAATGGCTTCCTTCGGGATAACTTTTCAGCGCTCCCAGGACTGAGATCACTGACTTTGGGCCTCAGGGTGCTGGGAGAGGCAGGTCATAATTGTGGCGTCCCACCCGCCTGTCATATTTTATTTCCTAAGCTGCCCGCACACAAGTTCAATCTGGTATCTACCTTTATAATTAATTAGATCCTGAAATAGAAAAGGCAGCAGAGAACAGAATTTTGTCGTTGTTGAAGCCATCAGACTTGGCTGGGGCTCTTGTATCTCATTACAGTCCACGCAACCTCCCTTGCTTGTGTGAAACCTCAGTACGAAGAGCTGTCTACATCTCTGACGTGGCAGAGAATGTCATGAATTTTTCATCGGGTAGCTTGGCAGTCAACAGTGCTCGTTCTGAAAGTCCCGATCACATCGCTTTACCGTTAACTGCCCTGCGTGGGACAGGCGTATTTCTTCTCCAACTCATCCCTGATACCTCCCACACCCCACCCATATCTCACCTAGTATTAAGGAGCCTAAGAATCAGGAGCTCCTGAACAGTCTAAAAATACCGCTTTCGTAGGATGTTAAGGCATCCTGTCTGCATTTAGAGATCACAAGTATCCTCGAGACAACTCTGGCACCTTTGGAAACAGCAGACAGCACCGTCGCTGTTCGCTGCGATGTCGCCGGCAAACCAGAGCCGTCCCAGAGGAGAAGCACGTCGGCCCGGGGCACGCCTGGGGCAGCTGCATGCCCACCATGGACTGAGGCCGGCCGGGTGCAGGCACCGCCTGCCGGGCCTCCGCCCTGCTCCTGTGCGGGCGATGCAGGGTGCTAAGCACCAGGACCGGGACCTGTTCTACCACCTCTCAAAACGAATTACAAGATCACAGGAACAGAAAAGGAAGTTAGGGACAAGGAGACTATCGGGACCAGACAGAGCAGAGTGTGAAGTTACTCGCACATGCACACAGCAGCTTGGGGTAGGCCAGAAGCACCATTATACTTCGGAGAGGTTATTGTTTTAGAAGCTGTGGAGCAGACTGTCATTATGGAGGATTTTGGAAAACTTGATCTGTGCAGTTCATCAACAACTCTTCTTTCTTCATGGGCATACGGCCACAGGCACGTGCTTAGCCTGCCCTCGTCTGTATGCGGCCAGGCTCTGAGCTCAGGCCAGTGGAAGGTGGGCAGAATCTGTGTGCCCCACCCCCAGGCTGCCATGGAGCTCTGTCCATCCACCCAGGCCCCTGCCCAGCCCCTGCCCACCTGCCCAGGCCCCTGCCCACCCACTTAGGCCCCTGCCCATCCCCTAGGCCCCTTCCCAGCCCCTGCCCGTCCTCCTCTGCAGCCTGGAAGCCGGGGCAGCGCCATGGCAGAGCCTGAGCCGGGAAGAAGCCTGGGCCCTGCCAGACAGAAACTCTCTTCCTTGACAAAGTCTTACAGGGCTAGGCCCCAAGACGTGGCATTTTCTTTGTGAAAGAAGCAAGGTTCTCTCTTCCTCCTCACACCCCACGTTACTGAACAGCTCGTCATTAAAGATGCAAAGTGAAAAATCTTTGAAACTCTCTGGACAAAAATATAGGAACATATTTACAGTATCAAGGTAGAAACGGAACGCCGGAGCAAGACACGTAACATAAGCCAGACCGCAAGTCAAAGGAACATGTAGCTGCGGTAAAGTCAAAAGGAATCCCGCTACAAGATGCATCATGGGCACCGTAATCAAAACCACGTGAGTCGGACAGGGAGGGGAGGGCTTCTCATGCTTGTAATGACTGACAAAAGACCAGCGCGTGGGAAATTTAAATGCCTGTAAATGTTTTTAGACAAAGAATACAATAGAAAAGATGGACAAAGGGTACAAATAAGCTATCCACAGAGGATGAAATCTGAATAGCCAATATAAATATAAAAGTACTGTCAAATTACTAGCAAATTACTGGTAATTGAGGTAATACAAATTAAACCAGAGAAAAGTTTGACAAACATTTCAAAGCTTAATAACACCGCGCCGCGACAAAGACGGGGTGACGCGGCACTCACCCACCTGCAGGAAGGGGGGGCAGCCACCACAGCAGCGGGGACGCAGAGTCCAGTGGCAGAGTGGACCCCAGAGCGCGACCGGCCCCAGCCCGGGGTCCAGGCGGCGGGTTCCCCTCTCTCTGCCTCTCTGTCTCACACCTGCACACGTGAAAATTGACTGGAGATACACTTATATATTCAGAAACTTGGAAACAACCCTTGAAAGTCCATCAATAAATAATAGATTATATTTTCTCAGATGGTCATTAAAGTGAATGCCCGGTAACGATGAGCATTAGTAAGTCAGACGGACGTGTTGTAACAGCCTGGGATTCACGGAGGAAAAGCACAGGGTGGTAAGGGCTTTTCTTTCGCTGGGCAAAGGCACAGGGGGCGCGAGATGGAGCCACGTGTGTCTGACGCAGCCGGGTGGCCGCACCTGGACCTCGTTACCGGCCGCCCTTGCCTCAGGGCTCACGCCTGCTGACCGCCACCTCCGCGAGCCAGTCCCAGTGTCTCCAGGCCCCGGGGCTCCCCAATACCTGTGCTCCCTGCTCCTCCCAGGCCCGTGGGGGCGGCCCGAGCTGGAGGTGGCCCAGCGCAGCAACCGCCGGGCCCACCATGAGCCCAGAGCAGGTTCCGGCGACACTGGCTCTGACTGGAAACGACCAGTGGCCATGGAAGTGGGTCGGGCTGTGGGGGCTGGGTGAGCCGAGGCCGCAGGGGGCTTCCGGGCAGGTGGGCCGGCGAAGCCCGGTGGTCAGGGCCCACGTCGCCATGGCAGAGCATGTCCACCCGGCCAGCTCGCCCTTCTCCGGGCGCTGAGACGGGGCCGCAGCCCTCCCCGCTCTCCCATCGGAGCCAGGCTCAGGCCCTCCCTGGCGCTGAGGGGCGGGCCGTGGGCCTGACCAGCTTCGGATGGGTGCCAGCCTGGGGCAGGGCCCGCTCTGCTGCGTGAGGCCGCCTGGGCGCCCCAGGGCCAGCACGCCCGGCCTGCCCACAACATCCCCTGGGCCCTGGCGTCCGGGCAACCCGAGTCTGAGCAGTGCCGACAGAGGGAGCCCGGCACCGACCCGCCCCAGCCACGTTTCTGGGCAATGGGGCAGCAGGCCCAAGGCCAGGGCCCCCAGATAGCACGCAGCCTGCTCACCCCAGGCCAAGGCCTCGGGCCCAGGGAGCCCCTCATGGGGAGACCCCAGCCCCCACCTGGACCGCAGACACCTCTGCACAAACCGGTTTGCCTGGTCTCAGCCCGTGTGGGGTCCGGCTGACCCCCGTGCTGCCCTGGAGCAGACGGAGCGGGGGCGGAGGCTGCCCGGCTGCCCAACCACTGAAGACGCCCATGGGGCTCTCAATGCACTCGGGGATTCTGCGGCTTGACGCCACCGCGAGTGACCGGCGCGGGTCCAGCTAGCCCAGGACACAGCAGGCGCTCGGCCCAGTTTCCACGTCAGGTTCCCTGGCTTCGAGGAAGGAGCTGCTGGCTACCCGCCAAAGATGGAGAGAGTGAAACGAACCCCTGAGAAGGCTGGGGCAACGGAAATTCGGGGGGGCCTTGCATGCTCTCAATTAGCTGAGAATTTGGCTACTTCTGCATGAAAACTGCTGGTTAGGACTCAAGTCATCAGATGGGCATTTCATTTTGTGCTGTAAACAGGACCCAAACCTGACAGAAAGGGGCTAATGGCCCAGAACACGCCGCGCAGGACGGCAGGGGCGGTGCGGGCTGCCAGAGCCGGCTCACGGGGCCCAGCCCCCGCCAGCGCCCAGCCGCACAGCCCCACACATTGGCGCGCCCAAGAGCCGACGGGTGCATCTGGGACATGATGGATGTGCCTGAGAGCCGACAGCTGCACCCAAGAGCCAACAGGCATGCCCGAGACCCGACGGACGTGCCCGAGAGCCGGCAGTTGCGCCCGGGACCCAACAGGAAGCCCCGGACATGGGCCTGCGCCCGGCCTGCACACGCGAGCATGGGAGCAGCACCTGCCTGGCAGCGCACCCGCTCACATGGAGCACTATCCGGGAGAAGCACGGGGCGCTGAGACAGCTCCGGCCTGCGCAGGGCGCTGAGACAGCTCCCACCTGGAGGCCGCCGCACACTGACGACAGAAGCGCGTGCGGGGAGAGGAGAATAAACCCAGGAGAGTTTTCAAAGACCTTCTCTGACTAATGTGTGATGAGGAGTGTGAGACGGGGGAGACCACCGTTCACGTCTGGGAGATAAGAACAGTCGAACTTACTCGACACAGGAGAAAGTGCCGCGTTCTTACTTTCTGGCTGGTCAGACTTGGACAAGACCGTTGTCATCGCCCTTAATAGTCCTACAGGCTTCACACCTCAGCTTCGGAAAGTCTCTAAGTTACAGGCGCCCTAAAGAACAGGTTTGTGTGTCTCCAACCTCTGCAGCAACAGTGAGCCTTTGGACTCACATCTTCACTCAGCTTCACTTGTCAGGCGCGGCACCTGAGCATCGGCGACTATTGTGTCATGACGAAGCGGCGGGTGGGAAGCTTAATGTCATTCTATGATACGTTTGAAAATAGGATCCTCGCCCTTAAAAATTAAACAAACAGCACCGAAGAACATCCAGTTCTGATCCCACGTCCAGATGCTAAACCTGCTGCAAAGTGAGTATTGTAAGACTAGGCCGCAGTTTCCCGTACAGCTTACGTTTCCTTTTTCTCCATCCCACACCATTTGTCCAGTTCACATAATCACAGTCCTTGTGTGACATCGTGGGTCTTCTGCCCCGACGCCGACGCAAAGGGCCGCGGTGCGTGTGTCTGGTCACACACATGCTCTGAAATGGCCCCGGCCACCTTCGTGCCTGACCGGGAGCTCGACCGAGAGCGGGCACCAGGACCGAGCAGCCCAAGCACGACAGGGTCTCCCTCTGTGGGACAGCCGCTAAGAAGCACTCGTCCTCTTTACCCCCGAGCCTCACAGCAGTGTGCTGACCCGTGAGTCCGAGCCCGTGGCGGACACCGTCACAGAGCAGCACGGACAATGGGACCGCGGCAGAGCCCATGCTCAGGCCTGTGGGGCGGAGCTGCCGGCAGCGCGGGCGTGTCCAGCTGCCGTGTGACCGTCACTGGGACGTGACCGCCGGAAGCGGGCTCACACCTCCTCACATGGCCGCGGAATCTCTTGCTGAGAACACGGAGATCTCGGCCACTCTCAACCGTCGTCTCCACGCCTGCGTGCCCACGGCCGCGCCCTGACTCCAGACCCGCCGCGGGGGGCGTCTCAGCCAGCCTCACCCAGCCGGGCCAGCAGCTGTTGCTCCCCTCTGCCCCAGCGCTGCGCAGCCTGCAGGCCGAGGGGACGGTGCCAGCCTCCCCTGCCGGCTCTCGCTGAGCACATGCCCTGCGGCCCGTCACACTGCATCAGACAGCGGCGCGTCCCCTCTTCGGTGGGGTCCCCGCACACGCCCCTCTCTCCCGGAAGCCCGGATGCCATGAGGCGTCTCATCTCAGGCCACGGGGCGGCTGGCGTCCAGCCAGGGTGGCCTGGGCAGGGCTGCAGGCCTGCACCGGCGGGTGGACAGACTGCCCGCCCAGCCAGTGGGCCAGCTCCTCGGGACCCCAGGCGCTGTGTCCTGGGGACAGCCGTGAGGCTGTGCCGCCTGACCGCCCTGGCGACAGTGACCGAGGGCCGCTGAGCACCGGCCATGCCAAGACCACACACCCCCGGGACACCGGAGCCGCGCCCCTCCCCCATGACACGCGGCCACGGCTCAGCCGCCTGCCCAGGCTCACAGGCCAGCAAGCCCCAGCGGCGTGCTCGTGGGGCCCTCTCTCCTGTCTCTGTGTCTGTCGATCCCTCTCTCCCCTTCCCACCCTGTCTAGAGGCCACCACAAGCTTCCATCTTCAAGCTCCCACCCCTTCCTTCCCTCTCCGGCACAGAGCCTCCAGCAGCCGGCCAACCTCCTGCTCGGCGGTCCGGGAGGAGCGGAAGGACTGGCAGGGGGAGCATCTGCTGGGGCGCCAGGAGCCCCGTAAATCCACCCCCCCTCCTCCGGAGCCTCCCGGCGCTCCCTTGGTGCCACTGCCGTGCTCGAAGGGCACCACAGGGCCAGGGGCCGAGAAATCCCAGCGACTCCACACGGCACAACGGGCACGGCACGGCACCCCCATCGCGGCCCACGCGAAGAGCCGCGGCGCCCACGGGACCAGCCCCACCCTGTGCCCTCCCGCATCTGCCCAGACGGCCCGCGGCTCCGGGAAGAGCGCGCCGGCAGCAGACGGTCTGCGCCGCTCTGCCGCATCCCTTAGTGAGGGCACTGCGCTCCTTCCTAAACTGGGCCCTGGCCAGCCGCGCCGTCCGTCACACCTGCTGGCCCGGACTCGCGCAGCCTCCGGCACCGCCCCGCCATCAACTCAGGTCCTTCTGCTCGGACGTTGCGGGTGAGCCGTCCGGACACGGAGAAGCCTCCGGGGAAGCACAAAACGCCCCCGCAGCCGCACCTGCCGTGCCTTCGCCCCACGTGTCAGACAAACGGCCCCACGCGCCCTGTCGCGCCTTCGCGAGACCGACTCCAGGCGGAGCGAAGCGCCTCCCGGGGCAGGATCCGCCGTCGGCGCCCCGAACCCCCGCCGCCCGACCCCGCTGGCCCAGCACCGAGACCCCGGCCGGCCTCCAGGAATCCCTCAGCAGCTCCCGCCCACAGGGCCCTCCAGAGCACGCTTGAGGACCGCGGCCTTCTCGGCTGTCTCGTCCGGAGCCGCATCACAGCCACTAGCCCGCGCACCTCGGGGCCCCAGGGGCTCGGCGAGGCGCCCCCTCTGTGCCCGGCCGCAGCGGCACCGGAGCCACTCGCCAGGGAGGCGGCGCTCTCCAGCCTGACTCCAGACCTGTCCCGTTGGAAAGTCCCGGCATCTGTCGGCCAACTTCACTTCTCTCGCCAGTGAAAATCGAGTCTCTGCGAGCAAGGCCATCTAGCGTCTCCTTGGCGGGCGCCAGGACCAGCCCCTCTCGCCTGACGCCAGACAGCCCGGGCAGCACCTGCTCGCCGCAGCCATTAACGGACGCTGGCCCACCCATCGCCAGAACCCACTCGCCGCGCCCTCTTCATCCACACGCCTCTCACGCGAAGCCCAAAGCATCACGACGCCCGCGGTGAATGCGTCAGGTAGCGCTGAAGCTCTGACTCGCCCATCCCGGGGCCTCGTGGAACCAGCCCGGGCCAGGCAGCGACGGCGCCGCGCAGGGGCAGAGCCCGGCCGGGGACGTGCCACCATGTGTCACTCGGGCCCGCGGCACTCAGCTCCAGCGTCCAAGTCTCCGAGCCTGCAGGCCTCGGCACCTCTTTGTGCCGATCATTTATCTGTCTCTGGGAGGACTGATTCATCCTGAGGATCTGAGGTTATTTTATCTTGCCAGTCCCGGAAGAGAGATTTCACCTTGACTGCATTTCAGAAGAACTTAATTTCCAACTTGCGTCTGTAGTTTAAGCTGCAACACCAGGTCGTCTTCTGTGGCATCTTTCCTTGGGCCTTTTTTTATAACAGTCTTGCAAGAAGAACGCCGTTGGAGAAAACCATCTCGTGATATGGCTGGATCAGCTGCAATAACCCCACCTCGGGCGGCTCCGTGCCGGTGGACGGGCAATGTCGCAGCCAGGGGTGTGTCCATCACACGGGCAGGGAAACGACACACGGGCCTGATGAGGCCCGGGACCACGGGATGGCCCACACGCGTGGAACTACGGAGTGGGGCGGCTCAGCGCCGGTTCTTCCCGCGCCAGACGGCCTTCACAGTGGCCGGAGTGGAAATGCGAGGCGCGACTTCGCGAGCTCTTATCAGTTTTTAATGTCGTTCACTGTTGTGTGTGTTTTGCTGTTCTATGTGCTTTGCAGATATATGGAATTTAATGAGAAGAGTAGAGTAAGCGGATTCGGCTGCAGGGTGCTAGAGGATAAGACACCCCAAATTCAGAACAGAGGCTCAGCCTCAGGGGAAGAATAAGCCATGGACAAAGGCCACTCAAAGTCACTGCAGAGTACGGCACCAATTAACTGCAGGAGTGGCAATCACAAATATTTAGAAAGGTCTCGAGGCCTGCCCCTGCTAAAGCAGTCTTTAAAAATGAGTAAGAGGGCGTGCTAGAATCTACAGCCTGACCATTTCCACGGGCCCAGGACGGGCTTGGCTGAGCACCGAGACAGCGTCAAGCCGACCGTGAGGCCCACTCCCGTGAGGCCACTAACACCCTGGAAACGAGCTGTGCGGTCCCCTGGGGGGCTCCCGGCAAGGCCAGCCTGAGACCCTGCGGCTCGCCCTGCAGCCAGAGAGGACCTCCGCAGCGGCCCGCGGCCACCCGGGCCTGCGCCCTTCTACACACGGCAAACCCCTGCTCAGCAAGCGTCCACCCAGCCAGGTCTGGGAAACGAGAGGCAAGAGACCAAGGCATGCAAGCAGCGAGCGCCCGTCCAAGCGGGAAAGGCAACATGCACATGTGTCAGCGCAGGGACACTCGAGTCCTCGCGGTTCGCGCCACCGGGGAGCCCCAGACGCATCCAGCCAGGTTCCCCCGGCTGGGGCCATGGACACAGGCAGCCGGAAGGGAGAGGCATGACTGTGCGTGCGTGTCGACGCTTCTCTAGGGCTGGGCAGCCCCTTGGTGACCAGCAGGCCGTTCCTGCCCCGGGGCCGCTGTGCCGTGGCACGTGGGCTCCACTCTGGCCCTCTGCACCTGTGCCACCTGCCGCCAGAGCCGCCCGACGCGCAGGCCAGACAGATGCCGTCCTCCCGCCGCCAGCTCGAGTCCCCTCCCGCTGCCAGGCCAATGAGACACCGGAGCACCTGCGCGGAGCACTGGCAGGCCAGCCACCCATCCTGGCCTCCCCCAGCCCAGCGCCCGCCCCCACGGCCACCTCTCAGCCCGTCCGACCGCTTCCTCTCCGGCACCTCGCCCTTACACACAGCCCTCAGTCCCGCCTGGACGCTCCAGTCCGCTGGTGGCCAACTGCTCTCATGGCGCTGGCTCTGGGTCCGCCTCCAGGCTGACGTCGCTGCTGAGCTCCAGACCGGCCCCTGGCGGCTCTGGCGGGCGGCCCCAGCACCCCGCAGCTCCATGCGCCGGCTGGCAGGGAGCACGGCCCCTGGCCGCACAGCCTCGCCGGCCCCTGCCCGCCAGCCTGATGCTCCGCGCCCGGCCTGCGACCTCCGTGGCCCAGCCCCGCCCTGAGCCCCTCCCGGGCTCCAAACTCGCCGCTTCTTCTGGGCTTCGTGGACTTCCCGATGGGACAAGAAGCTTCAGGACCCCAAGCAAAGGAAACTGCCGACAGCACTCAGAAAAGCAAGTGCAAATCCATGTCCCCGAAGACAACAGAAATGAGAACTCAAGTTAAGTCGAGATTAAGTCCTCCTTTATCAAGCTGACAAAAACCCCAAGGTCTGCTAACAGGCTCTGTCCCTGAAGCTGAGGGGATGACACACCTGCACGTCTCCCGACAGCCACATATTGGCAACCTCCCCCTGCCCCCTCCTCGCGAGTCTCGGGGTGTCTGTGCGCCCACCCCCACCCCCACCACGAGCACGCCCAGCAGCGCCTGCAGGCAGCAGGCTTGCCACCCGGTGCGGCGCCCCCAACCCCGGCTCCCCCAACCCCTGCCCCCAGTCCCTGCCCCTCCGTGCCCCGGCCCCCCAGTCCCCCAGCCCAACCCCCATGCCTGGTCCCCCCGTCCCAGCCCCAGCCCTTGCGCGCCCTGGTCAGCAGCCACGGGCACGGGAAACAGGCAGTGCCCCCTGTACCAGCCAGACACTCCCGCCCACCGCCCACAAAGACTTGGGCCGCGCGGGTGCCGCGTTCAGTCACGGTACTGGCCAGCGCTAATCGCCAGGGGCATTCGCCGCGGGCACGGGGGCTGCTCGGGCGCCGAGCACTCGCTTCCAGAACTGACACTGGAGAAGAGCTTGCCTCCCACAAACGACACGTGAGGTGCTTCACCGCCATGCGTCGAACTCTGAGGCCAACTGTCTGGAACCACCACGGGGTAGGCCAGCCAGGCGGCCAGCGGCCAGAGCGGCCACCGAGCAGGGGTGGCGGGGCCGGCGGCATCCGCAGCGGGGCAGGTGCAGAGCCGGGATGGCGCGCCACCACCCGGGTGCACACGACGCCGGCGTGCAGCGTGCTTTACTGCCTGGGCGCAAGTCACTGTGAAAAGATGTAGGAGACTGAAATGGGAAAGTAAACTGACCGGAGCAAGGGTCCTCAAGAGACCTTTGGCCACTTTTTCCCTCTTTCGAACACTGACCCAGGTTAACACTTTACCTGCTTAAAAAGCAAATAGGTGGCTTCAAAGACTCCGCCCTTGCCAGCGTCTCACCACCTCCCCCGCAAGCAGGAGGCACCGAGGGGGTTCTCATGGGTCTGGGGATGCACCCACAGATTTCCCCATGAGAAGTGTGCCAGCTCGGGCATGCCTCTGTGAGTAACGGAGGTTGCACAGCTACACGGGGGACCCCCACCCCACCCCACCCGGAGTCTGCAAATAGCCTCGGCTCCTAATGAAAGGATTTGTGATTTAGAATTTCATTTTGCCTTTGCCTGGATGCACCATTTCTGCAAGAGCCTGGGAATACCCAACCGGAAAGCAAAAGCCTTCTGGAGAGTTCTCTCTGCTATTCTCTCTGCAGCCGGCGGGGCTCTCCCCCCTGGAAGGCCGTTCCCTCCAGCACTCATCAAAGTAATTACCCAGGAGAGGAAGCGTGGCTGGGGAAGTGAGACCATTTCTATTATTACTTTCCTGTATTAAATAATAAATATTTAACACGGTAAAGTTAAAGCTACAAGATGACAAATGGCCCAAAAAAGAGGAACAAAGGAGAGAAAAAGTACCCGCTCCCCAGAGAGCTGTTTCGAATCAAAACAATGAAATGCGTTGCTGTCCCGTGAGTGCTGTCTTTAAGCTGCGCGAGTCGAGCCCCCCGGGGCCTCGCCCCCACCTGGACCGACAGGGGCTCTCGGCTGGGACTGCCGACAGGCCCAGAGGCCGGCGGCGGCAGAGTCGCGACGTGCAGACGCGCACACCCCCGGGTGTCCACGGGCTCTGGGCGCGGGCCAGACTCGGGCTCTCCCAGCCCGTTTCCCGCTGCCAACGGCTCCTGCCGGCGGCCTTCCCGCTGGAGGCAGACACAGAGCAAGAGCGCCCCGCACAGACACGGGCGAGAGCAACACCGACCGATGGGACGTGCCGAGCTCACCTGGGCATGATTCTCTCAAGTATTCCCGAGACCGGTCCCTGGTGGCAGGGACGAGGCCGGTGCCCGCTCTTCTTCAGGACAGGCACGCGCAGGCGGCCCACGCAGGCGCACCTGGACACAGGACAGGAGCCAGCCCCCGCCAGCCCTCCACTGTGCCGCCTGAGACCCTCCAGAAAGCCCCGCCGGGCCGCAGGGCCGGGCCGCGCCATCCAGTCCAGGCAGAGGCCAAAGGGCCGGCCATCTTCTTCCTCGTGCACACAGGTGACAGTTCATCTTCCCGACAGTGCCGTAGGGACTACTGGGTTAGCCGCGTTTCCCAGCGAGAGCCAGCCTCCGACAGCCCAGCCACCCAGGGCCACGGCCAGCGCGGAGCCACGCTGACAGCAGCCTGGCCACGGCCGGGGCCACCCAGGGCCATGCCAGCGCTCATCACCGGGGCTTCCGAGGGTCCCTGTTTCAGTCCCGCCCTCGGGCTGACGCCCACACTGTGAGTGGCAGGGCCCAGCGGCAGCACGAAGCCAGCCCCTGGCCTCCCCGGCCGATCTGAGGCTCGGGGTGCCAGCGTGCAGGCTGCTGTGCCCCTGCTTCTTGAGAGGGGCGGTGTGGTCCCCAGCCCCCAGTGCAGCCTGAGTGCACACCCCGCACGGCCGGAGGAGACGTGACTCATGACCCGGCTAACACCCTCCGGCGGTGCGCCCCTCACCTGGGCTGGCTGAGCTGTCTGGCCCCAGGTCCCAGCGAGCTCCAGGCAGGGCCTGTCCCGCCCCAACCACACTCCTCTGTCCCTACAGTGGCGAGCGCGTTTGCGGGTTTTAGCCACAGTGAGGTCATTTATGCAGGCGTAGTTTGGGGTGTCTTAAAGGTCCTCGTGAAACATCTGCAAGGCTGACAAAAATCACCGTTCTGAACAGCCAGAGAAGACCAAACATCTCTGCAAGCGGAGCCTCCACTCTGGGCACTGCGGAGATGCACGGGCGCTGCGGCCTCAGGCTCGGGCCGGGAGAGCCACGGAGGGTGTGGTCCTCGCTGCCTCGCTGCTGCGGAGCGTCCTGAGGCTGGAGCTCCCGGGAGCCGCTGCCCGTGAGTTCGAAGGGGCCTCGGCAAGGACCAGGGGCCCTGCTCGTCTGGCTCGCCCGCCCAGCACCGAGACCTGAAATTGTGAGGCCCTTCCAATTACACGACAATTTCCAGCAAGACGCGTCACGAAACTTAAAGTCGGAAGGCAGGTTCTGAGCGAAGTCGTGTTGCTGTCTCCGGTGCTAGGTGCTCAGCCCTCACATTCAGGGCTTCGTTTCCATGGAGATGCCAGGGGCTCTGTGTATGGTTATTAGAAGAGTTCTCTTAACAAACCCGCTCATCTAGAAGTGCTTGCAACCACCAGAAGTGCTCAAAATCTCAGTCATAGGACAAGATTGATGTGCAGGAAAAGCACAGAGCCCCAGGATATCCGTGGGGAAGGTTCATGAAGAGACTGTAAGCTCACGTCAGTCACAGCTGGGCGAAACGAAAAAATACATAACTCACAGCATAACCAATAAAGGTAACGACATTCCACCATTATGCGCTGTGGTATTGTTTCAAAGGCAATCCTATCACAAAATAAAAATCCGATTACAATATAAAAATGTACCCAAGTAGCAGCCTGTAAACCTTAAGTTCACACAATGTTCCACATCATACTTATCCAACTAAAAACTGATGTGAGGCGTGTGTGCAACAGATACAACCTAGTGGAATATTACTCAGCCTGAGAACGGATTCTGTCACTCGCAACAGTGGCGGGCTGCCCTAGGTAACGTGATTCGGACAGAAAGGATGCCCTCTGAGCTCTCGGTGGGCCCTAAAGCGGTCAGGCTTGGGACCGGGACTGGAACGCTGTCGGGAGGCGTGGGGCTGGGTTCTGGCCCGCAGGCTAAGAGGAGCCGCCGCGGGTCGGAGGTGCCGCTCCGCCACGACGGGCAGCAGCCTGCACCGTGCACCTCAGAGCTGCCGGGAGACCTGGTCGCAGACGCTCACCGGACAGGGGGGACGGTGTCTGTGTGATGTGATGGAGGGTGCTCGGGCTTCGTAGAGTGAATGACACCATCAGTCCCTGAGGCCTCAAGATACGTAAACAAAAACGAGTATGGAAACAGGATGTAACTTTGTAAGTAAAGGAAAATCTCCCCAGCCCTGCCCAGCAGTCCTTACCCCCGGCTGTGACACCAGCTGAACACGGGGAGTCAGCCCAGGGGCAGCAGAGAAAACAAACTACCCCAGACAGCAGTCCCACCCTCAGCTGCCCGCCTGGGGAGCGGCAATGAGGTGGTGCTGGCAGAAGAACAGACACCCACTGGTGGTGGCTTTGTGGGGGAGGGACATGACATCACCGAATCGTTAGATCCAGTCATTCTACTTCTGAAAAACAGCATGTGGAAAAATGCAGACACCAATATGTGTCTCATGAGTTTATTTTTAACCATAAATGCGCAGAAAAGACCCATGGCAGAGCCGGCACGCAGTGACCAGGGCGCTCCATTTGGCCAAACGCCAGCCGGATGCCCGCGAGCTCCTTTTACTCCGTCTCAGCCTCAGAGCACCATGCTCAAAAGCTTCAGACCCTGATGTCCTTAAAAATCCCAATTTGAGCAAATATCTGACTAAGTCGGTTTAGCCAGAATTCTGCGTCCTCAAAATTCCTCCTCCTCGTCCGCCAGGCGGGGCAGGTCCTACTGCCCTGCCTTCAGCAAGATGCCTGTTCAGTGAGATGCCGGTTCTGCAAGAATTCTGGCAACCTCCACGTGTTTTCCACCCACCAACCCCGCACCCTGCTGCAGCACTGGGAGTCCCCTTCTGTCTGTTCAGAACGGAGCCCAGCTCTCTCCAACAGCAAAAGGAGACCGCGGCCATCCCTACACCTACCGCAGAAGTCCTGAATAAAAGCTGAATTGCCATTTTACAAGTGCCATGAATAATTTTTTTAATAGTGCTCATTGGAAGAACATTCATGAAGATGATGAAAATAAATAGGAAATTCTTACATCAGGTCTAGGGAGAAGAAACTTACCTGCATCACGTGACAGCAACCATGGGGGAAAAGTTTGCATTTAGCTAAGAACTAAAAATTAATACTCCCAGATATTAGCAGTGGTCTTGTTTTTAAGGTGTAGGAAGAAATACTTTCCTCCCTTCAACTTCTTTCTCTCCATTTTCAAATTTAGTAAACACATGACCACTTGTAACTGCCTCCTCTAAACAAGACCTAGAGTTCCTGCCAAGACAACAGCTCCCTTCTTTTTCTTTCTTATCACTCAATGCAGAATGGATGCCTTGCTTCTGGAAGACGAAACTAGTGGGCAAATGTGAGCAGAACTCGAACGGAACAGCCATAGCTCTTTTCAAAAGGGAGATGTAGCATTAAGCTTGAAAATGAGATAGTCCAGAGGACCCAAAGTCATGCGATCTTGGACTGCAGCGCTGGACAGTCTGAGTAAACCCGGCAAGGCTGCATCCAGGCACGCCTGGCGTGAAGGAGGGTGTAAAGCACATCCGTCGCTTACGGTCCGTGTGGAAACTCGGCCGCAGGCTACTATGTTTGTGCGACAAACACCGCGCAGGTGCCGGGAGACCCTCCGTGCGTCACGTCCCAGCTGGGCCGGCAGAGGAGGCGCTTGCCTGCCGTCTCGCTGCTTCCTCATTCTTCAGGCGGAGCCCCACCGTAATGTGTCCTTTTGAGGATTTACTCAGCTGCTGATGAAGTCATTTTGGGAAGTTCCAGTTTTAATTCTTTTTGGCCACTCAGATTCTGAGTCATCCTATGTTTGGAGAATTCCGAATCTGGGGCGGGGGTGTTAGGGCAGGGGGCCATGCCCCCCGGGTGCAGCGAGGGGCACACACTTCCTCTCACGGCCTCCCTTGCAGCTGGGGCAGGCTTGCGCTAGGGTATGCTCTTCCGAGGACCTAGTGCACGCCTGGATCAGGAGCAAGACTCCACTAGCAAGGGCGGGCTGGGAGGGGCTGCAGCCCGCGGCACCTGAGCCTATAGAAGCAGCAGCAGCTACGGGCAGTCCCAGCCTCGAAGACAGGTGACACTGCTGGTTCGAACCACTTGTGCCTGAAGCTCAGTGGGGTGGCAGGTGTTGGGTTCGGAACAACCGGGAGGCACGACTCGGTGCCTGAATTCCCCGGCTGACTCCTCACCTGCCCAGTGCTCACGTTACCTGCCCAATAATCTCCCAAAAACACCAGCCTTACATCTGCCAGCATTTAAAGCATTGCCTGTAACCAAAAACTATGACCGATGCAAAGGACAAGCAGTATTCCCTCTAAAAGGCAGCAGCAACAGACTAGCCTTTAGAAGCAGTCCTGTTTTCTACACCGTGTACTTGCAAACACAGGTGTAGTTGTAAAATACGGACTCCCAGATGTTACAACCTGATTTCAACCTAAATTTATTTTCTAAACTTCTTCATTAAACCGATTTAAATATCTTTCTAATATTAAATGATCAGCAGTAGCTACAACTGAGACTGGTGGCTAATATGAGTTTGAATTTCATTTCAGTTGAAGAAAGTTTGAATGTTATGGGATTCCTAATAGCGTTGATTTATTAAACTATAAGACAATTCCATCAAGTAGATACTAAAAGCCCAGAATATTAATATCTATAGTTAAGAAGGTTCATGAGCTAATGTCCAAATTATTGCTGACATTCGACAAAAGTCTAATAACAATGTTTTGGCAGGAAAGGAAGGGCTCAGTCCCGGAAGAGCTTCTCACATCATCTTGCTCATTATCTCAGACAGTGGATTACCCAGATCATGAAAATTAAATAACATTAAAAATTTCTGCTCAAACACTTTTTCTAGGCTCATACTTTTAGATATTTAGTAGTGAGTCTGAGGATTTCACTCAAAAGTAAATAAATTAAGTCATACTTTCAAAATAGCAGACCTAGGCAAAGACGCTCTTAAAAGACAAGTCAAAGCACGGCGAGCCGGGGAAGGCACAGAATAGGCCAGGCTCTGGTGCGCGTGGGAACGAAGCGCGCCGGTGCCGCTCCGGGGCTGGGAGGTCCTCCTCCCCTCCCACCAGCGACTGAGCCGCCGGCACAGCAGCCCGAACACACGCGTGAGCACTGTGTGCTGCGATTCGTGACAGAAAGACCGTGTTTGGTCTTCACTGCTTCCTGGCACAGAGCTCTGAAGGCCTGGGGAACTGTCACAGAGCCTTAACGGTTCGCATCTTCTATCTGCAACAAGCCCTTTTAACCACGCCTGCCTTTAAGTTAAGGAGGTGACACTGGGTTGGAGAAACGCTTAGGACGGGGCTGGTCCCCAGGGATACAGCCAGAAGACTAGAAGGTCCCCTACCCCACCCCTAGCTGGGAGAGCGGCCAGAGGGGCGTCAGTCGCCACTGGTCAGGGACGGCGTCACCAGGCCACTGTTGAGCACCTGCAAATGCCTGCACTGAGGGCTCGGCAAGCACCCTGGTGGCTGGGAGGTGCGCCCGCAGGGGTGTGGCCCCGCCTCGGCCTGGGATCCCCCAGCAGACACTCCTGGGTTGCTATGTGAACTGGCCACTGGGCAAGCTGCCCAGGAAGCCACGGAAGCCAGGAGGCTCAGGAAGCTCAGCTCCAGCGCCGTGGTCGGAGCACTGCTGGGCCTGGGCCAGCGCTGGGGGCTGAGCCCTGGGCCTAGGCCCTGCGCCGCCGGGACAGTGTCGGAGGCTACAGTCGTGCGGAGCACGGGAAACCAGCGTGCTTGCAGCAGGGAGCTGTGCGGACAGACAGCGAGGCGTCTCCCAGGCACCGACACAGCAGCGGCCCAGACACTGCAGACCACGCCCGCCCCGGACGGGCAGCTGGGCGCCCCAGCTCTGCAGCGCCGCGCCGGCGCGTAGGAGCGAAGACAGCGGCATCGCGGGCGCCTGCACCGAGTCTCCGATAAAGCAGACGTCAGATGTGTGACGTGAGCGGGAAGATGAGACCAACCCCTGGCCTCTGCCACCTCAGGACCGCCGCTTCCTCGAGCCCACCCACCCCGGTGTCGGGGGCGGCCAGAGAGACTGGTCTTCAAGAGCTTCCCGGAAGGGGAACACGGAGGGCAGCAGCGAGGTGCGAGGTTCAGACCAGAGGCAAAAATAAAGGTCCCGGAAAGAGCAAGAGCACAGGTTAGCCTGCCGTCTAAGTCTGGCTGCGACCCCGTAAAACTAGGTGAGAAGTGGAGGTGCGAGGACTGAGAACCGGGTCAGCCGGAGCCCCGGGCGGGCTGTGGCCTGTCCCCATCCGCCGCCTGGGACTCCACGGTGCTCGGGCTGCAGAAGCGGCCCCTTCCTCCCGGGCTACAGGCGCCTGGGGCCAAAGTGGAGGAGGAGGTGGTGGGAGTGGTGCCCGAGGACCCGGGGCAGGGCAAGCACCAGAGCCACGCATGCTTGGCCGCTTCGACCTGGACGCCCTGGGGGGCCCCAAGTGGTGCCTCCAGGCGCCCGGTCACCCAGCGCGACAGGCAAGCGCGCCCCCTCTGCTCCTGGCCCTCAGCTCTCCACTTGCTCTTTGGTTGTGCCTTGTAAGTCTCATTCTGCTAAAAGCCGCATGTCCCCCATTTTAGCCAACCACGTGAGCAGTTTTGAGCGGGACGGCCGGTCAAGTGGTTATCACGCCAGCCAAAAATGAGAGTCCGCACGCCTGCATTCAGTGAGCGCTTCTCAGCGTCTGCCACAGAAATCCAGGTGCGGACACTGGCATGAGCGCGAACACGGGACGCGGCACCCACCCCGCGCAGGGCAAAGAAACGCGAGGTACGAAAGCTGACCCCCCACGCAGTAGTGGACGCACAGCGGCGTGACTGTGTCCGCACCACAGGCTCAGGCTGCGGGGGTGGGCGCTGCGGACCTGCGGGACTTGGGGTGCCCGCTGGCTCGGGGACGTGCACGCAGCGACGGCGCCCGGCCAGCGCGCGCCAGGTGCGCACTGTTATAACCCCCGCAGCTGCGGCCTCCCAGATGGTGACGCAGAGCAAGCGCGGGGTGTCCTCGAGGCCCCAGAGGTGCCCAGGGTCTCGGCTGGGTGCGGGGCTGGGACGCCCAGGCTGGGACCTCTCAGCAGCAGGCGGGGGAGGCGGGACAACGCGCTCGCTCTACTGTGCGGGGCCCGACGGCCGGCCCGAGCATGCGTTGCCGGACACCTTCACGGTCCTTCCGGGTTTGCCCCTGGCCTCCACCCACCAGGCAGGAACAGCGCTTCGGCGGGAGCTTCGGGAACGTTCGGCTTCATCCCTGAGGGACGCGTCAGTCTTCCGTGGCGGGCTCAGCGGCCGGAGAGGGGCGTGCTGCACCCTGCACGTGGCGGCTGGTGGGCGCGTCCGCAGCGTCGCCCTGGCTCACGCAGGTCACCGGAACAGCCCTGACAGCGCGAGGAGAGGCCGGACCCCTGCCCGGTGCTGGGCGAGGAGTCCACGGAGAGCCGGTGGCGCGTGGGCTCCACGGAGGGTTCCCGCCTGGGGCAGCGGCTGCTCCAGGAAGGGTCGGCGCGTTCTGGAGCGGCTCCCGCGCCCCCCACAGGCCCTGCCCAGTGAGATGGACACGGCCTGGCCTGGCGGCTCTCCGGGCCTCAGGCTGCTCGCTCCGCCTGATTTTCCCTCTTGTCCTTTTCGTTCTTTCTCCTTTTCTTTTTCTCCTCTCCATGTTCTTCCTCTTCTTCCTTCTTTTCTTCCTCTTCCCTCGCACTCGCCTCCCACCTGCCCTCCCTCCACCCTTCCTTCCCAGTTAGCTAAAGCAATAAGCTACAGAACCAGAAATAGGTGTGTTCAACCAGCGCTGCTTTTCCTAAAAATGAAAGCCGTGGGTCTATTTTAAGAGTTAATTAGCTGACAGAACTAAATTCACCCTAGGTGCGTTTCAACCTGCATTTCAGAGAAGGGAACCTGGGTGGGCGGGCAGCACCCCACAGCTGTCAGGGCTCCCCAGTCCTGAGCAGAGACTTTGGTGCAGAGTAAAAATAACACTTTAAAAAAAGAGATTTCCTTCCCTTCGGTGGCTTGTTAATGTCTTCACTGCCACAGGGCGGGGGTGGGGGACCCGGGGCTGTGGGCGGGCTCTTGCAGTGAGGGACTGGGTGGGGGGGCCGCTGTGCCCCCACAGGTGACTCACTATTCAGGGAGCGTGTGGGTCTGAAGACATGTGCAGCCGCGTGCAGCTGCAGGCGCATCCGTGAGGAGCGAGTGTGGTGGGCACTGGCCCGCCTTCCTGCACGCTCAGCCGTCTGAGATGGGCATGGCCCACGACCAGGTAGCAGCTGGAGCGGGGGACAGCAGGACGTGAGTGGGAGGTTCTGGCTGGGACGCTGACCTCGGGGCTAAGCAGGGGAACACAAGTATTATGGGAGACGGTCCAGACCCTGATGCCAGAGGTGAAGCTCCTCGCATCACCCAGCGTCACCTCTGCAAGTAGCAGAATGTGTCAAGATATAATCCAAAACAGAGAGGTGCTAAGAGTCAGAATAACAGAGTAAGCTGACACGGCTGATGAGGGAAGTTAAGGAGAAGAAAAATTGTTACAAATTTGAAAACCATCTCTGACACAGAGTGTAAAACCTTCACACCAAGACTGAAAAAAGTGCGAGAACAGGGAAATATCCAGTAGATGAAACAAAGCAAAAAATGTACTTAGAGGAGCCTCAGTACCCAAATGACTCAAAATAGCTTCTGAAGAACATGAATCAAAGCAACAAAAAATCCTGAGTTATAAGGTGAGAAAATTCTCCAGAAATAAGGGACAAGTGCATCCACAGGCAGAAGAGACCCCCCTGCCCCCACGAAGGTAAGTGGAGAATGCACCTAATTCCTGCAGTAGGAGACCCCAGGCACCGGTGTGACTGACCATGGCGCGTAGAGGGCAGCCTCGGGAGCCCCGGGGCCAGGGGTCCGCGGGAGGAGACGCCACACTGGTGACCGCTCATCTCTAGACCCGGCCTGCGCGTGCTGCGGTGTTACGTCGTCGCATTTGTAAAGGCCGAGACATCGTTCCGTGTCTTCAAACAGTGAGGCTCCAGCGCTCCCACAGATGCTGGGGGGGAGGGGGGGAGTGTGATTGTGCATTCATGTGTGAGTGTGCACGTGTGTGCACGCAGGCCCTAATTTTACTTTTTATTGCTTCTCTTTCCTCCTTTAGGAGTTCTTTGCCTGTAACTGAATTTCACATTTTATTACACTTTTTTGAGAAGAACATTTGTCCTCACAAATATGAAACCTGAACTGTGAGGGCTGGAGCAGAGCCCCGGGAGGGGCAGAGACTCAGAGGCCGTCTGACCTGTCACCTGACCTCTTACTTGTGCGCAAATATTCCCTAAACGGGAGCCTCTGGGATTCTGAACATTTCTAAGAGAAAGGGCGTAAAAATATTAGCAAGTAGCTGCAGCAAGATTCATTCCGAGACAACCGCATTCCTATGCAGTAAGTTCAGAAAACCCCGTAACTCTTCCCTTTACCAGTGTTTGCTTTTTTTACTATTTTTGTTTCCTCCACCAAACCTCCCATGCCTGCTCCCCATCTGCCTCCCTCTCCCCACCCTTCCACTCTCTCCCCTGTTCCCTCTGGTAACCATTAGAAATACCCAAAAAATATATGCGGAGAATAAAACTTGAACTTGGCAAAAAGAAAAAAGGGGGAGCCCTAATTTTGGCTGGGCACACAGCTACCCAGATTTAAAATTACACTTTCCCACTTTCCTTCAATCTGCATTCACCCAGATTTGCCCTGCTGCTTCTAGGGAGTGCTTGAGAGGGGCAAGATGAACACCCCCTTCTTCTCTCTCCTTCTACCAGCAGCTGCGAATCTGGGGACCTGAAGTCCTGGCCTGCTTCTGCCCGGCCTCCTGCAGGGAGAGGAAGCAAGCCCTGTCTTGATTGAGCCCCTGTTATTTTCTGATTTCAAGCACCTGCAATGAGCCGAATCCTACATGACACCAGTGGGCACTGCAGCCAAAAGGAGATTAACTCCCAATGAGAAAGCCGCTTGTGAGTGAGACTACAGTGCATGTCCCATCCAGCCCAACACAAAGTTAGTCACAAAAGTCAGGGTACAGACAGTTAAAAGGCACATTGGCAGGACTCTTGAGGTACAAGAGGAGGAATGTGTAAGTAGTTCGGTGACTATGAGTTGGATGAAACCCAGACTGTGTGGGCCTGTGGCCGGGGCAGACAGATGGATGGATTGGGAGGAGGAGCTGAGGGAGGAGGAGCTGACCAGCCTGCTGTCGCAGGAGAAATCAACAGCTTTGGTCTCATTTATGATATGAAAAATACAGGTTTAGGGATATTACTTAATATGTTTGTGTTCATTAGAATTAAGCTTGACTGATAGTAAAATAGGGCAAAATCACAGGACTTCATAAGCTGGCGGTATATTTTTCATTCAGATAAAATGAACCAGAGCTAGGCAGCCGGGGGAGCACAAGCAGTGTGCGAGTGAGAAACACAGACTTACTGTCTAATTTCACACAGAGAACAGCTGAGAATAAAAAATAGCAAACAAAAACATGTCCAAATTAGTGAAATCATTTTTTTAAAAAGGAATAAGGATAAGAATCACAAGTGACAGTGAAAACCCACCAAAAACACACAAAAAATGTAAAACTGAAATTACTACCTCACAACCATCTGCAATATTTTTAGAAGGATAAATGACACAAAAAAATAGCCCTAAGTGGAAACAGCAAGGAGATGACAGAATACAAAGACAAAGTGGAAAAGAAAAGCCATCTTTGAAATGAAGGCTGAGCTAGGCAGAAATGGAAGAATACAGACACAGCAAACAACAGCAGAAGAGGAATATAGGATGTGGAAATGGTTATTCAAATGGTAAAATGAAAAAAGACAACAAAATGTACTTTATGAAAAATGAGTATTATAGATAGGCAATAAAGATTTATGTTTAAAAGGTATTTCAAGGAAGAAAATCAAAGAAAAGGAACATAACATAATACAAACTACAATTTAAAAAAGGTTTTCTGAAATAAAAATACTTCAAGTTACATATTGAGAGAATACATGGATTGCCTACAAATACCAACCGAGAATAACCTACACCAACACAGTCACTATTAAAACTATTTTACTTAATGAAAAAGAACAAAGTCCATTGTGCACTAGGCAGAAAGGGCACTTAACACATCAGGAACAAAACTAGACTATGGTGAGGCTTTGCTCAAGCACCTGAGCCTACAGGGAGGCATAACGTAGCGAAGTGTCAAGAAAGAAAATGGGAACCCAGAATATCATACCCAGCACACATGACCTTCAAGTAACACAGACAGTGTGTAACTAATTTAAGAGCCAATGTTCCCGCCAACAATCCCATAGAATCAAGAGTGAGATTCAAAGAACAGGACCCCAGAGATACCGACGGGCTGAACCTGACTAAGCATCTAGTGGCTTGAAGACTCAAGATGGAAGGAGAATCCAAAGGAGAGTACATTGGCCGATGGTTACATGATCTGATCGTCTCAGGTGAGCGTATAAACAAACAAGCAGAGACAAAATGGAGGGGGAAAGGAGCTAGTCTATTTAAATCTCTTAATTATTATAAAATCATAATTCGTGGTGATCCTATTAGTTCCCACTGTCAAATAAGGTCAAACACATGATTAAACAGCCTCCATGATCTTACTCCCATATCAGGCAGCAAGCTCAGAGACTTAGAGGTTTGCAGCGATGTGACCTGACGTAGCTCTGCTCACCAAGTTTTATTGTTCTGAAAAATGAACTTATCTTTTATAAAAACATGCATGCTAGCCTGTAATAAGGTTTATCACTTGTTATCACTAAATGCGTTAAAATGTTTTCATTTTAAATGCAGAAAATACTATTTTACCTAAGAGAAAGAGCCTCAGATGAAAAACTTTGAGCAACTCTTTGCTGCACACACACAGGGTTATCAACAACGAAATGAAATGAAAAAGCCAAAGCTCTACAGGGGCTGCCATCGTTTCTAAGCATGCCCGAATGAAGGCTGACCGGCATGGACCGAGGCCGGCTGCTACCCGCTGTGCTCCCAGGGCTGGGTGGGTGCCCTGTTGGCTGGAGCCCAGACAGGAGCATCGCAGGAGCTCCCTCCCGATGCCCTGACGGCCAAACAGGACTTGGATCTAGCAGATTGTTAAGCAACACTGTCCTTGTAATTTATCGGAACGCTCTTACTACTTCCACTTGCACAGAGCAGCTTTTTTAAGGCTGTCAGATGCGACCAGGAGACAGAGGGGCCGGCTGGCGCATGAGGGACTTCGCTTGAGGCTGAGACTGTAAGACGAATGTCAGCCGAAGTCTGTGCTTTTGACTAAAATTTGAATCTCAGAAAAACCATAGATGACCGTGTTTTGGGGACCTCAGGGTCCTTGAAGGGATCCAAAACCAGGGCACCCCTGTGAAGAAAGCATGAGACGGCTCGCGGCCCTTGAGTCCAGGAGGAGGCTGCCACTCGGGACTGGGACTCCTGTAGGGGCTGCCAGGCCCGGGCCGTCCCAAAGCCGGCAGTGAAGCCAGCGGGCTCAGGAGAGCGCGTGCGGGGCGTGCAGGCGGGGAGGGCGTGGGAGCTGCAGGCCTGCGGGGAGACCCGCCCAGAGGACCCCTGCAGCGGGAAGGGACAACCGACCCCACAGGACCCGAATGTGCTGTCTGCGCGGTGCCCAGCGCCGGCCCCTCCCGCAGGCTGCCTCCGCAGCAGACTACCAGGTTCCCAGCCGCCGGGCACCGCCCCCAGCCTGCTGGCCCAGAGGCGCAGTGGGTGCCTGAACTCACCTTATGATGCAGAGACCCTCAACGAAAAACAACAGTTTTAATAAGAAAAGAAAATACAGGCAAAGATATCTGTAAGCATTCCTTGCCTTTCCCTTTTATCATTTTCAACAGCAGAAAAAAACCTTCTGAGAGTTATTTTTTGATAGCGTTTAAATGTGAGGAATGAGGATTTAAACAACTAAAATATTGCTACCTCTTTTTTCTTTCTTCCCCAAAGAAAATCTAGATGGATAAGTTAATACAGCAGGAAAAAACTGGGTAATTGTAGCATGGATTTTCAGTGCCTGCAATGATGCTGTGATTTTTAAAGAATTTTTATTTAGTCCATATTTTACAGCAGCGTTCCCGTCCCGGCTGTGGAGTACACGCACTGTGCCCCCTCGGGCCTATTTATCTGTTCGGCGGGCTGTCTCCCCGGGAAACGCCCGCAGCAGGAACGCGCGTCCAAGAGGGGCAGGAGGGCCGGGCTCCGGCGGCAGCCCTCACCCGCGTCTGCGACAGCGCGAGCAGCCCTGCGGCCGGGTGCGTGGTCGCCGCAGGGCAAAGGGGGTCCGAGGGCGGAGGAGGGCATGGGGGGCCGGGGGACCAGGGGCTGGGGGGACGGAGGGGGCTGTGGGGGCCGAGGAGGGCATCCCCTTCCTTCTGTTTAGGGCCAGACTTGGGCAGTAGGTTCCGCGGTGCGGACACAGGGCGTGAGCGCGCGCACAAGCTTTGTCTTAGAAACAAGCCACGAACTTCTTAGGTCTCCAGCCACTGATTCAGGAGACGTTGGCGGCTGGCACCGAACCGGCCCGACCCAGCCCAGCGCACGGCGGGTCAGCCCAGCGGACAGGCGGCTGTCACAACGGAGGGGCACCCGAGTGCCACAAGACACCCGCCCCAGCAGAGCAGGGCCGCAGGCCCCTCCCCAACCTGGCGTCCAGATGGGCGGCCCTCCCCCCCGCTGAAGACGGCCGCGGACCAAGCGCCCGCCGGGCAATGCCCTAGTCCGCACCCGCCACTGCCTTCTGCTGGTGCAGCCATAAACACGTGTTGGAGAGATAAAGACCAACGTCAGGGCACAAAGGGAGGGGACGGGCTGCAGCTAGAGGCCAGGGCACCTCTCCAGGGGCGGCCAGGCCCCCAGGCCAGGCATGGCTCCCAACCTGAAAACCTGACCGCTTGGCCGGCCCAGGGTGACCCCAGGCCCGGCCCAGGCTAACCTCAGGCCCCGCCCGGGCCGACCCCTCAGACCCGGCCCAGGCTCATGGTCCTCCCTGGAGGCACTGACCAGGGAGTGGCCCTCCAGGCCCCCCACCGCTGCTTCTTGCTTTCTGTGGTGGGCGCCCGCTCCCTCCCTCTGTGGGGAGCGCCTGGGCGGTGGGGTCAGCGCGTTCCAGCCCAGTGTGTTATACGCGATGAGGCCGACAGCTGATGGGCCGATCAGGGTCTGCCACAGCGGGCAGGATGGGCGGGAGTGGTACTGACCCGGCTTCGGTTTGTCTGCGGCGCTCAGGACCCAGCGCCTCTGGGGTCCCGTGCCCCACCTGCTGCTGAGTGCGCAGCCCCCCTCCCACAGCGACTCCCCCGCGGCTGGGTGCACTGGGCCGGGCTACCCTGCAAGGCCTCGGGGGTGTCCTGGACAGTCCTCCCTCTGGCCGCTCTGTTCCGGGGCCGCCCTCGCGTCCCACTGGATGTTGGAGGCATGGAAGCCAGCCTCACCCCAGGGAACTGGGGAAGCCGGGGTTCATCTCATCGCCCGCTTCTCTCCCAGCCAGAGCTCATGGTCAGATGCCGTGGGGTGGCCGCAGCTGTGCACAGGTGGGACGAGGTGCTGGAGTTGGCTTCGGGGGCGCCCAGGCGCGGAAGGACCAGGGAGGAGCCACAGACCTCCCATGCGTTCCAACAGCCACCGCGATGCTGCCAACGAGCCAGAGAAAGGAAAGCGACGCGTTTGTCTGCAGCTCGGACGCCCCTTGTTGCAGAGGCTGTGCAGTCACACACCAGGCCCGCGCACCGCCACACCTGCCCGGCTCCTGCCACCTTAGATAAGGGCTCCGTGGCCACCCCGGTGCCTCCACCAGGTGCCCAGACATCCTCCGAGTCGGCGGCCGCCAGGACAGGGAAACAGAGAGCATTGTGGTCTCCAAGCGGCCACTGTCATCTGCACAGCCAAGCCAAGCCAAGAGGAGCTCCACCTGTCGGCTCTGCACCAGAGCAGAGTCCCCAGGGCCCACGGGCGCCAAGCCAGGCTCCAGCGGCCAGCGGGACCCTACAGGTGGGCAGGCTCCAGGTCTGCCGGCCGCACTGGGAGCTCACTAAGTCCGCATCCTCCCCTGAAGTAAGAGTCCTAACACCAGTCCCTAAGGAGCCCGGAGCCCCGGGCTCACTGCAGCACGAGTACAACAGCCAAGACATGGGCTCCCAAAGCCCCGACACAGATGGACAGAGCAAACAGCCGTGGTACAGTCGCACGTGGAATATTACTCAGCGGGCAAAAAGACAGGCTCATGAGCTGCAGCGACGCGGAGGACCGGAAGGGTGACGCTGGCCGACGCATGGCAGGGAAAGGTAAACACAGGCGGTCTACTTACGTGTGGAACAGGGACACCAAGGGGCAGGGAGTCAAAGCCAGCAGCCGGCCACAGATCCGAGGCCTCCAGCAGAGGGGCGGAGCGCAAAGCAGGAGGGGAGCACGGGCCGTGTGGCGGCTCACGGGCGATACGGGCCGAGAGTCTGGGCACAACGTGTGAAGAGGAACGTTAACAACAAAAAAATAAAATAAAGTCCTACGTCTGCGGTGAGGAGTGACTTGAGTGGGGTGAAGAGCCGTTACTAGTTCAGGGGCTGGGGGCCAGTTTGGGAGACTGGCCTGGACCCCGCCCGCTCAGCGTCGCCATCCGCGAGAAGCGCAATGGTCTCTCAGACAGGCCCAGTAGCGGCAGAACAGTTATCGCGGCCGCGGCCCGGGCTGGCTACCCTCACGCAGCACTCGGACAAGGAGGCTGCTGGGCACAGGGCGGCCGTCACGCTGGTCTTCGTCGCCATGACTGATCCTGGTTCATGAACCAACAAGCCACTTTCACTCTCACCTGCTGTGAGGACCAAAGCTCCTCCTCCCCCCCAATCAGGTTCTCGGGGCCCACACTAAATGCTCTGCCCGCTGGCTGTTTAGGCCTTAGCACGACCTGGGTGAGGTGGACCCCCGGCCACTCAAGGGAAAACTGACCTCCACCCCTCCCCCAGCCACTCTGCGCCAGATGCCGGGTGCTGGCACATGGACGGAAGAGCTGCGGGTCTCCAGGCCTGGCCCGCCCCCCAACAGCGCTGCCGCATGGGCCGTGCTGAGGGCGGTGCCATCGCAGGAGGGCGGAGCCCTGAGACAGCCTGGAGCGAGGCTGGGGCCGCCCGCCTGCCCTAGGCGCGACCCACACAGAACGC
The DNA here is from genome assembly GCA_019455555.1 of Galemys pyrenaicus. Classification (NCBI taxonomy): domain Eukaryota; kingdom Metazoa; phylum Chordata; class Mammalia; order Eulipotyphla; family Talpidae; genus Galemys; species Galemys pyrenaicus. The sequence continues at coordinate 317,778 of JAGFMF010011648.1, read as the reverse complement.
GCCTCTTCGGGTCAGGGGGCTACTCTGACCAGCGTCCAGCTACTTAGACTTGTTAGCCATCAGCACTTCAGTCCCGCTCTTCCTATCGGCGCACGGGCTGGCCTGCTCAGCTGACGAAGGGGCAGGAGACCGTGCGCACCGAAGGACGCAGCGAGGCCGACGTGAGCACCAGGCAGAAGGGCCCCAGAGGCCGCAGGCTGGCAGGAGAGCCCCGCGTCGGCCTGCTGACCGCACCCTCGGCCAGCTTGAATGATCTAACTGATTAAGTTGAATCAAGACCGTGTCCAGAAATGCCAGCTCTAGTATTGCCTTTTAGAAATAAGAGGAAACCGAAAAGGGCTGCTTTGGAGAGAGACCGCACAGGTGCGGGGGTGCGCAGGGGGCGCGGGGGGCGCGCGGCAGAATGGGCATCTGAGGTCCGGGCCTGAGGGCCGCTGCCCCTCGTCTGCCTCGGGAGAAGGGGCTGGGTTCACAAGTGGAGAACGCAAGACCCGACCAGCGTCCAGAGCGTCCACTCTGGCCGGGCCTGACGGCCCCGCACTGGAGCCTGTCCGAGTTCACGCCTCGGCCTTTGTGACGGGACGGCAGCAGAAGCCGCGCCGGCACCCCGGGGCAGCGTCCAGGAGACAGCACCTCTAGCGCGAGGCCAGGGACCACTCCTGTCCGCAGCTCCCGGGCGCAGAGCAGGAAGGCCAGGCTGCCCTGCCCAGAGGACACGAGCTGACCCTCCCGGCCATCCCAGAGCGCCTGGACCCGGCGGGACCCTCGCAGCAGCGAGCGGAGCAGCGACGGCCGCCCCTGGCAGTGGCCCTCGCCTGGGCTCGGCCTCGCGGCCCGACGTGCGGTCAGCGCACCGGCTCGGAAGAGAAAACGGAGGAGTCAGAGCCTGCCTTCCCCTCGCACGCCCGCCCGCAGCGGCCAGCAGGGCCCGGCCTCCCTCAGCGGCGGGGAAGGCGGCGCCACAGCCCGCGCAGACGCGGAGGGTCACACCGGGCGCCGCCAAGGTCGCCCCCAGCTCCTCGCGGAGGGCCCATGTCCGACCTGTCCCCCTTCCTCAGTCCCCACTCTGCACGTGGCCGCCACAGACTCCCCCGGTGTCGCGGACAGGTCTCCCGGTTATGTTTGTATCCGGCGGCACACTCTACCCCTGCTGCTTGACGAAGCCCCACGCATCCAGGAGCACCAGGGAGCACCAGGGAACATCAGGGAGAACCCTGGAGCATCAGGGAGCACCCGGGAGCATCAGATTAGGGAGCATCAGATTAGGGAGCATTAGAGAGCATCAAGGAGCACCTGGGAGCATCAGGGAGCACCCGGGAGCATCAGGGAGCATCAGATTAGGGAGCATTAGGGAGCATCAGGGAGCACCTGGGAGCATCAGGGAGAACCCGGGAGCACCAGGGAGCATCAGATTAGGGAGCATTAGAGAGCATCAAGGAGCACCTGGGAGCATCAGGGAGCACCCAGGAGCATCAGGGAGCATCAGATTAGGGAGCATTAGGGAGCATCAGGGAGCACCTGGGAGCATCAGGGAGAACCCGGGAGCACCAGGGAGCATCAGGGAGCACCCAGGAGCATCAGGGAGCATCCAGGGGCATCAGGGAGCATCAAGGCGCATCAGGGAGCACCCAGGGAGCATCAAGGAGCCCCACGGAGTACCAGGAAACAGCCAGGATTGCCCAGGGAGCACTCAGAGAGCATAAGAGAGCCCAGGGAGCATCGGGGAGCATCTGGGAGCACCAGGGCCAGGGAAGCCACACTCAGCAGCAGCTGGCTCTGGAGGAAGCACTCACTGTCCTGAGCCCAGACAAGAGGGAAGAGCGAACTTGGGAACGGACTTCCTTTCCAAGATCGCCCTTTAATCATTTGCAACGTTTTCCTTTCATTTTTTTCCATTTAGATTTTCATTCTTCTTGACAAGATTCCACTCAGAGATGCTTCTTTTGAAGCTAGGAGTAGACAAAAAAAGCAGACTCCTTCCGCTAATATTTGTGTTTTGTGACATCTGCGCCGGCCCAGAGCCCCAGAACTGCATTTCACCCGAGTTCAAGCACATCCAAGAGAAGTTCATTTGTAAAACATCCTCTCTCTCCGGTCCCTCGCTGAATGCCTACAGCACGGATCGCCTGCTGGAGGGCAGCTGATGCGGGAAAATGACCGTGACCGGAGAAATTAAAGCAAGTCTGGCCGCCCGCCTCCCTCCGCGCGGCTCCTGGAGCCTCTGGGGCTGCACCTTCCACCCTGCGCAGTGGGCGTGCCTGAGCCCTCCCGGGAAGGCAGGACCCCGGGCAGAGAGAAAGCAAGCCCAGGCCCGCTCGGGACTCGGTCTGAGCAGATTCAGGGAGACTTTACCCTTCGGGGCCAAGAGAGGGGGACAAGGGGGAGAGACAGCGAGAGGCAGAAGGCCCCAGCAGGGTGGAGTTGGGGGACTAGGCAGAAAAGCTTTGAAAGTTTGGGCTTTTAATCTAGAAATCAAGCACTTTGGTCTTTCTCAAGAGACCAAGTAAAGACTAAAAGTTACCTGATTTGATTTTGGATTTTAAATACGCATATACGGCTCCAGCAGAGAGAAGTGCGGGCCAGCTCAGGCCCCACACGCAGCAAGCGGGGGTCCGCCCAGGCACCATCGACAAATGCCACAGACGCAAGGCTCAGCAATTTCGGAGTGGCGTCCGAAGCCTTCAGGCTAAGGTGGCAGCAGCAGTCACGGTCCCAGCCCGTAGGCTGAGGACAGGCCTGAGAGCGGGGGGAGGAGGCGGCCGGCCGGGGCAAAGCGAACACCCACAGCCGGGGAACACGCTGACCCTCCAGAGGACCATCAGCATGCCTACGCGAGGCCTTTCACAACTCTCAAAATTCCTGAAAAGTATTGATAAAGTCGGGCTGACATGAACATTCTCTTAAAGACGCTACAGGTGAAAACCCAGTGGCTTCCGCAGGTGGAAAGAAGCAGACACCCCCAGGAGGGGCCGAGGAGGCAGAGCAAACCCGCCCCGCGTGCTTCCCGGAGCCCCCTGCAGAGGGCGCGAAGGAGCGCGCAGCCCCTCACCTGGGGCCTGCACCCAGGTGACCCGAGGCCTGCGGCTTCTGAGCAGGGAGCAAGGAGGTGGCAGGCGGGGCGGTGAGTCGGTGGTGGCGCTGAGCCCAGCATGGGACCGCGGCCGCTCAAGGCGCCGCCCAGGCAGAGGCAGACCCGCCGCCCACCCCCTCACCTGTGCCACGTGCAGAGGTGACGCCGCCTGTCACCCACCCTGCGTGCCGGGCAGTCCTCCAGGGGCCCGATGGCCCGCAGGACCCTCTCGGCCCCAGCAGTGCCCCTTCTCTCCCGTTCCGGGGTGGGTGACACCCCAGGTGCTGCCTCGCGCGGCTTTGAGCCACTGGTCTGTGAAGTTGTTCCTCGAAGCCACTGAACTTCGGTTGTCAAAGCAGCTGCGGAGACAGAGTTCTCCAGCGGACAGTCCCACCTCTCGTGGGAAGGACTCTGACGTGGACTGGCTCCTGGATGGCGGCGCTCCGGGCGCCTCCTGCAAGCCGCGGACAGGAGGGCCAATGGTGTCGCGTCCACGTCCCGGCTGAGCCCTCGGCTGCGGGCGCAGGAGGTGCAGTGCGGCCGAGAGCTGGAGCGCGGGAGCGAGGAGCCGGGGAGCGCCAGGGCGCGGCTCACACTGCCAGGGCTCAGTCTGTCCTTGCTCCAGCCTTTCTCTGGCTCAGCCCTGAGGAGACGGGGCGCAAAAGGCTTTGCCGAGCCCACAGACGGAACAACAGCTATGTCTAGAAGCACTTTCTCTGAGGACTGTAAGAACTGCCCCCCTGCGGCAGGACCGGGCCGACACCGTGCTGCTAGCGCCGTCCCTGCCTGACCATCCAATCGGACACCCGGCCGCTAGGGCCGTCCCTGCCCGACCGTCCGACCGGACACCCTGCCGCTAGCGCCGTCCCTGCCTGACCCCTCCAATTGCACAGAATCAAGACATTCATCGTCCCTGAAGTCATCTCAACTAATTTATTTTCCCTTCGTTAAAGTAGCTTTGGCCCAGCCCATTCTCTAGGGTCCAGGCAGAGAGCCTACGCAGCACCTCGGAGCTACTGATGACCCCCCACCACCGCCAGCTGACCCCGCCCGCTCACCCCTCCCCTTCAGGCCTGACGAGGTAGGGACGGCCACTGCGTTCTCGTCATCGAAGAGTGTATTTCATTTGTTCCAAACTCACTCACTTCTGTCCTCGTGAGTTTGGGTAGCACAGCTGCCTGTGTCGACACTGGTGCACACGACAGCGAGACCACCTCAGCTGCTCTCTGCCACCTCACACCGCTACCTCTTTGCCGAGCCTTCTGCCCCCCAGGCCCTTCCGTCAGGCGATGCCCTGTTGACAGCGGAAGGGCGGATTCTCTTCTTCCTGGGCTGCAGGGCGGGCAGGGCCAGAAGGCCAGCAAGACGGGCAGGGCGTGTGCGGCTGGTGCTCCGCCCTAAGGAGGCACAGAGGCTGAGTCCCGCACCACTGGAGGGCGTGGGCAGTGGGAGGGTCACTTGGGGCTCTGCCCACCGGGGCAGCGGCCATGGAGAGGAGACTCTGCCTGCAGTGCTCAGGGGCCCAGGAAGGTGCTGGCCACGGCTGGCCATTGCTAGCCACGAGTGCTGGGCAGAGTCCACGCCTCAAGGGCCGTGTTTTGACCGTGTCTGGCTGACCCTCAAGAAGGGACCACCTCCCAGTGGGACCCTGGCATCCAGGTGAGTCGCACTCCCCAGTTTGCTTGACCCGTCTCTGCGGCTCTGATAGGAACGTTAATAATACAAAGAAACAACTTGGCTCTTTAGCGAAGAGATTCCTTGAGACAATAGAATATTTAAAACCAAGGTATGAGAAACGCTGTTATGGGTCCATGTTTTATGGTCAAACATGTAATCACTCAGGTTGGGACAGTCGAAAGGTCCTTTTGCAGAGGTAAAGGAATAATTTATAATCTGTACCCCTCATTTCCTCCACAGAACAGTCCTCATTTTTCAGAGGAAAAAGAACACCTTTCTTGTTGAGAAAAGGGCACCAAATTATTGATGAACTCTTAGAGCTAACTGAAAGATTCAGCAATCTGGATTATTTCCTAATTTGGGATAAGCTACTAGTAGTTAAACTTTCTTTTCTTTTTTTTTTTTGAACTTCATACAGCTCACACTTTTGGACAAATTTCGCAGATTGCAAACAGCTATAAAAATAGCCTCTCTGACCCTACTGGCCGCTGACCAGACAAACGCCATATTTATGAAATCCGGAACTTCCCATGCTATTATCTGAAGCCAGCAATACATTCGGAAATTTGGTAGGAAATTAATCAGTGCAGCAGAGTGAGTGATACGGCGCCATCGCTGCAGGCAGACAAGCTCATTAAGACACTTCAGGCTCATTAACACTTAATAATGTCAGAGAAAACAGCCCCATCCCCCTACCTTCTGGAGATTAAATCCGCAGTATATTGCAATACACATTATTACATGTTATTTTGCAATTACATGTGTGCACCGCTCTGCTTCCTGTACTGGATTTCCCTACATGACAACAACGAATAGGAATGACTTGGACCTAAACTCAACTCGTACGTCCACTGAAACAAGGCAGTGCTGCTCAGTCAACTACGAGCTGGTTCAGATCACGCTGGACGGAGACCCATGCAGAGGGGGGCAGGCCCGCCGGGCCACGACGTGCGTTCGGCTTCTCCCTGTCTCCCGCGCATCCTGCTCAGATGTGAGCCGCCCCCGGACCCTGCCGGGTTCTGAAAAGGGCAGGGCGGCACGGCCAGGGGGCAGGCCGGCTGAGAGCCAGAGCCCCGCAGGGGCGTCAGAGGACACCGCACAGCGAGCGTGACAAAGTGACAGAGACTGGAGGGAGCCTGTGCGCTGCAGTCTCACCCCCACCCAGGGTCAAGTGCAAGGGAGGGTCCGCCTGGGTCCAACCCATCCCACCGCTGCCCGCAGGCCCGGCCAGAAGCCCCAGCATCCACAGCCCAGCGCCCTGACGCAGACAGGGAGGTCAGCAAGTGCAGCCCAGAGCAGTCAGGCACAGCGCGAGCCTCGGCCGGCAGCCGTTGGAGGCATCAGGCCGGCCGGCGGTCCTCCCGGCCAGCCTCACTAATGGACCGTCGATGTCCATCAGCACAGAGGATGGGCACTTTCAAACCCTCTCTCTGGATTCCCAAGGAGGCCAGAATTAAGCAGACTGTTTAAAAGCAGCCATGGCATCCGTCCGCACTCCACCGTCGCTCAGTCACAGCGCTATCTGGTGCCTGCTGTGTGCTTAAGCGGGACACACAGAGAACTAACAGCAGGGGAGGCCCCCTGGGCTGCTGCGGAGGCCCCAGCCACACCGCGTCCAGCAGAGCTCTAGCCTGGGCTGACCCCCGCCCGCAGCCCCCCAAGCCAGCGGCCCCGCAGTGCACACCCTCCTCCGTTCCACCTCCCAGAGGGTTCTCCACGCCCCCCAAGCCCTTGCCCCCAGGCGGCGGGTGGGGGACAGCCCCTGTGCCAGGCCGACTGGCGCAGCCCTCACCCCACGCGCTGCCCCCGAGGCCTCGGCCCGCCAGCCTCGCACCACTGGCACCGACAGCTCAGCGACAGGCCTGGCCACGAGACCCGCTCTGCCTTCTGGGCGGCAAAGGCTCCGGGCCCTGAGTGTCCTGGCTCCGCCGAAATTGCCAAAGCCGAAGGGAAACAGCCCCGTGTAGACAGTGCCACGCCAGCCGGCCCAGGTGGCCACTCAGAGACAGGTGCAGGTGCCAGGGACCCGGAAGACGGTGAGGAAGCCCCAGGGACAGAGCGTGGACGGGGCTGTGTGGGACACCCCAAGAGCAGCAGGGACCTGGCACTCGGGGGGCCTAGCCCCCCCAGGCCCCAGCCCAGCCCAGCACCCTATCCTGCGGACCCGATCCGGGACCAGAAGGAGCTGCACACATGTGAGCTTCGAGCAGGGCCAGACCGAGCGGCACTGCCACACGACACACCCGCCGGCTGAGTGCACACGCGGGCACACCCGCTCGCACACCCACTCGCACACCCGCTCGCACATCTGCCCACATAGCCGCCTGCACACCCGCTCGCACGCAGAGCAAACCTCTGCCGGAAGGCTGTCTTCTGGGGCCTTGGATTTACAAAGCTGACAGCCCTCGGAAAAATCCTCAGGAAAAGCTTTCCTCGGCGCTTCTGAACCCTGGCTCCACAGGGCCACCAAGCGGTGGCACGCCGTGGCCCCCCTTCACCCAGAGGAGCTGCCCCCGCATGGGCCAGCCCCACCGGCGGGCGGCCCGGGCTGGGCGGGGAGGCGGCCAAGCGCCAGGGGACGGGCCCTCACGCCTCCGGGTGTCACCTGGCCGCGGTGACGCCTCCCGCGGTGTGGCCACATGCAGCCCTCTGCTGGGCAGGCAGCCGCGGCGTCGGAGGGCGGCAGGCAGGAGTGTCCGCTGAGTCCCAGGCAGGGGCCTCTGAAGCGCAGAGGCCCGGTGACGTTCGTGAGGGACAGGGCCTCTGCTGCCCCGCAGAGGCTGGCCCGCGCAGGGCGCGGTGGACCAGACGCAGAGCCGCTGCCGCCGCCCGAGCCAGAGGACGCGTCCAGTGCCACTTCTCCCAGCCTCTGTGGAGCCGCGGCCCCGCGCTCCTGAGGCAGAGGCCAAGGGCGGGCCGCGACTGCCGGTGCTCGAGCGCCGCCGGGACGGAAGCGCGAGGTCAGACGGAGGCCGCAGGCCGCAGCGCACGCCCGGCGCAGGCGGAGCCGGAGACGCAAGGAGGCGCCCGCACGCCGCGCAGGGTCACCGGTCCGGTGGGCAGGGACACCCTTCTCCTGCCACGCGAGGCTCAAGCACCCCAGGAGGGCAAAGACGACCCAGCCGCCCCGCGCCTCCACGCAGCGCCCTCCTCCTTCCGCTGACGGTGCCACCCCGTGGCCGTCACTGATGTGACATAAAAGGCCGGGAGGCCGAGGACTCACGGAGAGAAGGCAAGGCTGGCGCAGGAAGGGAGGCGCTGCCAGGCCGAGACGCCTGCTTCTCTGGTCCGGCGCTTCTGCAGTCCTTAACAAGAAAACTCAAAACCGGTTTGGGTTAGAACGCTCCACCGGGTGAGAAGCTGCCACAAACGTCAGACTGACGTGCCGCCCGGCTGGCACCTCCTTCGCCTCCAAGGACACACAGGCCAATGTGCACAGCTCCTCGCTGTGCCCAGAGTTCATGGAGAAGCAGGGAAGGAACAGGCCTTCCTATGCGAACAGCTAAAGCGGATGGCCGTGTATCCGATTTATTCAGAATGAATTTCCGCGGCCGTGGGTGGAATAATTCACAGATGACTTTTGAAGCCCCTCGGCCACGTGGGCGCATCTTCAGCCGCATCCCTGGGATAATGGCTCCCTAAGGTGACTGATGGGCCGTCAGGTGAACAGAAACGCAGATGCCGCCGCGCGGTGCCTGGGGGCTGCCCTGTAGCATCTGACAAACAGGAAACTTGCTTCGTTGACCGTATTTCACACTCTCTAAGGCTCCATACACTGGCAGCCACGTTGTCACCTCACGGCCACACACACGCACACACACAGTTGCCAGTTAAGCTGACCTGGTTGATGCGGATGGCTCAGAACTCCTCCTCCCAACGCTGAGCAAGTCCCGACGAAACTGCCCTTCGGCTTCCCGTTTTTACTGACTTACGTGTTTGGCGTTTATTTGCTGCCCTGTGTTTGCCGCCGTGAGGCCCGTCCCCGAGCTCTCCCCGGACGCCGCACGCAGTGGCAGGACTGGCCGCACAGACCGTGGGCTCCAGGGCGTCCTCCAGGGGCCGGCCTCAAGCTGCGGGTCTTCGCGCGCACCCTGCTCGGTTCTCCAGGCTGTGTCCGGGGAGGGGTTCAGAAGCCGACAGCAACAACGCATCTAAGAGCAGCCGAACTGGACACACGAAGCTCCTGCTCTGTGCGCGAGACAACGGCCGGCTCGGGCAGCCACCTGGGCCCGCCCTGGTGCCACCAGCACCCCGCCCGGCACCTCCAACACTGAACCTCAACACTGCCGCAGCGGCACCGCGCTCCGCGGCTCTTCTCAAAGCGCTGCAACTCCACGCAGCAGAAGCCGCCCCCAGCGGTCTGCCCGGACCGCCCTGGCCCGTCTCCGACGCAGCCCTTCCTGCGCCCTGGCCCCGCGCCCTCCAAGTCACCACGTGTATCTCAGGAAGCCTCCTGGCTGCGCTCAGATCTGCCACTTGGCCCCGAGGTGCGTCCTGTCACTCTGCTCCTCGCCCCCAGCTCCCGAGTCAGCCTGTCTCCCCGCGAGAGCCGCGGTGGCCCCACACGCAGCGTGTGGAGGTGTGGCCGCGCTCCTCGCCCCCCTCCTCACAGCGAGAACAGACACTGCGCAGACACTGAGCAGCAGCACCGGGCGCTCGGAAGGCTGGTGCTGGAGGGCGGGAGGCGGCGCAGGGCCGTGGGGACTCGGGGCAGCTGCGCTGGAGAGGCGGCCGGCCGGAGCGAGGCAGGAAGCTCGGCTGGGCTGGGGCGCCGCTGGCTCGCTCCAAGTCACAGGAGGAGCCTCGTCTGGACTGTCTGTCACGTCCGACTGCCGATGAAGACCCCGATTCCTCACAACGACATCAGAGAATGGCAAACATTCGTAAACAGGACAGAAGCCAGGGGCAGTCAACTCCCTGCGTCCACCCTCAAGTCCACGCTCCCTTCGCGAGCCACTGGGCAGCAGGGGACGGCAAAGAGCCGCCGCCGCACGGGAATGCACAGGGCCTTTTGGAAGACAGCTGCAGAGCAGGGACCGTGGTCTCTACTCTCCACGTGGGAAGAAGGGGGCCGCAGCAAGCAGCTGGGGACACCCGCAGGCGCCGGTGGCCGCGGGACCGTGGCTGGCGCGCAGAACGCCCACGGCAGGGGCAGCACTGCTCCCGCGGGGGCACGCACCTCCCGGCTGCAGTGCAGTGCAGGGGCCAAGATCACCGTCCGCGGCGGCTCTGCCTTACGAAGGGAAGGCAGCAGAACCCCAGGAGAGCCTCTCTGACGCTCGAGCAGGAGCCTCGCCAAGTCCTCGCAGGCGGGGCCGGGCCGCCCTGGCATGGCCCACCCGCTCCTCTCCCTGCAGACGCGCCAACGCTGAACCCGCCTCCTCGAGAGGACGCCGACGCGTGGCTGCGTTTTATGTTATGCGCACACTGAGGTTGCGATAGTATTTAAAAGATTTTGAGGGGGACATAAAATGCAGTCTACATTGAGCAAAGCCATTACATTCTACTAAAATTTATCTCGGGCAAAGTAGAAGAAAGGCCAGTGGTACTTGGGAGAACGTCTTCATTTTCCACTCGAGAGGCCCCGCTGATGGCCCAGCCTTTGCTCGTGCAGTAATGGCCTCTCCGGAGAACCAGGTATCTTGAATGTGAAATTTAAGGGCCTCTGCAAACATCACTCACGCTCATTTCTCTGAGTTTCCCGCCAGGAGTGCTACCCTGCAAGGCAACGCGCCGACACGGTGTCCGAGGACTCTGAGATTCTTCCCCTCAAACTGATTCTGCAGTGAAGTGAATCTGGGAAACCCCACCTCGCACGCTCCCGCTCTCGGAAACGTCCACCTGTAGGCCGCTCCTGGTCACCTCTAAGGCTACTGTCTGCAACAGTATGTTAAGGGCCGTTTCGTGACCAGGTGCCTCCTGGGATGCAGCTAGCCAGTTTGGGGAGCATCCAAACGCAGGGGGCGAGCAACTGTGCAGGCGTGCCAGGAGGCTGTGTCTGCCTGTGACCCTGGCCCAGCTGGGTCGCCTGAGCCCAGCTGCGAGCGCCGCTGCCTGGGGACACAGGTGTGTCCTCCGCACCTGGCCAGCCTCCTGCTCTGTCTGCACCAGCAGGGCCAGGCCCTTCCTTCTGTAGCAAAGAAGCGATGTGGGCCAGCGACCTGGCAGCCAGCTGAGAGGGACCCCGGCCCCAGGCCAGAGCCCACACTGCAGCTGGCCAGCCCGCTGCCCCTCCCTGCATGGCCGGTGGAGCTTTCCTCAGCGACCCCGTGCCAGGACGCAGTGGGCAGAGTGCCCAGCCCCCTTCCTGGGGACAGGCAGCGACAGCGCTTGCTGACACTGCAGGAAAGCTGTTTTAAAGCTCCGGCTTCCAAGCACCCCGTAACAGAACGTGCGGGGTGAGGGGCCGGGCAGCAGCAGAGGCAGGAAGCCATGGGGAGCACAAGGCACAGTCAAGGGGCCACACCTTACATCAGCACACCAGCACAGCTGCAAGGTAGAAAGTCGCCCGGCCCTGGAAGCAGAGGGGACGGGCTGCCGGGCGGGCAGGGATGCTGGGGAGAGGGGCAGGACAGACTCAGTGCTAGCGCCGAAAAGGTCACCTGCTGCCCACAGCTGTGGCCGTGGCTGCATCGCCGAGACCTGCTCAGAGGCTCAGGCCTCTCACCCCCGAAACACAAGGCGAGGTGGTGAGCTCATCGCACCCCTCCCCTGGCGCGCACCCCTCCCCAGGAGCCAGGCCCCTCTTCAGCCCATACCTGGCGGGGACGCTCACACAGGCCTTCTCTCCGCACAGCGGGCCCCCCACCCTGCAGGCTCTTCGTGCGGCCCAGGTCGCAGTCTCATCATTGGCACCGCCCGGTGCCTGGTGGGCCCAGCGCCCCTGGGGCTAAACAGCGCCCCGACACCACACCAGGGACTTGAGGGCGGGGGCGCGGAGACAGGCGTCGCGCTAGGCCCAAGCTGCGGGAAGCGTCGAGGCCAGCGCGGGGGCCCAGGCCGAGGCCTGGAGAGGCCGCGCGTGCTCCGGTCAGCTGCGCGCACGGTCTGAAACCGCTGATCTCTGACTGAGCCGCAGGGGCGGGCGCCACCACCACGGCCACACTCTTGGACGACCACTGTCTTCTGGAAATGACCGCGCTCGTCAGGGTCTGCGCGCCTCGACCACGCGCCTGCACCTCTTCGGGTCACGACGCAGCGCTGCTTCAGCCAGAGGCGTCTGTGAGACAGCCCGGCCTCACGGGACACTCGCTGCAGGGTGACCGGCAGGGCGCGGCAGGCTCCCTTCCTAGACCCAAGGTGTTAGCTTCCTTTCGCAGGCTGAAAATGCCTGGTAAATCCATCCTCATTATGCATACCCTAGGGCTACTGCTAAATACTTATTTAAAATTAAATATAAGCTTGCTCATCCTGAGAGGAAAAAACCCTAATAAAATAGCACAGATGCGTTTATAACAAATTTCTGAGTTAACTCAAAAGTAATTAAAAAACGCTCTGAAATAGCTCATTGTCATTTCACAAAATTCAGCTCCATCTATCAAGAACGGTTAATCAAATTTCATTTTTTCATGAAGTCACAGCATATAAAATTGAGGCTTGATGAAAGTTAATTTACAGTAAGATACAATATTATTAAAAAATATTAAAATATCCTTGTTAGTAAAGGGCTAATATAAAGGCGTGAGCTTCTGTAATGAATAGCGGCTCAGGGTTAAGTCGTCCTAATGGCTTTCGAGCACATAACAGAAGTTAGTGCAGCCTCAGAAAAAATTCACAACTTCTGGTGCTTCCTACAGGCGTGGCTTCATGACCCAGCACAGAATGAACGTCCTTAACAGACCACGAGCAGACACTCACGAGCACCCCAGCAGAGGCGCGCTCAGTTACTCCCCATATGGCGACAGGTCCATAAATGGCCAAATAAAAGATATTTATGTAGCTCGGTGCAGCAGTTTCTTGGCGACTGAGATGCTCCATTGCCTTAAGGCCCTGTTTCTGAAGCACCTAACACATTAGACAGATGTGAGGGTGCAGTGGAGATGGCCACGCTTTACCCCTCATTTCTACAAATTAAGTACGAATTACTCCATTTTCCAGGCCTATTACAATGCCTCTTGAAAAGATTTAGATGGCCACTCTCTGTCTGTCTCACTCTGTATGCCTCTCTCTGTCTCTCTCCATCGTTCTATCTCTGTCTTTGTCTGTTTCTGTATCTCTCTCCATCTGTCTCCCTCTTTCTCCATCTCTCTGTCTCCATCTCTCTGTCTCTCTCCGTCTGTCTCTGTCTCAACACCTGACTGCATCACACGGGACTGAACAACAGCCAGCCCGGGGACAGTCTGGTCCCACAGGTGTCACAGTGATTCTCACAACACTTAGGCCACTTAGGAACACCGGCGCTTTCCATACCAACATTGTCCTAAGGCCCCAGGTGAAGAACGCGCGCGAGCAGCACATCCGCATGAGCTCACGCACAGCCACAGCCGTGATTCCCACGGGGTCTAGCACAAGTTTATTCTCACACCTGCCTGAAAACGCACATTGGCTTTTCACTAGAAGGCTACTGCCCCCTCGCTACAGAGCTGCTTCAAGCATCTCCTCGAAACCTTGGAGTCCGATTTGAGGATCAATAGCCTAATAATATTAGCATATCGATTACATGTAGAGAAAAACTATGACTCTTAGAGAAAACTGCCTCCGGCCACCGAATGCAAAGAGCAGAAAGAACTTTGAGAAGACGGCATAGGTTTCTCTTGTGGGCTCACCGAAGAAGTCACGCGTGCCTCAGGGGTGAGAAGTCCTGAGAAATCCTGAACGAACACATTTTCTCAGTATGACCATCACTCTTGCCACAATTCATGGTAAAGAGCACACAGGCTCAACCCGAGCCAGCACAGAGAACACTTAGCACGTGGTAGTGGTTTGCCTTTTATTTCCATACTAAATAATGGGTTTTGTCAACAGGATGCTGCTTCCCATCAACTTCTTAAAACATGACTCATGTCACTGGATAACAGGATGTCACAGTGAAAAGTCCACATGTCAAATAAAAGATCAGCACTTTTAGACCCTGAAATCTCAACCACTGATCAGTCGTGAGTTTTGAAACAACATTTTTTCCCACATTTCACAGTGCATATCAGTGTTATTCAAAAAGAATGGGACACAGTGCCCAGTATGAAGAGCACACGCCCCCTCAGCCCTCAAGCGTCTGTGCACACGAGAATCACCACATCCACACACAGGCTCAGAGGAGGCATCACAGGCCCGGGCCCTCCTCCGTCCTCCACCGCCGCGGAGGTGGGCCCTTCTGTTTTGTTTTATTCTGCATCTACCTTGCAGGTGGAGCCTCTATTACTTTATGATTTGCCAGGTTCTTATTTTACACAACATGCACATATTTCTTTCTTTTTTCAGTAATATATTAGTTCAGTGAAAGAAACATCTCTGCGATATCACACCTCCAAATTTTGTCTTTTAATGCACAGTCTTAACCACCCAGGAACAGCTGCGGTTAGGTCGTAAAGAACAAGGTGAGTTTTGTGTTTTCACCTGAAAAACAAGTAAATGCCTTATTCAGGACAGGGTTCAAGGTGGACCTTGTCCGCATCAGAAGTCCTGCTTCTAACTGGACACAGCATTCCCAGCCACCCACACAGCTGGTGTGCCTTGGAGGTGGCCAGCATGATAGCAAAGCAGCATGGGTTTTCAGCTTTTGAAATTTCCCCTTGGACTCCAGTTGGCGTAGCTTCCACCTCTGACCATGACAGGTTAGGCAAATCAAACCAACATTCCTTTGGAGAAAGAGGAGAAAAGCCAGACAAGTTAAAGTCTGCCTAGAGGCGTTGGAGCACTAGAAATCATTGCATATTCACAGGGTCATGACAGAGAGAATGTTCCCCTGGAGAGGTAAGCCCAGCACCCCAGCACCTTGAGCTGCTTTTTCCCCAGGGTCTATGCACCAATCACATGAATTAACTGAGAGGTTGCAAATGCTGAGCAGACCTTCTTAATAGCCTCAGATAGCTAAAAAGCACAAATATTAGGCTCCAGAACCTTTAAGAAGAAGAAACACTGGAAAAACAAACTCTTGAGTTGGGACCCAAAAACTACAGCTTTTCATTAAAGATGAACCAGAAACAGTCTGACCCTTACAGGAAGGAGGTTTTATAGAGTCTCTATCCATAAAATAGCTTAAGGTGACCCGGGTCAGCTCGGCTAGTATACCCAGTAAGTAGTCATAAGCAAATACACATCCTCTCGCAGAAAAGACACATCATCCTAAGCTCAAAGCGCTCAAAGTGCTTCTTCAGTTTCCCACTTGTAATGTCCCAGGCACGCGATAAAATAATACCATATAGGATGCGGGACCACATGATTGAAAAATAAGAGAAAATAGACAATATAAACAGACCCATGGGGTACCTAGAAAATAGTTACAAGATACAGAATTTCAAATAAATAGGCTGAAAAATTTCAAGGAGATAAACTTGGAGAAAAAAGAAAAATTATAAAATTGAAGGACAAATTAAGAATCCAAAGAATGTACTTAAAAGCAGATTGGACACAACTGAATAGAACATCAGTGAACTTGAAGACTGATCAGAAAAATGTATCCAGAATGAACAAGAATAAACAAAAGGACACAAGAGACAGAGAGAGAAAAAAAGCACAAGCAGAGAGAGGATACAGCAAGAAAGGAATATATACACTGATCTGAGTCCCAGAGGTACGGAAGAGATAACGGTGGAGCAGAACTGACATTTAAACAAGCTCTGAAAGGTTATTAATGCTGAGGAAAGTCTTCAGGATATAGACTCAAAACCCAGCATATCTCAAGAAGGATAAAATAAAAGGAAAACTACATCGCAGGGCTCTGAAGAGTACACTTCCTGTGTCAACCGAGATGCTCAAAATGTACCCTTAGGGGCAAACAGGGTCTTTGCAGATGCAGTTAATGGTCTGCACGTGAAGTCTAAGGTGCGTCCTTACAAGAACAGGAGCGGCCACAGGCGGAGCCATCGAAGATGGAGCAAAGAATGACCCACAGTCAGGCCCGCAGGGAGACACAGGTAAGGACTTGCCCCTGGGCTCCAGCCTCGGTAATGCTGACTCCAGATGTCTATCCACCATCGTTTCTAGAACCTCTAAGTGTTTTTCTCCTTGGGTTGGTCTTCACTTACTCCCACAAGGAACAGAAGGGGCTTTCTTAGTCTGCTAAAAGGACATCTACAAAAACCTATGGCAAGTGAAGTCTCAGTGGTGAAATACAGAAAGTTTTCTCTCTGGATTCTGAAAAGAGATAAAAACTAGCCTCTAGCGCCACTCAATTCAACGTTATGCTAGAGATCCTGGTCGGTGCCATAAAACAAGGGGAGGTGGGTTATAGTAAGATCAGAAAAGAACAAATGAAACTCCCATTTTTGCAGAAAGCATGACTGAATGAGAATACATTCCAATAAATCTACTTATAAACTACTTATTCAATCATTGTGTTTACAAGGTTACTGGATATAAAGGCAATATACAACTCAATTTTGTTTTTACGAATAAGCAACAAAATTCTTAAAATATCATTTAAAAGGACATTATACACCATAGGTCCAAAATATTAACTGTCTAGACAAAAATGCGTACAGCTCTTTGCAAGGCTACTACTACACGGGAGATTAACAGATTGAGAGAAATTTTAAAAATAGAGATTACTGAAAATACAACTTTTTATGATAACACTTGTTTCCAAATTATTTTATAATCAATGCAATTTTAATCAAAATCCCAAAATTTTTTTCCATGAAAACTGACAATTGATTGTTTAATAGAGGGAAAATGTCAAGATGCACTACGACAGTCTTGAGAAATAACCTCAAGGTGGCTCTCTAACATGTAAAGATTTGATTAAAAAGTACTAATCAAAATATACCTGTTTGTGAAAATGAGAGTGAGAAGCCCACTTGCAAACAAAGAGTTCCTGGTTAATGTACATATGAGTCAACCTCTTACAAACACACGCACGGCGCACGCACGCGCACACACACACACTGCTTTAAGTTTTATATCTGAGTATAGAGTTTAAAACAAGAAAGCCTCAAAAAGCATGAGACCAGTGTCTTCTTGACCTTCAGATAGCTAAGATTGAATAAGACACACAGAAAAGCAAAAACACAAAATAAAAGATTTGTAAGTGATACTTTGTGAAAAATTAAGAACTTCTATTGATGAAAACAGCACCATTAGGAAAATAAAAACACAAGCCATAAAGGGGGGAAATATTTGCAATAGTCAGCTGACAGAAGATGGTATCTAGAATATGGTATCTAAATAGAAACAAATACTACCTAGAATATCATAAACACCCCTAAAATCATTAGGGAAAAATTAGCAAACCCAAAAGAAGAACGGACAAGACAACCTATGAACAGACATTTCACAAGTGAGACTATCCAAAAGGTCATAAATATATAAAAAGGTGCTCAATCTCATTAGTTCCTAATTTGAGAAGTGAAAACAAAAACCACAATAAGATATCACTGGAAACCAAGAGACTGACTCAAATGAAATAGATAACACCAAGTGTCGACAATGTGTGGCTGGTAAATTCATACACTCAGTCTGAGCGTGCACAATACAGCCGAATACTTAGACTGATGTGCTGACAGGCCAATCAAAGGACAGTTGCAGCATCTCAATCCTAGTATTCCCAAATTAGAAGTAACCCAGATCATCAACAGTAGAATACATTGATGCATTGTATACACTAATGAAACCTAATTAACTGCGTCTACCTATACTGACCAAAGAAGAGAGACTAATCTATATTATATATATAATATGTGCGCACTTCCAGAGTCAACTTACACAAGATTCAAAACAGGCAACGAAGTCAGGGTACAGCTACCTTGGGCACGAAGGAGGGACGCTGGTCAAGACCACAGGCCCTCTCTTGGCCACGTCTGCACTATGCGTGTGTCTGGGCACCCCAGGTCACGTGAGCGCCCACAGAGAGCCCCTGCTGTGCTCACAGCTCTGCTTCTCCCCCTCCCGCTCCCGCCTCTCAGCTGCTGACCACACTGGGCCACGAGCGCACGTCCGGCGTGACAGAGCCCTGCTTCTGCTCTCAGTTTGCCCATTGTCAGATTTCTATAAGCTGGAAACGCGGCCTTCCTTGGCGTAAGACACCCCAGTGCAGGCCTCCCCGGCGATGCAAGGGGCTGAGCGCCACACTGTGGGGCTTCTGCGGCCACTGCAGCGCGAGTTCAATCCCCGGCCAGGGAGGGGACCCATATGGCGCAGCAGCCCTCTCCTGCCTCCCCGCTGCTCCCCTCAGCAGTGTGTTTCCATGGACCTGCCTGTTCTACCCCCTACTCTGTCTCTCGTGAATCCTCTCAACCCCCACACCTCTGGCCTGCACCCCAGCTCTCATAAGCATAAATAAAACCTTTAAAAAAAAGACACCCCAGTGCAACTCCTGCCCTCCCAGATACACAGGGTCTGGCCGCAAACCAAAGCCTCACAGATCCCCTCTCCCATTTCTCGCCAACTCACACCGAGTCATACCCAGCTGGAGATAAAACATTCCAGGAATTTCATGTCGGAGCAGAAGCGTTAGAACCTTTGTGTAAAATGAACATTGGGATCACAGCCAACAAAACTGTACTAGGAAAATTTCTGCTTTGTTACACCTTTAAAATCAAATAGTGTTTTATGGTATTGATCTTTCTCTTTTTCAGTTATGGCAGCTGTTGCTTTGTAAGACTGTTAGGTAACCTTTTCCTTTTCCCCACGTGATCCGCTCACTCGTGTGTTAATACTCAGCAAATGATTTTTCCCGAACATGCAGATCTTCCTAAGGAATACTTGGTTCCTCCCTTGACAATTTCTGGGTATATTTAATGTCATCTGGAATATTTCACATGGAAATGAAGAGAGAGAACAGAAATAAATGTCATGTAAAGATGTGATTCACTGGCTCGAAAAGCCATTTCTCTGGCAAGGGGTCACCCCTAATGTTTCACAGAGGGATATTTATGGCCACATAATCAAACAGCGGAAAGCAGGAGTTCAGAACCAGAGCTGTCCACGGGGAGAAGCAGCCCGAGACGAGACTGACCGAGGGTTCTGGCGCCAGGTGTGTCTCAGCTGGGACAGCCACAGTCATTTTCCAACCCCCGGTTTTCTAATTGTCATCTAACTTTCGAGTCTCCTGTTGCAACTCCAGAGAGGCAAACCCGACCCAGAGGCTCGATGGCGTCTCCTCCTTGTGGCAGTGCTCGAGGCGCAGTCCCCCTTCCTCACTGCGCCACGCCCTGCCTCCACCTGTCAAGAAGGAGACTGTTGGGGTAACAGTGGGTCACAGGCGTGTGATGTTGGGGTGCTGTGGGCTGAACCCGTGTACCCTCCAATTCCTATGCTGAAGCCAAACCCCATCATGATGGTTTGGGGTTAGGGTTAGGGTTGGGGCTATTAGGATTAGGGTTACTTAGGGTTAGGGTTAGGGTTAGGGTTAGTTAGGGTTAGGGTTAGGGTTTAGGTTAGTTAGGGTTAAGATTAGGGTTTGTTAGGGTTAGGGTTAGTTAGGGTTGGGGTTAGGGGAGTAGGGTTATTAAGGGTTAGGCTAGTTGTCTCGGCACTAAGGGTTAGGCGCATGGTGAGCAAGGGGGTGACTGCACCCTTTTAAGGAAAGGAAGAATCACCAGCGTGTCCTCGCCCTCCCACTGAGGGTCAGAGGGAAGACTGTGCAAGCCAATGGGGCGTGGCCATGCTCTGGTCCAGCCTCCAGGGCCCTGGGTACGCATCAGTCTGAAGCAGCCCTCGCTAAGACAGGGTTAACGTTCATTTCAGAAAAATTAAAAGCCAAGAAGAGAACGGAAGGATTCAGGGAAACAGGATTCTCCACGGCAGCCCAAAGGGCAAGGAGGGCCGGCACCACCCCTCTCAGCCCGGGGACTGCCCACACCTGGGCCGGGCTCAGACGCCCGCCCCACACATCACCTCTGTCCTTCAACCTCGTTTCCCAGACCCAATGCAGAGCCCGTTAGGGCTCCGAGAGGCTGACACAGAGCCGGTGCGGGAGGCAGATGACAGGGGAGCCGCCGGCCCACGACGGGAGCCAAGAGTCCAAAGAGGATCTGACCCGACTGCACTCCTGCTCAGGGAGGTTCCGACGGCAGCGCCACGTGCCCACCGCCCCCTCCCGGCAGCCGGAGCAAGGACCGCAGGGGCAGCCGGAATGGCTCTGCGCTCAGAACAGCCTCCGTCCCCACCGCGGAGGTCGCCACTGCTTCCGGAGGTCACAGAGTCCGGCCGGCCGCAATCCAACGCCGACCCCTGGCCAGGGAACGGCGTGTCCACAGCTTGTCCAGCTTCCAGGCGCGGCCCAGGGTCCCCGAGGAGCTGCAGGACCACCGCGTCGCCCCGGGAGGCTGCCCGAGTGTCGTCGGGCACCAGCCTGCCTGGCTGGCCCAGACGGGCTTCCTGCGAATGGGACGGCCACGGCTGCTGTTCCCTTTTTTTTCTTGTTTTTTTTCAATCTTGCATTTTTTTTACATTATTTTTCATTTTTGAACGTGTATAGTTCTCGTCCCCATGAAATCCCCATCACCAGCTCACCCGTGCACCATCACCACCGTCCCCTGTGCTCTTCCCACCGTTTTGTTCCTTCTCCCTCCCCCCTCTCCTCAGGAATGTCTCGGATTTATAGTCTGTTGATTATGATTTTTAATTTATTATAATTTTCTTCCTTAGTCCCTTACTTGTTTCCTCTACATTTCTCCTATTAGTTAAACCATCTGATATCTCCCCTTCTCTCTCTGGCTTACCCCACTGAGCATCATCCCTTCCAGCTCCATCCACGTTGCTGGGAATTGCATGAGCCCATCTGTTTTGTGCGCTGCGTAATGCCCGTGCTGTCTACAGCCCGCGTCTTCTTGACCCACTCACCTGTTGGGGCGTCGGGATGTTCCCGGTGCCTGCCTATTGTGAGGAGTGCTGCTGTGACTAGACTGAACAGACCGCCCGGCCCTTCCAAGCCAAGGGCACCAAAGGGAGACGCTGAGCGGGCAACTCAGTCGCGTGGAGGCAGCGCTGTCAGGCAGGCCGGCACAGGTCGGGCAGGGCACGGGGTCCCTGCGGACGGGGCCCTTGGCCGGGGCTCATGCTGGCGCACTTGGGGTGACACGTCATGACAGCAGCCATTTGCTGTGGAGCAAGCCAGGGAGACAGAGCGGACTGGGCCGCGTCCCAGCGTGGGGCAGGCAGGTGTCCTCCGTGCGCTGTGCTTTCTGCAGTCGACAAAGCTCGCCGTCACCCTTCCCGGCCATCACCAGTCTGGGGACAGGGCAGGAGAGGGCTGCCAGAAGCTACCCCAGGCGGCCAGTGCAGGGGAGCAGCGGCGAGCCCGCTCATGCTGAACCAGGCACGCCCCAGCCCGGTGTACACCTGCCCGGCCTCTCTGAGCACCTGTGCCAGAGGCCCTGGGCCCCGGGCTCGCTGGGCAGGCCAGGCAGCCTCTGCCCTGGGCCCAGTCCCTCCGGCTGCAGCGCTGAGCTGGGGCAGGAGCTCTCGGCAGCTCTCGTACAGCTCATCCCCTCACAAGCAAACTGGCCCAAAACCACTGTCCTCTTCCCCGGAGCAAGTGGACAGCGGGTACGGCGGACCCAGGTGCAGCTGGCTCGAGTGAGTGACTCGGGTCTGGCCACTGTACTCTGACGTGTCACCAAAGATGTACATCGGCATCTTGGGGGACACGCGGTGCCATTCTGACCTCTAAACCAACCTCTCAGCTTCCAAGCGAGAAGGGCCTTCAGACCGCGCACCTGACATCACGCACGAGGACAGACTGAACAGACTGCCCGGCCCTTCCAAGTCTCCTGACTGGGACTCAGGCTTCCAGCCACACGCCCTCTGGCCCCAGCCTGCCCACTCTGGACTCAGGCAGGGCCTCTCCTCCTGCCCTCTCCGATGCCGACACTCAGGCGGAGGCACTATCAGAACGAAGTTCAAGTTCAAAGTTGGGGTGAGACATCCCAAGTCATTCACACCCTGGATCTCCCTCTAAGTGCTACCCAGGGACTTTCCCCCACCCCCCCAGCCTCATACTGTCTGCCAAATGGGTGGGGTCCTAGCCAATCGCCCCCAGAGGGGCCTGAGACAGAGCTTGTTTGCAAAACAAGCTCCAGGAGTCCCGGGGCCTGGGGCCGCCTGCTCAGCAAGGCCAGGGAGGGGGCTGGCGGGCAGAAAGCAACCCTCCCAGCCCCCAGGCCCGGCCCCCAGGCCCCAGTGGCCCTGGCAGGTGGAGCCGTCCCCACTGGCCAGGAGCCTCACCTCCGATGAAGATGTCCGCGAGCTAAGAGGCTTCAGCTGTGCTCCGGCCAAAAACACCATCTAAAGATTAAGTGTGTGACAAAAATTTGTAGCCACATCAGCTAATTGCAAAGTTAAGGAAGAGAAAGTAATTAAAGTTAGAGATGAGCCAGCAAGTAATTCACTTAGTTGTAAGCACAGAACATCCCCCAATCTGTAATCTGGTTCGCTCCATCCAGGAAGGTGTGCGGAACCCGGCTGGGCTGGCTCGGGCGGGCTCTGGTTCCTGGTCGCGGCTGTGTCTCTGGCACAGAGCAGCTGCAGACAGCGCGCTCACCTGCGTCGTGTGAGCCGTGTCGCCACAGACACCCGGGCTGCCTCCCCACCAAGATGTGCACGATGCAAGGGCAGCGGCGCCCACACAGCCCGCGACCCAGGCCGAGACCGGGGACAACCTGGAGCCGTCACAGGCCGGCTGTGGTGTGTCTCCTGGGGCGATTTCCGCGGTTTGGGGATATACAGTCCTCATAACCCGTATGTGTCCAGTGGTTCCAAGATAAGATTTACATCAGTGTCCCTGCAGCAGAATCGCAAGGCTGTGCCTGCTCCTCTCTGCTGCTGGCTCTGCCAGCCAGGGCAGCTCTCCCACCCCCGCCACTCACACCCGCCCGGCCTGGGCAGCTCACCCGCCTGGCCAGGGCAGCTCACCCACCCTCGCCACTCACGCCCACCTGGCTTCCCACCGGTGGCAGCTCTGACTGCTCTCTGGAGGGCCCTGTGTCTCCCTGCAGAGTCCTAAGATGAGGTCACAGTCATGATGAGGTCACAGTCATGATGAGGTCACAGATCTGTGCCCACAGGGCCTGGTGTCCTGGTCACCGCAGCCAGGTGAGGGGGTGCACAGGAGGTGGAGGTGACAGGAGGGCGCACCCGCCGGCGAGGAGGCCAGCACCCAGGAGCCGGGCGTGGGGTGCACAGGCCCCCCAGCTTCGGAAGGCACAAAGCTGGAAGACCCTGACCCCAGACCCCCCCAGGGCTCTGATATGCTGAACTTTGGGGGTGGAGGGAGCCGGGACCCCCAGGGGACAGGGACGTGCCCAGTGGTGACCCGAGGCCCAGAGCCCGAGAGGCCAAACCCTTGCTCCCAGACCCTGCCCCGGAGAGCTGGGCGCCACACGGGGTCGTGGGGCACCGGCCAGGGAGGAAGAGGCCCTGCAGGCCCGCAGAGCAGAGCAGTGGCGGGGCCACGCAGGCCTGACCGAGCGTCTGGACAGCGGAGGGGTGAGCTGTGCAGCAGTCGAGGCCGGCCCGTGGCCCGAGGAGCGGTGCCCCCCACAAAGCAGCAGGGCCGGGAGTGTGAGGGCAGCTGCTGGCGCAGGAGGAGCAGGGTCGGACAGAGCTCAGCCTCACGGCCGAGGGCCCAGCAGCCACACGACCAGCCGGGCCATGGGCCACGCCGCTTTCTCCCTATGGAAGGTGCGCCCATGGGGGCTGGTGCCAGGCTGAGAGCTCCATCCCCCCCCCCCCCCCGGGGGANTGGAAGGTGCGCCCATGGGGGCTGGTGCCAGGCTGAGAGCTCCATCCCCCCCCCCCCCCAGGGAGAACCCTCTAAACAGTCATTCACAAAGCTGATGTCCCTGTATTGCAGCGAACAGAAAGCAGTGAGCCGCGGTCCACAAACATCTGGGTGAATACCTGGCTTACAGACCACTTCCCCGAGCGAGCCGTCCCAAACCCAGCCCACCTCCGAGTCAGCGGAGCTGCCGCCAGCACCAGCCAGATGACGAGGGGCTGGCTCACCCCAAACAGGAGCAGGGCAACCGGACAGCCACTGACAGCACCGCACGCCCTCACGGGGGCTCCGGCTTCTGGCTCGTCGAGATGAGTGTCTCCTCCTGCTGTGTGCCCCATGAAGGCCTGGCCATCTCGAGCTGTTGGGGGTGACCATGTTTCCAGCACACACTGAACGGGCTCAGCCACGTTCCTCTGCACCCGCTTCAGAGCAGCTGGGAACCCTTGTTCAACGTGCATGTGTGTCTACACCTGCTGCCTCAATTTGAAGCACCTTCTCTGAGCTACGAGGGAGGGGATCTCAGGGTTCTGGAAGAACTAAAATCACCAGGTGGTATGGGTAGGTGGTAGGCAGATAACTATGATAGATGGATAGGTACATGAAGACGGGATAGGTGGGTAGATGAGATATAGATGAGACAGATATGATAGCTATATAGACATGGCAGACACGGAGAAGACAGACAGATGGAAGATGGAGGTAGGTGGCTGGATGGGTGGGTGGAAGGGTGGACAGATGATGGAGGATGGATGCCTGATGGATGAATAATGATGGATGAGTGGATGGGTGGATGGTGGATGGGTGAATGGGTGGGTGGATGATGGAGGATAGATGATGGATGGATGGGTGGGTGGGTGGGTGGGTGGGTGGGTGGATAGGTGATGGAGGGTGGTAGGTGGGTGATGGAGGATGGATGGATGGATGGATGGATGGGTGGGTGGGTGGATGGGTGGGGTGGGGGGGTGGATGGGTGGGGGGGTGGGGATGGGGGGTGGGGGTGGGGGGGTGGGGGGTGGGGGGGGTGGATGATAGAAGAGATCTGTTACAGCTGTTGGCCACGTGGCCATGGACGACAGTGCACCCAGTGTGCTGACTGCAGCTGGAGAAGCTGGAGCCTCTGGGGTGTAAGCCTGTTTGCATCCCAAGCTGAAGAAGCAGGAGCGCCAAGTCCAAGGGCAGGAGGAGCTGTTGTCTCATACCCCCAGAGTAGGCATCACTGTTCTGGAAGGACCTCAGGGGACTGCAGAAGCCCGCAGGGCGGAGGTGGGGGGAGAGGGGTGTCTACTTCTCTGAGTGCACAGATTCAAATGCTCATCTCTCTGGAGACACCTTCACATACACACCCCAAAATCACGTCTTACCAGCCATCTGGGCCTCCCTTGGGACATCAAATTGACACAAAAATTGCCCATCACAAGTGGTATTAAAAACAAGAACAGAAACGGTTTTTGCATTATTAACGTCACGTCTGCTTCCAAGGGTGCTGTCTAGCAGAGCACTGATCCACAGCGAGGGCTTCCCCGGGGAGTCTGCAGGCTGAGCTGCTGTCAGAGCTGAGGTGGCACCAGCAGGCATGCGCCTCCACCTCGCCCCACCAGTGACGAGCCCAGCCCCAGCGCCCATGCTCTTGTCTCCTGCAGGAGCTGCCCGGCTCACTGGCCTCTCCCCAAGGTCCTCAGGGACACTCACAGGCAAGACACTGACGACGTCCTCGCCTGACTGTAACCCTGACCGTCCCCCAGAGCACAGGCTCCTCGGCCCTCACAGGGCCGCTCGTGAGCCCCAGACACAGCCGCGAGATGCTGTCCCCACGCTCGCTGCTCAGGCCCGCGCTGAGCACAGCGCTGGTGAAAACTAGAGGAAGAGAGGCTGCTAATTCCTCCCCACGCGCGTCCGCGCCCTGGCACATGCTGAGAGGCCTCCGCCACCAGGAGAAGCGGGGCCCGCGGCCAGGCAGTGCCTGGAGGTGCGCTTTCCTCCTCAGAAACTACAAGGGCGCGCTCACCCCCGAGGACGGGAGGCCGGTGCGGCCGGCGGCGCGGGGGAGTTTTTCCAGCCACTTACGCTCTGTTGGGAGTGCTGAAGACCCCTAACTGCGTGGACACTGCTAAAGGCCCCTGCAGCCCTGTCCTCTCCCTGACAGCTGTCCCGCCCGGGGAAAGGGTGCTGCCGCCCACCCCGCCCCCAGCCCGGTGCCTCAGCACACCGGGCATCACGCCGGCCGGAGGCACAGGCTCTGCAAGAGAGGGGCCCCGCGATCCCACTGCCAGGAGGCACAAGCCGCCCCTCCTGCTCCCAGAAAGAGCCGGAAGGGGCCAGGGCCAGGGTGTCAGGGGCTGTCCTGGGGCCCCATCTCCTGGGAGCCACGAAGGAAAGCCGCGTTCCCAGGCCCCTCAGTCCAGGCCCCCGGGCTGGTGACCAAGAGCGAGAGAGACGCCCGGGACACACAGGCACAAACAGAAAACCTGCACGGGCGTGGCGCGCGCGCCTGGCCGAGACACGAGCACGGAGCGCCCGGGCAGTGCAGACCCAGCGCCCCCCCACGCAGGGCCTGACCGGCAGCACTGCCACTCGCTAGCTCTGCGGGTCGCGCTCTGCGGCCGCTGGCGGGCCCACGGCGGCAGGGCTGGGGTCGCTGGGGGCTACCAGGAGGCACGTGGGTGGCACGGAGGTGGGTCTCCCGGGACAGGCCCCTGCAGAGTGAGTCTGCACAAGTAGCCAGCACCATTCTCAGAGCACCCCGAAACACACCTCTTGCTAAAGCGACCGGCTCTGGGTGGAAGTTTGCCGCTACACCCGCCGGCCTCGGAGGCTCTCCCCTGGCCTCGGCAGGCAGGTCAGGGCGCTGCCACCGAGCTCCAGGTGTGCTGCTGCGTGTGCACCCGGGCCGGCCTCTCCGGCGGGCTCCGGGCACCAGCCTTCTCTGCAGGGGCTGCCGCTGCGCCCAGAGGCAGCCGCCGCCCT
Organism: Galemys pyrenaicus; assembly: GCA_019455555.1. Taxonomy (NCBI): domain Eukaryota; kingdom Metazoa; phylum Chordata; class Mammalia; order Eulipotyphla; family Talpidae; genus Galemys; species Galemys pyrenaicus. The sequence goes on along the minus strand of JAGFMF010011648.1, from coordinate 291,193 downwards.
GCACTGTCACCCAGCAGCGCACCTCCACGCACGGGGCTGCCTGCCCCCCGCTGCCCCTCTGCTCCTGCAAACGCCTGTGCCCACGTCGCCCACGTGGTCTAATTTGTTTTAATATCCAACCTATCCCTAACTTGAGTCCACACATTTCTTGTCTCCTGTGTGGACTGGAGAATTAAGTCAGGGCCATCTTCCAGAGCCTCAGTGCCTTCTGCACTGGACGCTCAGAAATGCAAATGCCCCGCACATCCCCAAGTCCCAGAGGCGCCGGCCTCCAGGGTGGCAGGCTGCAGTGAGGACTGCTGCCCGGAAGCGCAGGCACCCTGCAGGTGACGGGCCGGGGCCAGCCTCCAAGCCCTCGCGAGCTGGGGCGCCCCCGCTCTTCATCCTGACCCCCAAGGCTTGGGGACAGGGTGAAATCGCCTCTGCTGCAGCTCAGGTGGGGACGTCACCAGCACGTCAGACGCTCACAAGACCCAGCAGGCCCAGCGAGGCGAGTCTCCCAAGACAGGGACAGCTTCCCCGGGGCCTCTCCAGGAAGTGTCCCTCACGTGGAGGCCAGCGGTGGGGGGGCCCACGCCATGCAGAGGACGCAGCTTGTCTGGCCGGAGCAGCCATGAGGCCTGAAGGGTCCAGAGCAGCGTCCCCTGGGCCCATTGTGGGCCCCTCCCGCGTCACAGAAGCCAGCTCTGCCCCTCCCCACCCCGCCCGGGGCCCAGAGAGCGCCGCGGGCGTCTCGCCCCAGCGAGGCCCTCCAGGCCCGCTTTGTGGGGGGCGGGGGCAACCCCTCCTGTCCTGGCTGCTCAGTGCCTGGACGCAGGGGCGATGGAGCCATCGCCCTGCAGCTCGTACGGCCGCGGGCCTGTCCACTGTCCTGTGCCCTGGCCGACTGCTTTGGTCCGGATGCGGCGGGGCCCTGCCCCAGGGGACAGTGAGCCCTGGGGGCTGGCCCGCAGCAGACACTCCCTGCCAGCCGGGCGCCTGGAGTGTGGTCTGGGGTGGTCTGCCCGGAGCTCCAGAGCCGATGAGCCTCTCCCCGCCCGGGAGTTGGCAGCAGAGCAGCTTCCAGGGCGCGGTGTGGAGGGAAGGGCACGGGCTGGCCAGGTCACCACGCCCCTGAGCAGAGGCCCTGAGGGTGAGCAGGGAGCAGGTGAGGGTCGCAGCTGCAGGAGCACAGGTGCAGGGGAGCGGTGTGGCAATCGCCATCGACCCGTAAGTGACCGTGTCTCTGCGTCAGGAGGGAGAGGAGGTCAGCAGCAGGACAGGCCAGGGGGTTCTAGGGAGCGCGGCTCCCCCGGGGTGTGCCTGCATCATGGAAACACGCGCCGCCTGTGCACCGGCAGCTGTGCACCGGCGTGCACACGCGTGCCGCTCACGTCACGCCAGCTGCCGTGCCAGCACTCGGAGGACAAAGAGCAGCAAAGCCCGGCTCCGGGGAAAGGCAACAGAGCGCCCAGGCCCAGGCAGACAACCAGGCTCCCCGACACCCGCCCCCGCCCCACACGGCGGGGGACGCCACGAGCTGCACACAGCAGGGACGGGCTGGGGTGGCCTGGCGTGGCTGACGGCGGGGGGCGCGGACAGGCGCACGCATCTCTGCGTGGCTCTTCCTTCTTTTTAATAAGGCAACAAGGCAACACTAGTAACGTGCGACGTTTTCTGGGGTTGAGAGCATCTTCGAGACACAAAGGAACTGACTGTTCCATCCTGACCGCCCCACGGGGTGGAAATATCTGTGCTTCACCTTATTTCAGTGGGTCAAGGTCACCCCAGGTGGAAAAAACCGTCAGCCCCAGCACCAACGCCTGGAGGAGCTTGGGCACCTCCGTGCCCCACCAGCCGTGGGGTCTGAGTCCTTCGCCCTTGGAAAAGTCAGACACTAGCGAAATGCCGCGGCATCCAAGCTCAGACCCCTGCCACGGAGGCGCAATCCGATTTGCGCTGCGATGTACACGCCACAAAGGCACTACCATGCCCTGTTCACGTGTGTGACGGCATGCGCTCTGTTCCCGCTGCTCTGCAGCCATCACCCATGCATCACAAGAACATTCCCACCTCCCCAGACTGAAACTCCGAGCCCACTGAGAGGCCCCCACGCCCCCTCACGCCACCAGCCGTGTCTGAGTTTGCCTGCTCTCGGACCTCACAGGACACCCAGGTCAGTCCTTCCTCACTGGTCTCTTTCCCCAGAGAAACATTCTCAGGGTCCATCAGTGCTACCGCATGCTGCAGGACTCCTTCCTTTTCACGGCTGAGTAATACTCCATGCATGCAGTCTACACACATTTAATTATCCTTCCTGCATGGATGGGCATCGGATGCTTCCCACCTCTTGGCTATTGCTACACACTTTTCACTGGGGAGTCTCTGTGCCCCACAAGGATGGCTACAAGTCTCAGGCACCCCTGCCACTGGCAGATGGGATTCCCTCCCCCGCCCGTCCAGGGCACTGTGGGAGAGCTGAGCTGACACGAGAGAGCAGACGCCCTGGCCTCCCTGCCCGGCTTAAAAAGCTAAGGACTCCCCTTCCACCTGCTCCGGGCCACGATGCTGGATCTCACCTGTGGCATCCCACCTGCAAGCCTGGACCGGGCCCAGACCTGCAAATACTCCAGGGGAGCAACGGCAGGTAACTCCCCAGGCTGGACCGCAAAACACCTGCTCAGGGCAGGCAGGCTGGCAAGGCAGACCTGGGTCTCAGGCACACGCTGGCATTGTGCGTGGGCGCCCCTGGGCTCGCTCGTCCATGGCATGCCTCTGTCGGCCCCTGCTACAACCGACACCCCCGCTGTGCCAGGCGCCGGGCCGCTGGGCCACCACACTGCGCTGGGCCCCAGCGCGGACCGCCTCCCCCTGGTCAGCAGTCCAGCTCTGGCTCCTCGCTCCAGAGCCAACAGGCCGGCCCACCCTGGGTCCAGTGCCGGTGGCACGCTCTGGGGCCCACCTGGCGGATCGCGTGTGGTTCTGACCGTCCCGCGCCCCTCCCACAAGGGCCACCTAGCCTATTTTGTTGTTAATGGGGGAAAAGTTATAAGCAGGCACCGCTTCAGAGCAGCACTTTCTAGCATCTTCTGTGACCGGTGCCGGTGTCCTCCCAACCGTGCAGACAGCCAGACGGCTCCCAGGGTACAGCTCAGGACTCCCAGCGACTCAGCACTCAGGGGCCCGGAACCCGGAGAGCAGAGGCGCACAGGCAGGCAGTGCTGCAGGGGGGCCCGGCGCAGAGGGCAGCGTAGCTGCCTCCATCAGGCTCGTCCGCCTCCACGCCCGGTGCGGTCGGTGGACACGGCTGGATGGTCCCTCCCCAGGCACTGGGCAAGCTGGCTGCGGGTCGGGCGAGGTCCAGGGCTGCCCGCTGGCTCCTCTGGGGGCTGCCGTCCCATGGGGGCTTCCGCACCTACACGCAGCCCTCTCGTTCCCAGCCCTGTGGGTCAGTGTCCAGAGCCAGCCCCGCCACACGGGTCCTGGCCAGGGGCCACCGGAACCTGACATGTCACCGGGCGGCAGCTTCCTCTGCTTGCATCAGATTTGCTCGTCCTGGACAGGGGAATCCTCTCAACTCTCTTACTCACGGGGAGCTGGGTGGGCTGTGGATTCAGTCCACTGTCATGCACCCCACGCAGTACAGCGGCTTCATGTACCCAGCGCATCCAGAAGCACCAGAGCCAGCTACCCCGGCACCCCAGATTCAGAGACGAGGGCCTGGGCACCGCTCCACCCCAGGAGAACCCACACCCAGCTCTGTAAGCCCCTTGCCCTAACACCCCCTGACCACCCCTTCAGAAGGACGCACACCCACGCCTGCAGGGCCGGGCCCCTAGACGGCCACGGCCTGGACGAAGGGGCGCAGGGCTGGAGGGCAGTGGGCCTGCCAACAGCGGGTGCTCTGGAGCCACGCTGGGCCCCTCCACAGAGCGAAGGCACCCCCCGCGTGAGGGTGCAGACAGGCCAAGCCTGGGCGCCAGCAGCGGGGACTCGAAAACGGCAAAGCAGACCTGCGCAGCCCAGCGCTGCGCTCCCCGGTGCCCAGGTGGGGAAGCGCACGCTGACGAGGGACCGTGTACACCTGTGTGGCCACCACGCAGACACGGCCCCGCCCAGCACAGGTGAGTGGCAAGGTGGGCTGGGCCCACCCACGTGGAAGAGGGGACTGTGGACACCGCAGCAACACGGGTGACCGCGAGGGGCGGCGCTGAGCCAGTGGGGCGCAAGGAGACGGGCCGGGCGGTTTTACTCGCACTGCGATGAACGAGGCAGCCAGGAAAGCAGCCCCTCTAAATATGACCACAGAACTGCAGGTTTACAGCGAGACGGTCAGAGGGGAAGTACGAAGGCAGGGAGCCAGGGGAGCGTGGGGACTGTGGCTGGCCTGGGGCACACCGCGCTACCCCATACCGGGGCCCTGTGCCCCAGGCGCACGCAGCCTTGCGAGCCGCCATCACCTCAGCAAAAAGCTATCTGAGAACCAGTTCTCCTCGCTCCACTGGCTCCTCGCCACCTCTCCCCTGGCCGCCAGCCCACCTGCAGCACAGCACCTGCCACGGACCTCCCACACCCGGTGGACCTCCCCAAACCCGCCTGTGAAAGCGGGCATGGGGAGAAGCTGAGGGACGGCATCTTGATGGTGCAGTAAGCACCCGCGGCCTGGAGCGCAAGGAGGAGACAAGACTGGGAGGCGACCTTGGCATCGCACAGCCTCAGCCGCCTGCGAGAGGAGGAGCTGGGACTCCTGGCGGAAGCAGTCGGGGGCATGCGCGAGACAGACACCCCAAAGGGGCCACCGACCTGAACTCACTCAGGAAGTGACCAGCTGCCAGGTCTCGCTAACAGCCCCGCCTGCCGACCTGCACCCCCTGCAGCAGCAAGAGCAGAACACGGGCAACCGGCCGATAAGGAGCATCTGGGTTTTCTCTGGTGGGCCTGGGTCTCTCCCGCTCCAGCGATGCCCGTTGGGGAGGCAGCAGGCGATGCCCGTTTGCATGACGTGAACCCAGCACTGTCGCCGCCTCCAGTCAGGCAGTCTAGGCTGAGAGACCTGGTCACCCATGTGGGCGGCGCCACCGTGGCCACTCCCCAGGGGAGAAGAGCCAGCGCTGAGCATGCGGAAGAGCAGAGAGCACCAAAACCAAGCCTAAGGTCGCGCCATCTGCCCCACTGGGGGCTGCGCCCCGCCTGCAGGTGGTCGCCCGGCGCTGGCCGTGACCCTGGAGCCCTCGCCGCCTGCCTCCTGGCCCTCCGTCGCACCGACGCACTGTTTCCACCCGAGAGCCGACTTGGTTGTGAGCTCCTCCAGAGGCCAGAAAGAGAAATAGCCTCCTCCAGACTAGTAAGTCCGCCCAGGAAAAGAGAAAAAGAGAAGGCGCCATTGGCGTTGCAATATCAGTATTTCAAATTTTTACCACGAAAGGTTTATAAAGATTTTAGATTCCTGGCCACAGATCTTCTTTAACAAAGGACATTATAATAAATACTTAAAACGGTTCCTGTCTCTTTTCCCAAATAAATATTTACCCGGATGCACGTTCCAATGAATGCCAAGATTTCTCTCCATCACCATCCCGCACACTATTCGGCCTGACAGAATTCTCTTCTTTATCAACGGAAGCCATTGGGGTGGGGGCGGGGAATGTGTCTTTTTATTTAGCTTCTCAGGTGCTAATCAATTGCTAATTATCCGTAGCCACACGACCTGCTCCCACAGTTTCTGCCTGTAGATGAATGAGTGACACCGCAGGAGCAGGGCTCAGGCATGGAAGCCGTGTTCATGCATTATTCACACCACGTAAACCCGTGCGCTTTTACCTGGAGCTTTCAAAGATCTCAGAGAGAAACACCAAGGAGGGATACAACCTGACAGAGACAGAAACCGGACAAGAAGACTGTATTCGACGGAAAAGGAGAAAAACAGACCAGTCTGCAGAAACGAAGCTGCCGGGATGGACGCGAGGACCGAGGAAACGGGAGTAACGCCCAACGGGGCTGCACCGCACGCCAGGCCAGGACCTTGAACACCTACCTTCTCTCTGGACGGTCACGACCCCACACCACGCCCTCTGCTGGACCCCACGTCTGGGCCGATGGGCCGCCCGGCCTGAGTGAGATCCCAATAAAATCTTTGCACACCGAAGCCAGGTAAGCGCCCCAGTGTCCTGGAGGGTGGTACCCCTGGATGTCATAAGAGCAAGGGTCTGCAGCCTATAGCCCAGCCCAGCCCACCAGGTCACTGGCGTTTGTCAATAAAGTTTTGTTGAAAGCCAGCCGTGCTCACTTGTTGACATACTGTCTGGGGCTATTCTCATGGGACAGTGGGACGGTGAGTCGTTGCTATGACTCCCAATGCCCAGGATACCCGGCCCTTTACAGCAGAATCTGGCTCCTGAACTCACACACGGGACCCAGCATACTCTGGCTTGGTTACCAGGAATGCCAGACAGAAGTGAGCACCCCAAAGGTGGGCTCAGGATTCTGCTCTCAGGAGAGGCAAACAGGATCATCTGGGGGCAAAATCACAGCCCGCCCCAAGAGGGCCCCCACACCCCAACAAGCACCATGAAGAGCCGACGCAGCCAACGCCTGCAGCACACAAGGACGGTCACCGGCACGGGGACGGCAGCGAGGGGGCACAACCCGCCAGGTCCGCGCCAGGCCACAGACACACGGTAGAACCACAAGCACTGGGAACTCTTTAAAGATTCAAGGCGTGTAAAAATGACACTAAAAAGAACCAAATAGAAGACATAAAATTTAAAGACAACAAAAAGGGAAAGCGGCTGATGAAAAACACAACTGTGCATATTTTTAAATGTTAGGCTCCATGTTCCGTCTTCTGAACTACCGAGAACGCCACCTCCTGAGCAGGGTGAATTCCCATCGAGTCCCAGAAAGAAGCTCTGTGCTCAGAACGCAAAGCTTCTGAAGACCGGAGCAAACCCAGTCTGTGAATCAGCACTTTTCTTCTCTCCTGGATGTCATGAAAAAGCACTAAGGAGACTAAGACACCTCGCAGGCTCCCTGCCCCGGGAGACAGGAGGAAGACAAGCCCACAGCCCACAGACTCCGCACAGGGCCCACGGGCCCACCACCAGGCAGAGCCGCAGGCCCGAGGCGGGCCAGCCCCAGCCTGCCCACCCTGCCCTGCACAGGCCGGAGCGAAGGGGCAGCTGAGAAGCTGGCCCGACACCAGACAGGCCAGGCACACAGGTGAGGCGCACCTGCCGTCTGCCCGCCCTGCAGCCACGGGAACTTGTCTCTCAGCGTAGAAAAGACAGCCAATGGCAAAAACATGCCGCGCTGTCCCTGGCCAGTCCCGAGGCGGCGAGAAGCTGACCTCAGTGGACACAGAAGGGAAATGAGAGCAAAAGGGGACAGGTGGTTGGAGAAGGAAGGGAAGGGGTGACAGACAGACAGAGGTGCGGGTGTGGACTGTGCGAACACGCGCGTGCCGGGGTGTGTGAACGCGGGGCCGAGACACAAGTGGGCACAGTCCAGCCGTGGGCCGGGGCAGTGTCCTGCGGCCCCAGCACGAGGAAGGGGGTCGGCCGATGGAACCGTGCAGGAAAGCTCGGAATCGAGCAAGTTCTCCAAAAGCTTAAACCCGGTAGCTGGGAGCTTTAAAGCACGGCTGGGGGCCAGGAAGGTGAGTCAGACACAAGCAGACGGGCCAGAACCAGACCAACTCGGCGCAACGAGCTAACGAGCTCGGAACAGGTGGCAGCAGTGGGGCTGGAGACGGCGGGACACGCTCATCTTATCCTCTTGAGGGGGCTGGCCGCGCGTTAAGGAAACGGGGTTCTGAGGTGACTGCCTGACGGCGTGAAAGTAACCCTCAACCGGAAGCGCCCTGTGCTGGTGTCAGTCACCGGGGGAGACGCGGCACAAGGGGCTCGCCCCAGGGGCTCCAGCGGCCCGCCTTCCGGCCGCCAGGCTCAGGCGAAGGGAAGCGGCACAGCACGCGGCCCTGTCCCCTCCACGGTGGGCTGGCCACTGTGCAGCCACCGTCCGGGCGCTCACGGCCAGGGGCACCCACGGTCTGGGGCACCCCGCCAGGCGCACCCAGAGCCCAGGGCGTGGGGGCCGGGATCTCCAGAGTGGGGGCTGTGAGGAAACTCCTGAGGGGGTCCTGTACGCCCCAAAGCTCACCCGACACGGAAAGTGCTGCCTCGAGAGCGGGACCAGCGTGTCCACTGCCCGAGGCCAGGCCCCGCCACGTGAGGGCCCCACTCACCGCTGCCAGCAGCGCAGGACACTCCAGGCGGACCCCGGGCGCGCGTCTCCTCGGGGAGCAGGTCCCCTCGGGGTGCGGGTCTCGCCCGGGTGCAGGTCTCCCCAGGGTGCGGGTCTCCTCGGGGTGCGGCTCTTCTCGAGGTGTGGGTCTCCCCGGGGTGCGGGTCTCCCCCGGGCGCGGGGCTCCCGCTCAGGGCAGCGGCGCATGCGCGGACACGGCGCGGCCCGAGGCGGCGCATGCGCGCGAAGACACGCCTGGGCCCTCGCTTCCACGTCGCGGCCCGAGAGCGGGCGCGGGGCTGCCGGCCGGCCTGCGGGCGGGGTGGCCAGTGGGCCGCGTGGGTGTCCCGGCCGGGGCGGCCCCACGTGACCCGCACGCTGCCGCGGCTCCGGTGCCGCGAGGGGCGGGCGAGGCTGCCCCGCGGGAGGAGTGGGCGCCGGCGGACCGGGCGCTCGGAAGGGCGTCCGCGTCCTCTGGAGCCGCGCGAGGGGCCTGGGCCGACGCCGGTGCCCGGAACACCCGGGGCCGGGGCCGCACCCTGCACCCACGCGGGCCGCCCAGCGAGCGGGCCCTGCCCGGCGCGGCGGTCAGTCGAGCCAGCCGCCAGGGCTCGTCTGGCCTCTGTCTCGTTTGTCGGCCTGGTGGACGCCAGGGCAGTGAAGCCGCCGGCCGCGTCCCCCCTCTGGCTCAGCCAGCACCGCCCTCTCCGGCCGCCCGCGGGGCCAGCGTCCACGGCCTTCGAGCGCCTGCTCCTCGCAGGGCTCCAGCGCGTCTCCTCTTCCCCCACCGCCGGTGCCCGGCTTCTGAGTCTCGGTCCTGATTAGTGCTGGCCTGACCCAGGGCTGGACGGCCGTTTGGATTCGGGTTCCATGTCCCTCGGGGCCCAGAAGTGGCATCGCTGGGTGCTGGGTCGTTCGCTTTCGTTTGTCGAGGAGACGCCTGCTGTTTTCCGCAGGAGCCGCACCAACTTGCGTTCCGGCGGCGGCACCGGCTCCTTTTCTCCAGCCCTCGTGCACACTTGCTGGCTCTGGCCTCTGATCACTGGCGCTTCCAGCCGGCCCCTTTCCTTCCACCCGCCGCGCCCTGGGTCTGGGGAAGACAGAACCTCCGCTCAGCGCCAAGCCCTGCCGCCAGGCTGTGCGCGCCATGACCTTTGACATGCCCTGTACCTCGAGGGTACCTGGGCGCCCACCCAGGCACGGCACCTGCCGTAGCTCCTGGAGGGCCAGTGCCAGGGCTCACCCCAGGCCGCCCTGGTTGCCAGGGGTGTCAGCAGCTTCTGGGCGAGGACCATCTCAGACGCCCCGAGGCAACCCAGTGTCCCTTCCCCATGCTGGCCCCTCAGGGTTGATGCTTAGTCATCCACCCTCTTGTCCAGGTGCCATGAGTAAGCCTGGCCAGGCAACTGCCCATGTGGGCAGGCCAGCTGGCCTAACTGATCCCCTCCGTAAACCAGGGCTCACGGACTCCCCCATCTTCTCTCTGCAGGTCACGAGGCCACAGGACTAGGGCGGGGCAACAGAAGCATCTACTTTCTCTGTAGGGCCAACCAGCACCCACACTTCTGCAGACAGTAGGCTGGTGGACAGGTGCCCCAGTCTGCATGTGTCAGTGTCAGGGTGTGATGCAGAGTTGGGGTGGAGCATGTCTCATCCTAACCCGTGAGAGCAGGGGCAGTCCTTCCCACGACACCCTGTTCCTGCCTTCCAGGGTCTCCACCACAGCTGTGCTGGGTCTGCCCCTTCAGCCTGTGCCAAAGCCCTGGGGTCCCACCTCTGGGACCCAGGCCCAGCCTGCCTGCACAGGTACACTTAACCCCATCGCCAGCCCCCGGGGAGCCCAGCCTTTCACTTGCTCCACTGGCATCCCTCCCGGGGCTCTGACCCCCCAGCCCCAGGGTCCTGCCTTTATCAGGGAGGTGGGGTAGGCGTCTTGCTAAAGCCCTGCCGAGGCCGCATCTTCACATTCCTGGAAGTCAGGGAGGCTTGACCCTCGCCAGCAGTGGGACCACCCTCGGCCGACCGGCCCAGCCTCGTAGTACAGCGTGCAGTACGAGAAGCCTGCGGTATTGATTGTCTGCAGGAAGAGGGAAGAGGCCTCAGTCCACCTGTGTGGCCCGTAGGAATGCAACTGTTCGACTCAGGAAAACGATTGAAAAATCCAGCGAGGCCTCTGCCTGTCGATTCTGACTTACAGAAAAACTGCCCCCTGTGCACCAGGAACCACATATGAGGAGAATCGATGTGCAGGCTTTCTCAAAGCCCAGGCACAGACAGCGGAACCGCCATGGAGCACTCAGACGTGCACAGCGAGGCGCTGACCCACCCACACGCCGACTCGGGGACAGCTGAGCGAGGACCTGAGATGGGCAGAGAGACAGACAGATAGACAGAGTGGCCTGCAGTATGGTGACATTTATGTGTATTGTGAACAGAGATGTCATTCTGCTCATTACAAAGCGCCAGGACGCTCGGGGCAGGCGGGAGGCAGCTGCGCTGTGACCTCGTCTCCCGAGCAGGAGCAGAGGGCAGGCCTGAGCAGATGCCCCGTGTCCAGCCCAGCCGTCCACTCACCCGCGCCCCTTCATGTTATTTCGGTTGAAAACATTTCATAGTTTTCTCCTTGAGAGGCTTGACTTTTCCATTTGAAATATCAGTGGCTCGTTGCTTTCCTCTCGCAGCAGAGGCCTGTGTCTCAGTGGTGTGGGGCCCACGCGGGCGCCGCGCGGTCTGCTCTCTGGGGCGGTTATCTCCACCGGGGCTGCCGCTCAGCACTTACGGTTTTTAATTAAATTTGGTCTCTCTCCTGTTCGTTTACACGGAGTGAATTCAGAGCCGGACTGAGTCAGATCTAGGACCTCAGAAATTGGCTCTGAGCAGCTCCCTCCCCTGGTGATTATTGCTTCCCAGCCTCCCTGCCTCCCAGCCTCCCTGCCCCCTGCCTCCCTGCCTCCCTACCTCCCTGCCTCCCAGCCTCCCTGCCTCCCTGCCTCCCAGCCTCCCTGCCTCCCTGCCTCCCAGCCTCCCTGCCTCCCTGCC